>CM074450.1:9889401-10446901 GCA_037101425.1 Elopichthys bambusa
GATGGAAAATTTTCAGCTAAAGTAAAAGCTGTCAGAAGAAAAACAAGATGCTTCAGTTTCAGTGTGTTTGTTTTTAAGTGTTCACATTACTTACGTCAATGCCAGCCAAACTACCGTTTTTACAATTTGATAAACCATGCTGTGGTTAAATTTAACGGCCAATCTTTACTCATATTTCTCACTTTGTGAGGGTTTATTTTAGACCTTGTATCTAAAATGATGTAACTCCAATTGTGCTGACAACAACTTGCATTGTCTGACAGTATAGAGTGTAGGATAAACATCACCAAAAATAAAACATCTAATGCCACCCCCAAGCACTCACAAGGAAATGATGCAAGCGAACACAGAAATCTCCAAACTCAGCCTCCCCCAGGATCTACCCCCACTGCCCTCTTGTTATTGAAAATGTATGTGGTTACGAAGATCCTCCCTCCTTTTGACAAATTTATGAGTGTTTGAAAGATTAAACATGACCTTTGTTGGGGTTTACAGGCAAACGCTGCATATACGGACTATACAGCAAATCGCAAACCTCTGAGGGAAATTACACAAACACCTGTTCACACATATGCATAAACATGGCACAAGCTTCTTATCCTTGTATTGAAAATCCCAAGCTACCGGGAAAGGGTTGGCGTTCCATCTTACACCTATGACAAACGACAAGAGGATTCCATCATCCTAACAAGCATCTTCTGATCCAGCTCCATTCCAAGTCCCTGAGGATGAGCAGACCTGGCCCTTTCCACTCGCTCGCTCTCATAAATACTCTCCACCAACCAGGTTCATGACAAGCTCTCACAACATGACAGGCTCAGAACATTTCTCCGGGGACATCAATGATGCATTCTGGGAAATGTATGCCTTGCTGTTACAGTACGAGATACTTGTAGACACGGCAATGCATCAACGTTAACAGATATCCTGAGTAATGTTCTATTGCTCATAGTCAATCATGTGGCTGATGCACAAACTCTCACCAACACACAAAAAGCAAACAAAAGAATCAACGTTGCAGATTTGAATCACGGTTCTCCTTCATATGTGCACAGATGTCAAAAAGCATACTGAGAGTCTGCCTAATGATACAGGACGATAAATTAAACATTGCTTATGTTCAGATGGAACACGCTGCCTTTATTCATAACTCATGCCATCAGAGAACCTCTCTGGAGACTTCAAAAGCTACTCGAACTCATTACCATATGCGCCTCTATCACTGAATCGGGCACAGTTACATCTCCATCTATTGCCGCCCAGGGCTACATTTCCGTTCTGTGTCTCACATCAACTTTATTAAAAAAAAAAAAAAAACACAATACATTAAAGGAAAATGACATTTAACGCTCTGACCACAGGCAATGTGGCAAACGCTATAATAGTTTGGGTTTGTTTATGGTTTTCAATAACAGCTTCTTTCTGACAGGTACGGCGCATTTCTGAGCACGGATGTGAAACAATAGATGATGTGAGCGCTTGAGGCTGTGTAAGTGAACATGACAGATGATTGGATATTTTAATGACACGATTTCATTTGCATATTAATGAATTCCCTCAATGAACCAACAAAGCGATATCTCAGAGAGGAACGGATATATCTTATGCAATGCTGGTGAGGAGAACTCATTAATTATGAATGTTAGGCCGGTTCAAGCTGATTTCCATAGTTTAAGGAAAGAAGGAGGATCAAATCCTGAGGGCTAATTTGCTAATAGACTTGCAAATAGTTTATCATAAGGGACGATAAAATCAGGAGGTCAGATAGCAAACATCAGACGACTTTAAGATACACAGTGAGAAAGAACATTCTATATTGATCAAATTACATCACTTGAAAAGCCTTATCTTTAGGATTTAACACTTTAAATGCACCACATCTTATTGCATATCAAACAAATCAGGATATAAATGGATGATGTATGAACTACAGAATTGCAGTTTCATAGGAATAAACCCTGAGAGAAAGCAGCTAAGACAATTTCTCAGCCAGCCTATATGAACGGATACACAAAACGGATCTCAGAAGTGGCCCTTAGGGGTGCCTCAGGTAATAACAGCACTCCAGACTGATAACAAGACCATCAACCTCAAATTGTCCAATCCATAGCATCAGGTTTCTTTTAAGTGTATCACTCGAAATTTCAGATGTCACACGTAGGATTTCTTTATTCGGAAGGGAAAAAAAAAAAAAAAAAAAAAACACACACTGGCAATTAATGAAATGCTACTTGGACACTTGTTTATAAACATCCAATTAATCAATCCTGGTTGAACATCTTAATGATAGTTATTGTACTGTGTCTCAGTGCCCTGTCCACCTCTTCACTAAGCATCAATGACTCTTAACATAAGATAATTGCTGCCTTGCTTCTGCTTTCGCTTCAAAAAAAAACATGCAACATTAATCTTTGATAAAAGTATCAAACAGTATTTATCATTTAAAAAGGAAATCTATAGCTAGGACACCAATGTGATTTTCGTTCACACATTACACTAAAATGTAAATGGTAAAGAAAAAAACCAGTAGCTTTTGCCAGAAGTTCACCATTTCAAAAAATACAGTGACAACGTTACAGGCATTTTGGTGCTTGTATGGTATATTTTACAGTCCATATAGAGCTAAGATATCACATGAGTAAAATTATACATTTCATGAACCATATCTATTAAACATGTAGACAGCACACAGAGTTACTCACATAAAACAGCATCAAAGTAACACATATCATATGACACTAAAATAATGCAATAACCATGACCTAAACAACATAAAACGTAACAAAACGCCTTTTTAGTTCTATAATATTTTACAGTAAAACTATTTAAAATGCAGCGTACTTAAGTACGCACTTAAGCAGCTTGAAATTTAAGTAATAATATGTAAACTGTTAATTAAAGTGTTACGCGCTTTTCAATCAAGAACAGGACTGGTGAAGAACAAGCGCGCAGAATCAGATGGAAAGGCGCCTTTCATGCCTGTTGCGCTGCGCATCTCATGGCACGCACGCTTGGTATTCGCACTCCAATAAACAAGCTTCATTCAAACCGAAATGATGAGAAGGTTTCCACACTTCTGATATCATTTCATATTTTTACAGACATTTACAAAATGCATCGCGCGCAAATTTCCCTGTGCTTCGGCACTTGATTTTGCAGTCGTTTGTGCTTATTCAAGCGTTTGGCACAGTGATGAGAATGAAGCGCATTACTTTTACATACGTGTAGGTAGTTTTACGTAAATTAGCATCTATTACACATTATTCATTCTAAAGCCTATTTGAAACTGGAACAGTCGTACCTTGCATTAAAAAGCCTAATATACAGTCATTATAGACCATCACACAGTGCAGATGTATTCATACAACGATGCTTCAGAGTCCACGAACTCTCCAGGACAGCTAAATGCGGGGCTATAAAAGTATATCGTTAGGCTTTCGTAAACAGTTGAGTTCTCTTACCTCTAGCCATCGCATAGGGCAGCAGGAGAACCAGGACCGCGAGAAAGCCAAAGCAAGAGTATCGTCCCTTCTTCCCAAAGCGTCCCATCATCACTGCGCTTCTCTCCTGCGTCCCCAACTAAACCGGGGAGCCGCTCGCATGTGCCGCTCTCATGCATGTGCCGTGCGTTCCCGTGGCTTCAGTAACAGGTCCCTCCCGTAGCGATAAACCCGAAGTTCTGCGTGAATCTCTCTCATCCGCGCGCTGAGTGAGTGTCTCGCGCATCCGTGAGACTGGAATGATGAAGCCGGTGCGCGCTGGCCAATAGCGGAGGGTGATTGAGGGCGGAGGGAGCGCAGCGGCTGTCCTTCACCCTGCTGCTCAGATGCGCTGCGAAGTGACCAGATGTGCCTGAGTAAGAGATGATACATGAGCATACATGTCAGATGTCGGGTAAATTCGAGATGACATATGAACAGCTGGTTGTGTTACACTGATTTTATCACAGATCGTGTCGGGCTCCTGGGGGCCACTGAGATGAGAGCAACGCTGCACAGAGGAGCAGTGGCGGCTCGTCTCTCGTGCGTAATCTGTGTGGAAGAAGAATGGATGTTTAATTAAGCATGACTAGACACGTGAACAAGAGTGTTGTCGTACTCAAGTAATTGATATCTATAGTCATTTACATGTCAGACAATAATTACCCAGGTCATATATTTTGTCTCCACCAATGAAAAATGTTTCAAATAGCCTCAGTGCCGGTCCTACACTTCTGGGGGCCTTAAGCAAAACTTTGTGATGGGGCCCTTGTCGAAATGAATTTATTGGTTTGTCAAGACTAAATAAAAAATTAAATTGTTTAAAAAAGACATACCTTCTTTGCTCTTGCCGCATTTTCTTTTTTTTTCTCCTCAGCACAGACAGCTTATTTTGGAAGCCATGCAGCCATATGTCAAGATGCATGTCATTATCTAACGCACTGCATGATGTCAAAGTCCAAAACTTTTATTATATAAATATAAATCATTAAGTATTATTAAAATAAATAACACATCACTCTACTAAAGTATAATATGCATTTATATTTGCACGTGCAGTCAAATCGATTAATCGTGATTAATCACATCTAACATAAAAGTTTGTGTGAGTTTATGTGTATATATATATATATATATATATATATATATATATATATATAAGAGATGCACCGATACTAAATTTCTCCACCGATACGATAACCGATTATTCAGAGTGATATCTGCCGATACCGAAACTGATAGCGATAGTTTGGGGGTTCTGCCTTTTATACCTTAATTTAAATTAAATATAATTTCATTATAACTAATAATTAATCATTATATTTTTAATCATTATATTTTGAAAGAAATGCAAATAAAATATGCAAATTATTCTCTCCATTTCATCAACTTGTTTCAGAGTAACTGGTATCAGTGATAAACAAACAAATTAATATTAAATATATTAATATTAACACATTAACTAAATTCTGAAGATTAAATTAATATTTCTTAACTTTCTGAATGTTGTTAATTCATAAAATTACTATTAATATTGAACATCAAACTGGTTTCTTAGCATTTTCTTGCACTCTTTTGATTGACAGCATATATCGGCCCTGACTACCAGGTGTTTTTAAACCATCGGCCAATAGCTGACAGTGTGAAAATTTGCTTTTATTGGCCGATATATCAGTGCATATATATATATATATATATGTGTGTGTGTGTGTGTGTCTGTATACACATACACACATATACATATTATATATTTACAAACTTTTATGTGACACAATTAATCGATTTGAGAGCACTAAAAAAATATGTGTTTTACATGTTTTTTACATGTTTAAGTGGAGCGGACTCAGCAATATCCTGTTCCTGCTCAAAGCGTTCTGTAATCAGTAGACTCCAGGGGCCTGATGTACAAATGTTGAGTACGCACAAAATGGGCATTTAAAAATGCGTACGTAATTTTCCACGCATATATCAGAATTATTTTTATTTATATTTTCATTTTATGTTTCCAGCAGACTGAGAGAAAACAATTTCAAATGATCATTAAGAAAGATAAACATATGATCTTAAATTTGAATTTTCTGTTGTACAAATACATAAATAAATAAATAATACATGCCTTGATATTATGGCCGTTAATCACTAAAAGGCTATTACAGTTTTAGGTCACTTTATATTACACTGATCATGTTACTGTGAATATAATTAACCACAATCACTTTAATTATATTAATATAAATAATGGTAATCATAAGCTGCTTGTAATCACACATTGTTAGGCTATTTTTATTACTATGGGCTGTAAATGAAAATTCACGACTGGAGAGACCAAATTAACAAGTTTAAAAATAAATAACAGAAAAACCCATTAACTGACCTTCTAATTGTTTCTCCTCATTGTCTATGTTGGTTTACAGCCCTGACTATATCCCCCTCCCCCATATAATATCTGTAACATGGTCACTGAAATGTGTGACCCATCTAATTTAACAATTTACATGTATAAAAAAAACATACACAAATATCTCCAACGTGCAATTCTACACGCGTAATTGCAAATGTCCCGACCATAAACCCTAATCTCGCAGGATTTTCTTTCCAGTGATAATTTAGTGTGCTCAGATTTTATTTTGATCTCGTCACACTTTCATCCATAATTATTTAGACCCCAAATATAAAGTTGACATTTAATTATAAGAGTGCAGCTGATCCTCTTTTCTAAACTGGCTGGAAGACTTTTCCCAATGGAATTCCTGCACTCACTTAGAGACTGGACTGTGATGGCTGTCAAAAAATCTAAAATCTTTTACAGCTCGATTTAACCACCACAGGACACATATTTGAACACCCGTAGTGTCATTTTGTGAGCCAATTCAGAAGATTAACACAGTATTTCAATGGCATAATACCATTCTCTGTTCAATAAGTATCCGCTTTCTTGTTACAAGACTGGAATAGATGGTTAGAATCCAGTATCAATGCTGATTAAACATGACTTATACAGCAACGAATTAAGAGCATGATATTCATAGTGATGTAGACTAGAGGGCTACGATGGGACCCCAAGTTGAGATTACAGTACAGTTGGGAGAGACAACTTAAAGAAAAAGACAGAAACACTGCCTCAGTGCTGCACTTCACGGTGAATGGCTGTTCCCACCCGTTACACGCTCTCACATCACACACATACTTCTAGCTCCTCTAATAGCACCCACTGAGAAAAAAACATAAACACAATAGACCTAAAGCCCTTGTTAATATGTAATTTGTCCCACTGTGGCCTGATTACTCTGTGCGCATGTGTGTGTGTGTTTGACCTTGTGTGATGGGGTTAAATATTTAACAGGCTTTGCGCAACAGACATGATGATGCTTTAAATATCTCAAAGCTCTATAAAAACAACACCATGGCCTCTTTCCCTCAGGACAAGAGACAAAAGTCACAGTTGTCCTTTTAATAGGCAGTGTCTACAGAGGACTCCATCAGGGGGAATGAGACTGAATATGTGTATGGTCCATTAGCTGTCCTCTAAAAATGAGATAGTGAAAAGCAAACATCAAGAGCAGGCACTCTATTATGGGCCGTTCCAGGGGTTAAATTGTATTGGAATGGCATTCTGGTACCTTACATACATACATACATAAAAAAAATAAAAAAATAAAAGATATATAAAAATAAGTAAATAGATAATAATAATAATATACTGTATATACACTGATAAAATGTTTAGTGTTAAATTACAGTAAATTCCTGGTTATGACTTTCACAGTTATTCCATAGTAGGACTTCTTTTGTATCTAATTGCACTCACTTTTAGCAGTTTGAGTTGTTTATTTGTAATGTTCAGAACTGATATTTTTTATTATTATTATTTGTTGAGTCACCATTGTTGTGTTTTGTATGTTGAGTATAAAAAAATCTTGTGTTGCATGATGATATCACAGCTTTCAAAGATAAATCTCTGCAGCTGTTTTACCATTGTGAAATATCCATCCACAAACAATTATTAATTTGAAATAATTATTGGTAAATCTTTATGCTGAAATAATGCTAATCATAGTATAGTTTGACTAACTTAAAATCAGCCAATTAGCTTATTTTAAATTGTAGCTTGTCATTGTTTTAACAAATGTTTCATTTGTCAAACTTCTGAATTGGCTAGAACAGAAATTTGAATACGAATATTCAAGGTCCAAGATCCCAAACAAATGGAACACTAGTTACCATAACGGCGACTTCAAAACAATTACGGTACTAAACAATATAATTTCTTACAGTGGCATGGTTAAAAACAACTTTATAATTCACATTAAAATAAGAGCAGTAAATTACTGTGATGTCAGCAACATTTTGCGGTTGATTAACAGTAATCCGTAAGAAAAAAAAAAAAAAAAACCTCTTTAACCTCTTTCATGCTGCTCTCTAGACTGGTTGTCTTACTGTTTTTAACAGTAAGAAGTAAAACAAATTTGTTTTCTAATAGTGTGTATGAATTATATATATATATATATATATATATATATATATATATATATATATATATGTCACAAGTGAGGCTCCTGCACTTCCTCCCCCACACCACCGGAGGGAGTCATCACCGGAATACTGAACTTGCTGTCATTCGGACTACGTTTCCCACAGGCCCTCATTCCTGGGACTGATTGCACACACACCTGCACCACATTACACTCACACTATTTAAGCAGCACACACACACTGCGAAGTCTTGATTTGCCCCGGTGATCATTTCTAAGTGTTTTTCCTGTGGATTGTTATACTGTTGCCGTCTGGACTGTTTACCCTCTGTGATTCTCTGCTGTCTGCCCTGATTCCTGCCTGTTTACTGGACTGTGTTTGCTTGCTGCCTGCCCTGATCATTGCCTGCCTCCTGATTCTGTTTGTCTGCCGCCTGCCTCAACCATTGCCTGTCCCTGTTTACGTCTCTGCCTTTCCCCTTGCCTTGTTAATACTATTCTTAATAAAAGCTGCAAATGGATCTCCATTCTGTTGACCCATCATTACAGAAGACTTCGCCGAACAGCGATCCAGCAGCCATCATGCAGCTTACCACCAAGCTGTCTGCCCAGGCCAACCAGCTCGTGGTTCATCAACATTAACTGAACCGATTAACTTCTCTTACAGAGGAGCTAGTCAAGACCCTACAGAGCCTTCGGTTTAGCCCCGCCGAAGCCGCCGACTCACCGCCCTCTGCTCCCACCAGCCAGGCCTTCACTTCCGACCCTGCAGTGAACCCGCGACTCGCATTTCCAGAGAAGTTCGACGGCAATCCAGCCAAATGTAAGGGATTTTTGCTTTAATGCTCACTCTCTGTCAATCAACAGCCCTCTCTGTATCCCACCGATTCAAGTCAGATTTCCTTCGTTTGCTCATTGCTGACTGGAAGAGTGCTGGATTGGGCCACAGCAGTATGGAGAGAGGATGGCTCTGTGTTTCCCACTTTCTCTTTATTCCTTCAATGATTCAAAGAGGTCTTCGAACACCCAGCGGAAGGTAAAAGTGCAGAAGACCAACTGCTATCGCTGTGCCAGGGCAAAACCACAGCTGCCGAGTATGCGCTGACACTCCATACTCTGGCTGCTCAAACAAACTGGGTCAACGATGCGTTGAAGTTACTATTCCGCAAAGGACTGTCTCTAGAACTTCAAGCCGAACTAGCCTGCCGCGATGAGGGAAGAACTCTCAGCAAATTCATCAAGCTGGCCATCCAAATTGACAACTTGCTTTGCTCTCAATGCCCAGTTCGATCACCAGCTCTCCAAGCCTTGACTAACCCCACTTCTGAACCCAAGCAGCTCTGCTATACCCCGCTCAACCCTGAGGAGAGAGAGAGAAGAATGCAACTCCACCTGTGTCTGTACTGTGGTCAAGTTGGTCACGTCAAAGTCAACTGTCCCATTCGGCCAAGTCCGTCTAACCTGAAAGTGGTGAGTTCCAAGTCATCCACAAGTTATCCAGCTAACGGTCTCAAAATACCAGTACAACTGACAGTTAATGGCCATCGCATACCCACTCATGCTCTTAGACTCTGGGGCGACGGGCAATTTCATGTCAGACACATTCATCAAGGAACATAACATCACCCTAACTTCTCGTGATTCTCAATTAACAGTGGAGGCATTAGATGGTTGGCCCATAGGAGAGGGGAGAGTAGCGCACATCACTGCAGAAATTGTCATGTAAGTAGGAGTGTTACATCACGAGCACTTCAGATTCTATGTCATTCATTCACCCAACAACCCAATCATCCTTGGTCTCCCGTGGTGCAGGAGACATAACCCACACATTTCATGGAAGGAGGGACAGATTATTCAATGGGATTCAGCCTGTCACGAACTTTTCCTAAAAACAAATCACCCCGTTAACAGTTCAATCTGTATCAGTCCACGAATCCAGTCCCGGCGAACCCGACATTCCTGTAAAATATGCTGATCTAGCACTCCCCTTCAGCAAAAGCAAGGCAACTGAATTACCTCCCCATCACTCCAATGACTGTGCCATAGATCTGTTGCCAGGTACCACGCCCCCTAAGGGCAGGATATTCCTGAGTCGGTTGCTATGAAGAAATACATCGAGGAGGAACTAGCCAAAGGATTTATCCAACCCTCTACATCACCAGCCGCCTCAGGGTTTTTCTTTGTCAAAAAGAAGGACGGCAGTCTCAGAACTTGCATCGACTACCGTGGACTCAATGGCATAACTAAAATTGTTACCCCATTGCCTTTAGAACCGTTGCGTCAAGCCAAATACTTCAAGCTGGATCTCCGTTGTGCTTACAACTTGATACACATCAGAAGGGGACGAATGGAAGGCCACCTTCTCTACAGCCACCGGCCACTACGAGACCCTCGTAATGCCGTTCGGCCTTTCCAACAGTCTATTGGTGTTCCAGTCATTCATTAACAACGTCTTACCGGGACATGCTCAATCACTGGGTCATTGTTTACATAGATGACATCCTCATCTATTCCAAGAACACATCCAACAAGTTCGAGCCGTATTACAACGTCTAATTCAACACCAACTCTATGCCAAAGCAGAGGTGTGAGTTTCACCAGACATCCACATCTTTCCTGGGATATGAAATCAGTCATGAGGGAGTGGCCATGGATGAGGGCAAAGTGAGGGCATTATTGGAATGGCCACGAACACTGAAAGAACTGCAATGTTTCTTGGGGTTTGTTCATTTCTACAGGCGGTTTATCAGGAACTTCAGTGGCATTGTGGCTCCCCTAACATCAATGGTCAAACAAAATTCCACACGTCTCACTTGGTCCCATGACACCCTACACGCCTTCCAGGAATTAAAGGAACGCTTCACCTCCGCTCTCATTCTGTTACCCAGACCCAGAGCTAATTTCATTGTGGAGGTGGATGCATCAAGCACAGGCATCGGAGCTATACTCTCACAGCATCAGGGAAACCCTGCCAAAATGTTCCTGTGCATTCTACTTGAGAAAGCTATCAGCGGCAGAACTAAACTATGATTTTGGCAACAGGGAACTGTTGGCTATGAAAGCCGCGCTAGAGGAGTGGCGGCACTGGTTGGAGGGAGCACAACATCCATTCACCATACTTACCGATCACAACCCCAAATACCTCCGTTCAGCTAAACAATTAAACCCCAGACAAGCCAGGTGGGCAATGTTCTTCACCAGATTTCAGTTCACCGTGACATACCGACCAAGCTCGAAGAACACCAAAGCTGACACACTGTCTCGACAAACGGAGGTGGTGGAGACCACAAAAACATCCTCTCCGACAAGCTACTGGTTGCTCCCGTACAATGGGACGTTATGACCGAGATCACTCAGCACAATGAACAGAATGCTGCACCACCAGAATGCCCACCAGACCGCATGTTTGTACCAGCAGCTCTCTGCAACAAACTACTGCATCAAGTTCATGCTCTCCCCAGCTCTGGTCACCCTGGTATCACCACCACATTTTATCTGGTACAAAATCGTTTGTGGTGGGACACCATGTTAGCAGAAACCATTCAGTTTATCAATTGCACAGCCTGTCAAACATCAAAACCTTCTCGTCAGCTGCCATCCAGTCTGTTACAGCCACTGCCCATTCCTCAACGTCCCTGGTCCCACATAGCAATCGATTTTTGTCACTGATCTTCTTGTGTCCCGTGGCCATACCACCATCCTCATGGTCACTGACCGATTCTCGAAAGCCTGCCGACTCATTCCATTACCCAAGCTACCTACCGTTTTTGAAACTACAGAAATCCTCTGCGACTACGTGTTCCATTTCTACGGCCTGCCTGAGGACATTGTGTCGGACAGAGGACCACAGTTCACATCCTGGGTATGGGCAGCCTTCTTTAAACACTTGAACATCAATGTCAGCCTCACGTCAGGATACCACCCCGAATCCAATGGACAAACAGAGCGCATGAACCAAGAGCTCACAAGATTTCTACGCACCTACTGTCAACAAAGCCAAGCTGATTGGAGTCGTTATTTAATGTGGGCCGGACAAATAACACCTGTGTAATTTCGATTAGGCTTACCTGCTAACTACCGTGTTCCTCCTACTTTCCATGTTTCGTTGCTGAAACCCTCTGGTGGTCTGAGGGGAGAATCCCGCAACCCCCCCACCCATGCTGATCGAAAGCGAGGAGGCTTATCAAGTTTGAGAGCTACTCGATTCTAGGCACCAGGGTGGGAGACTTCAGTACCTAGTTGACTGGGAGGGGTACGGCCCGGAGGAGCGATCCTGGGTCAATGCGGATGATATCCTGGACCCCTCACTCATAGTTTCACAGGACTCCTCTGGAAAGACCGGCCCCTCGACCACGTGGTAGACCCCGGCGTTAGACTCCGTCACAAGTGAGGCTCCTGCACTTCCTCCCCTGCACCACCGGAGGGAGCCATCACCGGATTACTGAACTTGCTATCATTCGGGTTTCCCATAGGCCCTCATTTCTGGGACTGATTGCACACACACCTGCACCACATCACACTCCCTATTTAAGCAGCACACAAACTTCAAAGTCTTGATTTGCCCCGGTGATCATTTCTAAGTGTTTTTCCTGTGGATTATTATACTGTTGCCATCTTAACTGTTTACCCTCTGTGATTCTCTGCTGCCTGCCCTGATTCCTGCCTGTTTACTTGACTGTTTGCTTGCTGCCTGCCCTGATCATTGCCTGCCTCCTGATTCTGTTTGTTTGCCGCCTGCCTTGACCATTGCCTGTCCCTGTTTACGTCTCTGCCTTTGCCCTTGCCTTGTTAATACTATTCTTAATAAAATCTGAATGGATGCCCATTCTGTTGACCCATTATTATATATATTGTACTTGTGCTCAAAATTATTCATACCCTTGGTAAGTATGACCAAAGAAGGCTGTGAAAATAAATCTGTATCGTTAATCATTTTGATCTTTTATTTTAAAAATCCACAAAAATCAAACCTTTCACTGGAGAATAATTTTAAATAGGGGGAAATTTTTCAAATGTTCTATGGTCAGATAAAAAAAAAAAAGGTTTTTAGCAGCAAACACTCAAGATTGTTTTGGTGTACACCGGGGTAAAAATATACTGCTGTATCTTTAATGTTGTGGGCTTATTTTTCTGCCAGAGATCCTGGACATCTCATTCAGATACATGGTATCATGGATTCTATCAAATACCAACAGATAAAAAGTCAAAACCTGACCGTCCCTGTCAGAAGTCATATAATGGGCTGTGGTTGGATCTTCCATCAGGACAATGATCCAAAACAAACATCAAAATCAAAACAAAAATGTGTCACTGAGCACAAAATGAAGCTTCTGCCATGGCCATCCCAGTCCCCTGACCTGAAAGAAAATGAGTGGAGTGAACTGAAGAGAAGGAGCACCAACATGGAGCTGGGAATCTGAAGGATCTGGAGAGATTCTGCATGAAGGAATGGTCTCTGATCTCTTGTCAGGTGTTCTCCAAACTCATCAGACATTATAGGTGAAAACTCAGAGCTGTTCTCTTGGGAAAAGGAGGTTGCAAAAAGTATTGAATAAAAGGGTATGATTAATTGTGAGCAATGTGTATTAGAGAAAAACATTTATTTCATAATGAGATTTTCCCCCCATTTAAAATTATTATTCTCCAGTGAAAGGTTTGATTTTTGTGGATTTTTAAAATAAAAGATCAAAATGATTAACGATGCAGATTTATTTTCACAGCCTTCTTTGGTCCTATTTACCAAGGGTATGAATAATTTTGAGCACAACTGTATGTATATGTGTATATATGTATATGTATATATAAATATATATATATATTTTTACAAAACAGAATATTTTCCAGATAATATTTTATTAATTTTCTTATAGTATAATGGCTATATAAATGCCAATTATTTAAATTAGGAGAAAAAAAACTCCCTCTGGTCTTCTCTCTCATTAAAAACACTCTCTCACACTGCCCAGTACAAAACAGAACCAAATTTACTTGTTTCTGATATGATATGCAGTAGCAATTTTTTTTTTTTTTTTTTGGTTTATTAAATGTTATTTTGAACCTACTCATGCTGCTACTGTAATCTCTTTTGTTTTAACTCTTCAACTCTTTGATTCTTGTCCTATTCTTTCACTCATTTTCATCACAAGCTCACTGTGGCGCGCTGCATGCTGTTACAGTAATCGGCATGGGGGAACACATTTGTTAATGTCTTCTGTCGGCATTTATAAAATATGCACATACAATTGCAAACAATACATTTGGTCTTGTAAGAAAAAGAAAAATCACTTTACACATGCAGTGCGACCCCAGAAAGCAGTTTGAAAGTCAGTGACACAGGCATGTCAAAGCTGTTTAGCTCTCCTTAATGCATGCACCCCGTTGAGATAAACGCCTATTTCTGCCCACAGACGTGGGGAAAATCTGTAAAGGGCCTGAGGAGAGTGAAGGCGCAAGAGTGAGAGCTGCTGAGGTCTACCATTTAGAAAGAAAAAAAAAACAAGAAGAAGAAGAAAAACCAGGAGGCGATCAACTCTACAACTAACATGAACATATCTTTATGGCACATGATATGATGACTGCATGACTCATACTGTATGATACCCATTAAATTACCATTAGTGGAGAAAGCAACCTAAAAAGGCACTTTTTATGTGAGAGGACAGCCTGCTGCTTATCCTAAAGGAAATGGTACAGAAAAAAAAAAAAAGAAAAAATTGATTTATAATAGTAGATTACACTTTATTTTAAGGTGTCCATGTGACAGTGTAATTGTACATTTAAAGGGTTAGTTCACCCAAAAATTACTGACCCTAATGTTGTTCCAAACCCGTAAAACTTTAGTTCATCTTCAAAACATAAAGGAATGTATTTTAAATGAAATCTGAGAGATTTCTGTCCCTCCATTGACAGTTCATGCAACTACCACTTTGATGTTTCATAAAGTTCATAAAGAGATCGTAAAACTAATCAATATAAATTGAGTGATTTTAGTCAAAATTTTCTGAGGAGACTCAATCACTTTATATGAGGAACATTGAATTTAGGCTTTTATTCAACATTAAACATTCAACATATAAACATTGATCTGCGAACATAAAACGAAGCACATGAGAATGAACCTCAGTGGTTCTCACACATGTCAAGTGAACATGCTTGAGCTTCTGTTGACCACAGCTGATAGTTGATGAATGTATATATGTGAATTAAAGCCTAAATTCAATCTGTTCACCATATAAAGCGAACAAGTCTCTTCAGAAAATTTGGACTAAACTGCTTGATTCATATGGATTAGTTTTATGATCTCTTTATGGATGTTTTGAAGAGACAAAGTGGTAGTTGCGTAGCTGTCGGTGCAAGACAGAAATCTCTCAGATTTCATTTAAAATATCTTGTTTCGAAGATGAACGAAAGTCTTACAGGTTTGGAACAACATAAGGGTGAGTAAATGATGACAGAATTTTCATTTTTTGGGTGAACTAACTCTTTAAGTACTGAATAATAGTAATTAATTACATGTACTTACTATAGGGTTAGGGTTTTGGATTAGGATGTGGTTTAGTTGCATGGAATTATGCACAGTTTATAGTTTATATAATTACATGTAACATGTAACAAGGACACTAAAATGAAGTGTTACCATAGTATAATACATTTATTTACTATAAAATATATAAAATAAAATTATATATTATAAATTGCCTTGATGAAATGCATAAAGATGTAAACTGTAACATCGACCAAAACTATTATAACTTTATATATATTTGCATAGCCCTGATAAAATAAATAAACTTTAATATGTCAGACAGTAAACACTGAAAAAAAAAAAATAATAAATTAAAAAAAAGTTCTACAGCATAAGAGCAGCAGTCTTTCTCTTTTTCTGTACAGTGACAGGTGAAAAATGCCTGAAGTTTTAAAACATTGTGACTTTGAAACCAGCCACAGTTTAGCATCATACATCATCATATGCCATCATCAGCTTGTGCCCAAGAAAAAAAAGAAAGAAAAAAAAAAGTTTAGAGAACAATCATGCTCTTTTTGTTTCATGGAGAGACAGAGCAGAAAAGCAGCAAAATCCCAAGGCCTCTGTTTTGATATATTTCATGTATTCTTTATTACAGCTGACTTCATTTTAAAAGATTCAGTTGACTGGTCTTGGAGAGGGTGACGTTTAACAACGACGGCAGTCTAATGAGCAATTTGAAACAGATTCTTTGATTTTTCACCACTCTGAATGTGTCTGTATGGGTCGGGGTGTGTTTCTTGTTTTTCCTCCTCTATTTTCAGACTCAAACTTGGCCTCTGAGTTAGTCTGAAAGATTTGGTCAGAGGCTATTCCTTTGAATGGTGTTCCATTCCTTTTTTTTCCTTCCGTCTTTTCTCTAGGATATGTTCTAACCAAGGTGTTTGGACGTACCACAATTAAGGCCCTGTCCCCAGGTAATGTAAAGCTTTGATAATTCACTCTGTGCCTTGTGATAGGCGCTGTGCCTCAGGCCTTGTACTCTAATTAAAGAAAAACGAAATTTGCATTCACTTGCCTTTTGTGTGCATTTGGGAGGTCGCATACTGTAGAATTTCCAAGGATCGATGTATAATAGACTCAAGAAGCCACTAAAGTAGTTTAAATATGAGGATGTGGAAGGTTTGCATCTATAAAGTAAGCTTTTAATTTTAAGCTTACTTTATAGATGTTGAGAACAAAAGAAAGTTTCATTTCTATGCAGTTTTCAATACTTTGTTTCCCTTCTCTTACACTCAAATCTCTGTGCATCACTCCTTTTCATTTTGAACTAATAATTTACAGTAGGTCGGTGTTATAAAATTAACACCCTGTTGCATTAACTAGAGGGTTTGCATTGAAACTTGAAATTTACACTGAACTGATTCTGTTGCTATAGAAAGAAGGCTTTAATTACATCCTCAGGTATTCAGATTGATATGAATATTCATGCTGTGTGTCACAGAACTAAATTCAAACTCGTCAAAGGAAGATGCAAAGTAATCCTCAAAAACAGTGTATAAAACCTACCTTACTTCATGTGAACACATGCCATCAATTGAAACAGAGGGCATATACTGTATAAATGAGCCTCAAATATTTATATTTATATTAAAGCACTTTTCTGATAAACCCTGAGCTGATGAAAGCGAGCAAATTGATTCATCTTTATTGGATACACCTATTCAAAGACTTGTGTCAAATGACTGAATAATATTACATTACTCTCGTCAAAGACACCGTAAAACCTAATTAGTTGATTTGATCATTTTTAAAACTTTAAACTATTTATAATCTTAAAAGGACAGTTCATAGAAAAATGAAATTGTTTGTAATTTATTCACTCTCATTCGAGATGTATTATTTTCTTCTTTATGTGGAACACAAAGAAGATATTGAATGTATTGCAAACAAAATCATACAATTTTAAGGGAGAGTAAATGGCAGAATAGCTATTTTTGGGTGAAATGTTTATTAAAAATAGTTTTCAAATGCTTTAAATAGTTTAAAACTAACTGAAGGTTAGCAAATGGCATTTGAAAGGTAAGAAGAAAACGCTTCATATATCTTATGATATTGATGTCAAGGGCTGTGCTTCCAATTAAACCTGACTGATTTTTTGGTGCAAATTCACCTGACACTTAGTGCAGCAGTGTCCAATCCTGCTCCTGAGGGCCAACATCATGCTGATTTTGGCTTCAACCTGTCAAAAACACACTTGCCTCAGGGTTTCTAGTATTTCTGAAGACCTAGCTGGTTCAGGTGTGTTTAATTAGAATTGGAGTTAAACTCTACAGGACATTGGCTCTCCAAAATCAGGATTGGACACCCCTGACTTCGTAGAAGCTAGCTGAACTAGCCAAATAACATGGACATACTGTGTGATGCGCCATCATCCTCAAAAATAAATAAATCTTAAAGTAAAATAAAATACAACCCATACTACAGCAAATATGGATTAACTTGCAATGAGGATGAATATGTTGTGAATTATTGGCTACTGAAAGCATAAGCAAATCAAAATTCAATTTTATACAATAAACGGTAACACTTTAGAATACTGATCCTTCATTAGTAAATAACTACACAGGAACAAATGAATAATGCATTATTAACACTCTAGTAACTAATATTAACTAACAAGAAACTCTGATTAATGAATTAGTAAGTAATAGTGCTCAGTTGAAGGTAGTAGTTCACTATTAGCTAATCAGTAACTACTGTTTTTTCATTCCTCCCAGAGAACTGCTAAGAACTACTATATACAGGTTCATAATTAACATGGTAACATGGTTCACAATTAAAGGTCATGGTAACCCACTAGTAATGACTGAAATATTACCAAATTCTTCAGAAGGAATTACTAATTATTTGGATCAGTATTTTAAAGTGAAAAGCATGATAACTCTCCAGTAACTATCATTGTAAACTATCATTGTCATTGTAAACTTTTGAGGTTTTTGTATGTTTTTGTACAGTTTTGTACAGTAATTCCCTATAATGTATTTGGTAACACTTAAGTAATTACTAGTGGGTTACCATGATCTTCACTTTAGAATACTGATCCAAATAAGTAGTAGTTCCTTTAAAGTTATATAGTAACTCTTGAGTTATTACTATCCAATACTTTACAAAAATCCCAGAAGTCTACAATGACTTCAGTAGTTACTAGAGCATTATCATGTTTCTCACTTTAGAATACTGATCCAAATAATTAGTAATTCCTTCTGAAGGATTTGGTAATATTTCAGTCATTACTAGTGTGTTACCATGACCTTTACTTTAGAATTAATTATACATTATGCATCATTCATGTGAACCTGTATATAGTAGTTCTTAGTAGTTCTCTGGGAGGTATGAAAAAAACAGTAGTTACTGATTAGCTAATAGTGAACTACCACCTTCAACTGAGCACTATTACTTACTGATTCATTAATCAGAGTTTCTTGTTAGTTAATAGTAGTTACTAGAGTGTTAATAATGCATTACTCATTTGTTCCTGTGTATTTATTCATTAATGAAGGATCAGTATTCTTAAGTGTTACCCAATAAACTACTTTGATACCTTGATGTTCAAATATGGGTCCTGAAGCAAAACCAGTTGAGAGCCACAGATTTAGAGGACACCACGAACAAGAGAAAGGCCCAGGCCTTTGTATTCCCTCAAGCCTTCTGTTCAGTTATTTGAGTGTGCAGAAAACACTTGTCCTTCTGCTCTTTTAATCATTTCATTGAGAGAAAATATCTAAAATTACTCAGAGTGACACACTTAAACAAACTAGCTGTCCTTCAATTTTTTTTTTCTTTTTTTTTCTTGTGAGCACACAATGTCCACCCTATTCTAATTAAGCACTGAAGGAGAGCCTGTTCTTGTTCTCCTCCAAGGCTGAGAGACAGGGATCAAGGTTAGTTAGAATTGAGGGAGGGGGTCCTGAAGTATGCAGTCTTTCAAAATAACAAATGTAAGTTTTGTAATATTGTTTTATGCAACAATAATGTTTTAGAGATAAAAAGTGATGTCACAAAAAGGGCTTTATTATGGACCAATGTGACCAGTTTCCTGGTATCATGGTATTGTGAAGGGATGAGGCAAGGAAAACAAAACAAAAACTACCCCGTGAGGGAAAACAGGACCGGCAATTGGACTAGGCAGGACCAGCCAGTGCAGGACACGAGAGGTATGGGAGGGTATATGTCGAACTGCCACAGGATTGAAAACACAAATAGGAGAAGAAAATAAGGAGGGTTAGGTAAATAAACCAATATACAGGTAAGACAATAGGATCGCACATGGCACATAGAAACAAACATGACAAGCCATGTGCTCACACAAATCATGACATAACAACAGCACGTGGCCAGTGAACACAATCACAAGACATATGCAGTGTTGGGGTAACGCATTAAAGTAACTTGAGTTACGTAATCAGATTACTTTTTCAAGTAACTAGTAAAGTAACGCATTACTTTTTCAATTTACAACAAAATATCTAACTTACTTTTTAAAATATGTAACGCAAGTTCCTTTTTCACATTTATTAACTGACAGCTCTCCTGTCCCCATGTTGAGAGAAATAAAGTACAGAGGTGTTGTGTGCGCCGTGTGAACATGATGGTTATTGTAGTTCTACACTAAATGTGAACATGCATTTACTCATCTCACTTGCAAGAAAACATTCAGTATTCCTCAAAATGAATAAAAACAGTGAAATGCAATCTCAGAATTTTACGCAAACCTGTAATAATTAACTATATTAAATTACACAAATATACTTTATGTATTTAATATCACTTTATTAACCAATATATTTGCTGCTGACTTAAATCAATTATACTGTACCAATAAGCAAAAATTACTTTAGATTAAATTTAGAAATAAGAGTGTTGAACTTCCTTCTCCTGTATTTTATTCTTCTTTAATCCAGAATGGCAGCACAGCTGAAAGGTTTGTTTGAGCTGCGCCCTCTACTGTATGGGTGTAAATATGCTTTTCCTACAGCCTGAAGCTTATTCATTTCACTTTTGGTGTGAAAGGGCCTTGACATTTGCCAAAAATATAACTTTTTTGTTGTTGTTGTTGTTATTAAAAAAAAAAAAACAAGCAAGCCCAGCCCAGGTGAGAAAAAAGTAACGCAAAAGTAATGTAAAAAGTAACTAAGTAACACAATTAGTTACTTTTTTAGGGATTAACACAGTATTGTAATGCATTACTTTTAAAAGTAACTTTCCCCAACACTGGCCATATGTACCCAAACAAAACAATGAAAAACACACGCCGCATGCTACACAGAACAAGACAAGAAAGCACATGGCTGATTATAAACATGAACCGTGTGCTACAGAGAACACAACACACACAGACAGAAGAGTGTACAGCCTAAGCAAACTCGAAATTGCACACTCACACAACGAGGCAAGAATGCACAGAGAATGAGTGAATGCTCATCCCATGTGCTAACAACAGAAGACAAATACATGGAGGATGAATGTCCGAACCCCGACACAGAAAAAAACCAAACTAGACCGAAGAGCCAGAATCCGAACACCACGCTCCACACACAAAACGACTTATGTGGGCGGAAGAGCATACGGCCCGAGCTGACTCGAAACCACATGCTTACAATGACAAAACAGTAGGAGTGTCAGGGCTCTGTCATCAAACAAGAATAAACCAGACCAAAGGGACAGAGCCCTGACACCTGGGGTTTCAAATTTCAGGCCAGGCTGAATCCATTGGTTGCTTCAAAGTTCATCTTTCAAAATAAACATTTTCAAACTATAGCAGGAAAAATGTTTGAATGAAGATTGTGTCAGCTTACCAAATATCGTTTCCAAATTCCTTAAAATCACCCTTAACACTTTATACCTATAGGTTTGCCACTTACTCTACTCAGCGGCCTCACAGGACCACAATACTGCACTAGGCCGGTACACAAAATAAAATGTGAATAATGCCTTCCAATAGAGTCTGACATTAATATTGCTAAGCTAATGATATGTTAATAAGCCCAAAAATAACTAGCCCCCCACCCCCCAAAACATTGGGTAAAAGAGCACATTTCTAATTAGATAGACATGTTTTTTACTAATTCCTTTGACTTAATTCAACATCTTGGATGAAAGTGTTCACAGTGCAATTTGGGATTGCTTTATGCATGACATAGTGCCTTAGACTTTGGCCAAAATGTAGTTTAAGGAAGCACACTGAAAAAACATCAAAATGAATTGCTGATGAAGGGTCTATTCACAACAAAATCAAAATGAATATCCAGACCGAACTAAAATGAAATTGACATTGATACAATAAACTATGCCTATCTCGCACAGCTTCATTTTCATATGCGTCAAATTAAATATGCCTTCATAGAAATGTTGCTAGACCCTATTTAGAGGGGCTTCGGCCCAGACTTTCATCTCAGTCCACATTAAATCTGCAATTATCTCAGCTGTCGGCACTCTTAAAAATCTGATTATGTGATTTCTCTTCACATTTGTCAAAAGCAAACCCTTTACCTCTTTTTTCATTTCCTTACTCTTGTTTGTCTTGTTTTCTTTCTTTATACTCTTCATTTGCTCCATTCCTTCTTGACCAAGGGAAAAACATTTTAGAATTAAATTGGCAGCTCATATAAACTCCTCCACCAGGACTAAGTGAGGTCCACAGAGAGCTGAGGGAGAAAGAGGATACAGGACCTGTGAAGATGACTGGAGGTCTCGGACGAGGCTTGTTTCCCTGTTTGTCTCCCGCAGGACCGAACACTGAATAAGACCTATTAGAGGGATGGATATGTCTGCACCAAACTGAGGTGGACTCAATCACCTGCTTCTGCAGTGCTGTGAGCACTGTGGTTTTTCTTTCATCAGTCACACACTACAAAAACAAAGAAAGAGAACACAAAATGCACTTTAACACAGTGAAGTCGAGAAAAACATTAACTACCAATAAGAACTGTGGTGAAGCTCTTATTTTAACATTGCTAGTAAAAAGGTCTACAATACCTGAAGAAAGCCATCCGTTAAAATTCCCTTTCATTTCAAATATATATATATATTTCAATATATATATATATATTAAACTTTTTTTAACTTCAGAAACTTATGATCACACAAAAATGAAAATTATGTCACTCACCCTCATGTCGTTCCACACCTGCAATACCTTCGTTCATCTTCGGAACACAAATTAAGATATTTTTGATAAAATCCGATGGCTCGGTGAGGCCTGCATCGCCAGCAATAACACTCCCTTTTTCAATGCCCATAAAGCTACTAAAAAACATATTTAAAACAGTTAATGTGAGTACAGTGGTTCAACCTTAATATTATAAAGAGACGAGAATACTTTTTATGCGCCAAAAATAACAAAATAATGACTTTATTTCCCAATATCTAGTGATGGGCGGTTTCAAAACACTGCTTCATGAAGCTTTACAAATCTTTTGTTTAAAATCAGTGGTTCAGAGCGCCAAAATCAAATGATTTTAATAAACGAGGCTTCGTTACGTCTTAAGTGTTTTGAAACTTCAATAGTTCATGTGACTCTGGCTGTTTGATACGCGCTCCGAACCACTGATTCAAAACAGAAGATTCGTAAAGCTTCTAAGCTTAATGAAGCAGTGTTTTGAAATTGCCCTTTACTAGATATTGTTGAATAAAGTCACTATTTTGTTATTTTTGGCACACAAAAAGTATTCTAGTCGCTTTATAATATTAAGGTTGAACCACTGTAGTCACATGAACTGTTTTAAATATGTTTTTAGTAGCTTTCTGGGCATTGAAAAAGGGAGTGTTATTGCTAGCAATGCAGGCCTCACCGAGCCATCGGATTATATCAAAAATATCTTAATTTGTGTTCCAAAGATGAACAAAGGTCTTACGGGTGTGGAACGACATGATAGTGAGTAATTAATGAGAGAATTTTCATTTTTGGGTGAACTAACCCTTTAAGATGTTTAATTAACTTGTTTTAAATATTAAGCATTAACCCCAAAAGTATGATCATGGGGTGCTTGCTACAAAGAAGTTGGACAAATTTATTCATACAATTTATCAGTGTTGATTTACTAGTCAAACTTTGACCCCTTGAACTGCTCTTACAATCATCAAAAAATCTATTCGTATTTTCTAACTGGCACAGAGACCGGGCTGGCAAAACATCCACAGAACTGCATTACAGGCCTGTCAATTTTCCCATCTCAAAAGACGAAAAACAAAATGTGAATAAAATGCAACTTTTGGGCACCCATGATCCATATCCAGTATCTGCTGCAGTATTTTAGTCACTAAAAACAGTGAGATGTATACAGTTGAGCATCAGCCCAGAATATGAAGGCAACATGCTCAATGGTTAAGTGTTTTCTTTATAATGGTTTTCTATGGAAAAACTCTTAAACAGAAACAGTATGTTCCTTTATATTCTGGGATCATTTGCTTGCCTGTACATACTATGCATCATCAATAAGGTGTATATAGAATTTGGTCTATTAATATTACTGTCTTACTTCACAAGTACTTTGGGTAACACTTTAGATTACAGCCCGGAAAGTACTGCGTAATTACAACGAATTTACAGCGTAACTTTCAATAATTATAGTGTACCTATAAAGTAAGTATGTGTAAGTATAGGGGAACAATATGTAAAGGGGTAACAACCAGGAAAATAACAAATTATTTATACTGTAAGTATTTTAGAACTAAGGGGTACTTTACTATTATGATAGACAACAATCTTACGTTTGGGAGCAATTTAGGGAGAAAGTGCACTGATTAAGTTGTTTCAAGGCAAGTAGAAAGAACTATTGCAATATTTTTTAATACATGGGGAAATATACTTTTGTTTCATGTAGTTACAAGGTAAGTATGACATTGCGGGCCGTAAATTAAAATGGTGCTTGTTACACTCTTGTTTCGTGTAGTTACAGGGTAAGTAGTAATAAAAATAAAAAATAAATAAAAATTTAATTTTTTTTTAAATAAACCCTCAAACAATCTGTTATCACTCGGAAACCTTTATTTGAAAAACAACTTATTTCAAAACAGATTTAAATTTACAACACTTCTTATTTGTTTATCTTGCTGGGCTACCTCCTCCTCTTGTTCCTCTTCTTTTTCTTTCCACTGATGAATCTTAAGAGGGAATCCCATGTCATTTGCTATTCTGTATTTTGTTAAAAATACAGTACACCCGGAAATGTGCTCACCGTTTACTAATCTTTTACCCTCATGCCATCTGAGATGTATACGACTTTCCTTCTTAAGATGAACGCAAACAAAGGTTTTTAGAAAAATAAATCATATCTGGGAGCGCTTTATAATGCAACCTCATGTGTTCCTAAAAGTTGAAGCATCAAACAGCACATACAGCAATAACTACAGTAATCCCTACAACCCCAATGGATGAATCAATGTCTTCTGAAGTGAAACGATACGTATTTGTAAGAAAAATACCAAATATTTAAAAAATTTAAACTTTCGACCAACTGTCACCTGCGCGTGCATGAGAGGGTTGAGAGTTCATGCTTGACGTAAATTGAAGCGTGACGTAAGCCTGCCGAGAAACTAACGCGAATGTCGTCAGTTTTTTATTTTATTATTTTTTTTATTATTATTTTTATTAATGCTCACAACAAAATACACAGAATAACAGATAATGATAATGAGAAACAAACAAGACTGTTTAGAATAACAGAGACGGCAGTTCTCGAGCGAGTTTCACATGAATCTCCCGCAAGAACGTCATGAAAGCTTCACGTTGCTCATTACAGTATGCTTCGTCGAACGCAAAGTCGACTCTCCTGTTTTTAATCAAGTTGTTTTTCAAATAAATGTTTCGGAGTCAGTGATATCAGATTGTTTGCTTTTTTTTTTATTTATTTTATTTTTTTTTATTACTTACCCTGTAACTACATGAAACAAGAGTGTAACAAGCACCAGTTTATTTACGGCCCGCAATGTCATACTTTCCCTGTAACTACATGAAACAAGAGTGTAACAAGCACCACTTTAATTTACAGCCGCAATGTCATACTTACCCTGTAACACCATGAAACAAAAATATATTTCCCCATGTATTAAAAAAGATTGCAATAGTTACTTTATAGGTACACTATAATTATCGAACATTACACTGTAAATTCATTGTAATTATGCAGTACTTTCTGGGCTGTAATCTAAAGCATTACTGTACTTTGTAGCCTACAAACTTGGTAAAAATCACTGGCGGGCAATGGAGAAAAGCCTTTGCCCTCCTGGTGGATGTTCCTATAAGTGTGTGATATCATGTGACAACTATGAATAGAAACCTTTGAAAAACCTTAATTGCATATATTCACCCACAAATTATAATCACTGCTTGTTACTTAAATTGTCCAATTAACAGCATTTTAACTCTTAAAATTCCCTCAAGAAATCATTCCGTTTCTCGCCACATAATTACTTTTTAGCACATAAAACAACCACCATTATTGACATTTGTATTATTATGATATTTTGATTGCTATAAATCACATGATAAAGCCAAATATAAACACCAGAAGGTGAGCAATGATGGCCAGGGAAATGTCTGTTGAATCGAATTCTCAGACATGTCTCGTTAACGCTGGCCCACGGCTACAGAAAAAGACATCAGTGTCACCACGCTGTGACATCTCAACACAAACAATCACAACTCCCCTCATCCACATCGATCATCTGAGTGTCTCATGATTTAAAAGAGGGAGTGAAAGAGAGAGAGAGTGTGAAAGACAGACAAAGACAATGAAGATACAAGAAACAGTATGCTAGTAATTTATTGAATACTGTCTCTCTTTATAGACTTTCCTATTCTGGTTGCTTTATTCCATTGTGAGTTGCAGATTTCATGTCTGCAGAGCCAGTTGACTTGCATAGCATTATTACCTGTTTCAAACTAAATTTGACCAATCCTGCTACTCCCACCCGTGTCTAATTATGCCCTGTTAAACCAAGCTGGTAGACTTACAGTAGGTCATTAAAGAAACACAAAAAAGAGGAGACACATAACATAAGCAGTTTAAAATCACCTGAGAAAATTAAGAATATTTATAGAAGAGACCAGGGAGTAACATTTTGTTTCTTTGTGCTCAAATTTAATTTAACATAAATATGGGAATTTTTCATAGAAGTATAGTTTAGAAATCTGCAATGCACCCCTAAACTGTGTAAATTAACATCAAGTAGCCTACAATATGTGCAAAGTACTGTATCTGATTTATGAAAACTTACCAATAACAAAATTTCATCTTGATACCAGAAGACGAGTCTTATATAAAAAAAAAATTAAAAAAAAGTTGTAATGTTCATATACTGTAGATAGCGACAGGAGATATGGAAGTCCTGCCATCAACAGAGTCAAATGCGTTTTTGATAGTGTGTTTAAAGGATTAGTTCACCCAAAAATTTAAATTATGTAATTTATTACTCACCCTCATGTCGTTCTACACCCGTAAGAATCTTTTGTTTCGAATTAGTGATTCAGATCGCGTAAATGAAGCCTTGTTTACTGATATCACGTGACTTTGTAGCTCCAAACCACTGATTTGAAACAAAAGATTTGTAAAGCTTTGAAGCTTCATGAAGCAGTGTTTTGAAATCGCCCATAACTAGATATTGTTGAAAAGTCGTTATTTTGTATTTTTGGCGCACAAAAAGTATTCTCGTCGTTTTATAATATTAAGGTAGAACCACCCCTGACAACAACATAGTGTCAGCACAGATCCGGCCCACATCTGGTACATGTGGGACTGTACTCACATGAACTGTTTTAAATATGTCTTTAGTACCTTTCTGGATCTTGAGAGGTTTGGTGACATTGCTGGCAATAGAGGCCTCACTGAGCCATCGGATTTCATCAAAAATATCTTAATTTGTGTTCCAAAGATGAACAAAGGTCTTAAGGGTGTAGAACGACATGAGGGTGAGTAATAAATGACATTATTTTCATTTTTGATTGAACTAACCCTTTAATCTAAAACAGTGTTCCTCAACTGGTGGGTCGCGACCCAAAAGGGTGTCAGAAAATAGTGTTTTTAGCATTACTGAGCTACAAGAAGTCAAATTTATGATTCCACTGTTGTCTGATTTTATTGCTGTCCTGACATATGTTATTGACTTTGTCTTTCCCCATTCAAGCAGACAGGAGCTGTACTTAAATGACCTACACAGAAAATAGCTGCCCTATGTGATTTACCAAGATGGCCACCAAGTGAACCGAGGTGACAAAATGCTTTAAAATTCCTCCCTCTAAAACATAACATGGAGACCCAAGGCATTAAACATGAGTAAACGCAATGAATTTTCACATGCCAAGACTTTACAATAAAGTCAATCTCAACAACATATAACAGTAAAAATAGTATGCCGTCTCAGTTAAAATAAGATACAGTAAAGCTTGCTCCTCTTTATAAACCTGCACTCATTTAATAAGGCAGGATGTATGATTCATTTATAGATAGAGCTTCATATTGATTCTATTTCTGGCCGTGCGGTTTGAGCTAGCATTATATGTCTAGAGTTGACATTGAGTCTATAACCGCTATTCATTTGTGTTTCTGCGCCCGCTCTTTTGACTTCATTAAAAAGCACTAACCAGACCGCTGAGCCGCCGCCAATGTCCTTAGTAATGATCGCAATAAAATGTACACCACCCCTGAAATTAATCCTTTATAAATAAAGCAAAAGGAATCAATGAGTTATCCAAAGCAGAAGCAGATAGCGCGAACGCGGCACTGCAGATGTTGAAGACACACTGGAATAGAAAGGATACACAATCGTAAAGCCAGGAATGAAAATAAAGATATGGACACAGGTTAAGATTAGAGAGGTTTCTGGAGCTGTGCTGATAAAATCCTCTCTCTGTGTTGTCCTCTAATACGTGTGAAGTTGTATACATGAAAGTACAAGGTAAGACAGAGGGAAAGGCCAAATCCATTATATTGAGGCAGCGACGCACTTGCGCGCACACACATACAGGCTATGGTGGGTTATCTCTGACCGTTCTGTCCTTGTAAACACAAAGCAATTATGCTGAAGACACAATAGAAACATTTAAGCAATGGTTCAATCCTCACTCTCTCCTACTCTGAGGAAGAGGGAACAGCTCAGAGATAGGGAATGTTATGACATCCTAAATCCAATAATGAGTATAAAAAACATTACAGATAACTGGACACTTATAGACCTTTAACTGAAAGGTTATCCAAGAGGAGCACTAGGAGAAAGTGAGATGAAAATGTGCTGAAGGTTTATGTCTACTTAGCATTGAAGTGTCTACATGTACAAGTATTTACATCAGCACACCATGTTTGTTTGGTAAAAGCTATAAATGCTCATGCCCTGGCATTTAAAGCAGCAGTTCCATATTTTTGACTGCCTAAACTTTTTTAAATTTAGATAAATTCATTGTAATATACTTTAGTTATGACATTTTGATTAAAAAAAATTATGAGGTATTAACATTTAGTATAACGCATGGATGATTTGTTCACAATAAGATCAATAACATTCATTTAGAACACAGAAGGGGGTGTGTGTGTGTGGGGGGGGGGGGGGTGTATGTAAGTAACCCATGTCAGTTTTGCATGTCATTTAATCTTTACAAAAGTACTCATCTGAAACACTTTTGACACATCAACAGATCATTTTGACAGCTTTTCTGTGTATTTCTGCACTTGAACTATGAGCCTTGCTTGTCAAATCTATGTTTGATATTTTCAAAGGTGAGGTTTAAAATGCATTACACACCCCAGAGCATTATGAAGCTTTCAACTCCTCCCCGTGTCTTACCTTTGATTGACATACATGTTGTTGTTTCTCAATTTTTTTCGACATTCATTCGCAGTCTTACTTGATCAATGAATTTCCTTGGTTGTTTTGTTTTTCTTGCATGTGGGTTTGTAAAAAGGATAGCAGTACAATGCAAAGCTCAGATTATTTGTACTGGAAAGAGGGTCCACCCCATGGTGAGCCTCATTTTTGTTTTGTGACACAAAATCTAAGAGGAATGGCAATACAATACATCGTCAAAATCTTGGAAATCTTGCAAATATGACAGTATAACAGAAGTAGGGCACATTCAATTGCTGAACTTTGCAAAGTTAAGGAAGCTCATAAGGAACAACATTATATAAACAAATCACTGTCATCAGTACTTTCAAAAAGCTGATGGTTTTGACAAATAATGGAGTTTATGCATTCACATGCACACACACACTTTCCATCATCTTACAGGATGAATATGTAGTCCTTGCAGTCTTTCTTGAAGCCTTTTTGTTCTGCCTATGGGGTATAAGACAGCCTGACTTCAAAGCACAATCTTCTGTTTAAAAAAAGCTGTGATGATTCACTTCCAGCTGTTGTGGTTTCCAAGATCCAACTTTTTTTGCATTTCTGCTGGAACCTGAAAGCAAATAACCAGCATTCTCATTCAACAGCAGAGCTTACTTAGGAAACTTAGGATAAAGTAATACTGCCAGCGCTCATTTCTGTCTCCGTCTGACATGATGTATGTGGCTCTCAAGTTAAGGAGCACAAGAAAAGCTCTTAACACCTAGCTTCAAACAATGGCATATACTGTACAACACCTCATTTGTTTACTGTAATCCATACACCAGCAGCTGAGAAACATTCCCAGCAAAATTCTACTATCTGTTGATTGATTTTGAATACTTGCCTTTAGAGGTGTTGCCAAGGAGGTCTATACCTGGAGATAGAGGTTCCCAGTTCATCTCAATGCCATTTGTTTAGCTAAAGTGGCACAAGGGTTTTCTGAGGCAAACACCTGAAGCATAAATGTCATGTGACTAATTCCTCAGCTTGGGTGTTGCCTTCAACTGAATGCTGCAAAAACTAGTGAAACTGAAATGGAAATGGCACAAACCAACAAAAAGCCACACCATCGTTTTCAAGTGTCTTCGTTTTGGTCCGTTTATACTGAAACGCAACCCTGGCATTTTCAAACTAAAACGGGGTCTGCAGCGTTTTTGAAAGTCTCCATTTTCAAGGTTCGGAAATGCCGGCGTAGTGTAAAAAACATGCGTAACCATAACAAAATGTATGCGTTTTAAAACAAAAATGCACTAGTGTAAACAGGGCCTCAGATTTCATCAAAAAGATCTTCATTTGTGTTCCTGAAGCTGAATGGAAGTCTTACGGGTTTGAAACGACATGAGGGTGAGTAATTAATGATAGAATTTTAATTTTGGGGTTAACTAACCCTTTAACAATTACTTAGCTTGACCACTTGACCAATAGCTTGACCACCAAAATGTACTCATCAGTGACATGCATGTCTGATTAGGCTGTTTTTTTTTTTTTTTTCTTTCTGTCCAAAGTGCAGCTCTTCTTGCAAATAGTGAATATGTTGCTACCCCAAGATTTTTCGTGATCCACTTACCATTAATGTCGTCAGTGGTTGGGGCTAGAGTGAAAACCCAAAGACTTATTTCGCCAAACAAAAGACTACAATACCATAAGCAAGACTCACCACATAACCAGGTACATGTAGATGCTGAAGGCAAAGCATGGAACAAGAACAATGAATAAGACTATTTCAAAACAAAATACAAAAAATTCAAACAAGACCATGATAAAAGTCTCAAATATGTTACAGAATTCTCTTGTGGATGGTAATATTTTAAAATTCAACCTATTTTAAAAACCTCATGGGAATACATTTGAAAAACCAGGGATTTAAGAGATGTTAAAGCATTTGATTTTTACATCCACTCTGACAACCTCTATCAAGCATAAGAAAAATGCACTTTTGTCTGACAGTCAGATGTTTCATTATTTCGGTCCATTTATAAGGACAGACTGAAATTTTTGCAGACTTCTTTTGATTTACATTTGTATTAGCACTATACATGTTGCTCCTTAGAAGAATTGTTCCTCTTTATGGAAAACATTCCCTCTGGCATAATGATGCTGATTGGAATGAATGCAACCAGGTCGGTCCAGAAATGTAACATTTAAGCCAGATGAATGGAAGTTTTAATATTAAGCTCATAGTTTTTACTCCAAACCAAAACATCTCAAATGAAACTAAAGAAAAGTGTTAAAATATTAATTTTGTTTCAGTTACGGTATGTGTTTTATATAGTATCTAATCAGTGAATCTCACTTCAGGAGTGTTTCATTTCAAGAACATCTGTTTTACTTATGTTTTAAAATATTTGGTTAGTTTCCACATATGGTACTGGTGTTAACAACACACACACATACACACACACGCACACACGCACACACACACACACACACACACACTGTTAAAACATTGCAGTGAGTGTCTAAACCTTGCTTTTAATTTAAACTTGGGATGAAAGTACTGTGTTAGCTTTGCCTTACTTAGAGATATGGCCAGAATTGTAGTAACACCTGTTTTGCCCCATGTTTGCAAAAAGAAATAATTAAAAAAAAAAAAAAAAAAAAAAAAAAAAACCCTCATCGTCTCCTTGTTTTTGAGAATGGTTTGAAGATGAAGGCTTTATCTATATCTGAATGCATATTTTCCCTGATGCTTTAAATAAAAAAAATTAATTAAATTAAATTAAATTAAATTAAAATAAAATAGAAACAACTATACTTAATTTAAGCAATAATGTGCTGCATGTACTGGATAATCACAGTCTAAAAGAGTAAAGCCCAGGGGGAGCCCACAGATAAACACAGATAAATGTTTTACAGTTTTTTTCAACTGCTTACACACATTTTCAAAATTTTGCCTCTTTTTTTTCCAAAACTTTACACACAAATCCATGAACTGCACACAAAAAACGCAAAAAGCCTCACTTCTCTTGCAAAATGAATCACTGCATTCAAAATATCACAAACACATCACATGTACAAGCTGCTATGTACATTTCTGTACAAGGTTGAAAGTAATTGGCAGAGAGATGTTACGGTAAAAATTCACGGTAAACAGGAAAGCAAGATTACCCACATTTTATTTATTTATTTATTTTTATTATTATTATTTTTTTTTACTGTAAGCATTTGTGGTTGTGAATACAGTATTGCACAGTACGTAAGAAAATATAATACATCAACCATGTGTAGTTGGACAAAAAAAAAAACTTGCAGACAAAAAAAAAAAAACTAGCAGAATTTTGAAAAAGGTGAATATTAATAAAGGTGAATGATGTGTATGTGTGTCCTGGTAGGGGACCAAATGTCCTCACAAGTATAATAATATCAGTGCATTTTGACTTTGTGGGGACATTTATATACAGAATATACAGTATAAAAACCATTACGCCTATGGAATGTCCCCATAGAACATGGAAACCCAACATGTGTGTGCTGTGTGTGTTTGATGAATGATGAATATGGAAGCAAGTAAACAACAGAAAAGTTGTTCAAAACCTATAACTTGACCTTAGGCCTATTTATAGGCCTATTCTAAAGCCATGATTGGTTGGTGTTAAGTAAAGCAATGAGTGTTTGCACATGTGAGGAGTTAGTGTGAGGCACTGATGAATTAGTGTGGCATTTTGGTTGTGTTTGAAAAAGGAAATCAAGATACTTCCTGTTAGATTTCTGTGTGTTACATAGAGAATTGTGTGTTGTGTTTTATGAAATTGAAAACTGAGGAAAAACTCGAAGGCTGAGAATTAGTGTATGGTTTTGCAGATTTCGTGAGTGGTTCTGCTGTTTGAGTGTCAGGTTTCAGAAACTGTGACAAGTAAAGATTTTGTGTGTAAGCAGTTGAAAAAAAAAAAAAAAAACTGTAACATGGTTGTGTCCTCCTGAGTTTCTGGATTTATGATTAAAGACTGTTTATTTCTCTGAATTCCCTGCATTGTGCACATACTACAGCCACACCTGACAGTTATATAGTTGAGTGTCAAAATTAAATAAGGGAACGCACAGACAGGAATGGCCAGGTGGTGATGACCCAGAGCTTAGCCATGACGATAGCCTACGGCAGAGTCGACGGAGGGAGGAGCCAAGGATGTAGATTTGTCTGACAAAATCTGGGGGGACGACCAACGGAGACGAGGCCGATGGATCGAAGGGCGCATAGTCCATACAGGTTGATGAAACAGCTACAATGCTGGCTTCAACCAGCGGTAATGATGGAGAAACAATCAATTCAGGGTGGGAGGCAGTACCTCCGTGTCCAGATCAATCAGCCAGTCCTCGGTGTCCAAAACCACCAGTATTCCCTCTACTGCTGCTGTTGTGGGCTCACACCCCTGCTCAGACTAAATCTGGGGCTCCGGGGCAATGGTCGGCGCTGTCTTTTCCTCTTCTGGCTCACTCATCATGGCAGGTGGTTGCTCTCCATCTGCGGGGGGCTCTTGTGAATTTTCTGTGATCAAGGGTGATGGTGGGCTGGGCTCTGGGTCTTGCTGTGAGACCACTGAAGCTCTCTGGGGGTAGACACTCTCCAGAAAGGGTTGCCTCCCTCCATGTGTATCCTCTGATGTCTGGGAGGTCTACTGGGCGATGGTAGTTAGCCCCGATCCAATATAGAGACTCAACGTCTCATCATCAAAAGCAGTCTGTACAGCTAGCTGGGTGAACCAAAAAGAATATTCTACAAAAGAAAGGGCGAGGGCAGAAAATGCTGCTGCACAATCCATTTTCTTACTGTTTAGGTCCGGTCATCTGTCACACAATGTTAAAGGAAGAACAAGAGGATGATAAGTTTCAAAAGTCTAATAATTTTTATTAGACTTTGCTTTTGTAATAATCCACAAAAAGGTAATCCAAGCAGACAGGCAAACAAAATACACCATCTAACTGGGAACTGAAAAGACTGCAACTTAAATACAAAGTAAATGAGGGTAATGATGATTAACATCTGTGTTGATAAAAAATACATTTCCATGACAACTAAAGGGTGGTGGCAAGCTGAACAAAGGAACACACAAGACTGAAAATAACAAACTAAAAGTCCATGAAAATGAAACTAACTAAACAGAACCATGACTATTATATTATATTATATTATATTATATTATATTATATTATATTATATTATATTATATTATATTATATTATATTATATTATATTATATTATATTATATTATATTATTTTATACACCATTCAGGATCAGTATGATTTTATTTTTTGGAAAGACATTTAGCAAGGATGCATTAAATTGATCAAAAGTGACAGTAACAACATAATTACCCAAAAAAAACTATTTCAAACAAATTGTTCTTTGGAGCTTTCTATTCACCAAACAATCCTGAGCAGCATGTGATAATAAGAAATGTTGTCGAGCACCAAATCAGCATTAAAGAATGATTTGTAAAGGATCATGTGACACCGAAGACATTAATAAATTACACTGTCAAATATATTTAAAAAGAAAACAGTTATTTAATAATATATTTTAATAATATTATTACAATATTATTCTTATTATTCTTATTTCAGCCTTGCTGAGCATGAGACCTCTTTCAAAAACATTTTAAAAAGCCAGAAAATTTATGGAAAGACCGTTTCAAATCATAATATGAAGTTCAATCATATCAGAGTTCTCCTTTTTAACATTACTCTTATTTTTTACTCTCTAACTAAAACTAGTTACAAGTAAACAGAAATCGGAGGCAACACATGTACAGTACTTGATCTTTAATTAGTTTGTGTGCAACAAAATGCTATTTATTTGGTTCGTTTTTCTCATTATCATTGGGTAGCCTGTGCCACCCTTACCCTTATGTGGCCCATGGTATTAATACCACATTGTACTCCGATATTCAAGTCAACACTCAGCAGTAAAAATTGGCCTTTTGAGTTAGTAGTCACCAGTGGATAACTTAAGTACTATAATTAGTCAAAGTGAATACAAAATCTTTTGACTGCAGTGATGCGTCTCACAAGGCAATATGTATGCCTGCTTGAAGAACAAGGCCTTTGACATTCATGAAAGCCCTCAGAGTGCATGCATACGTATTTCCTGGTAACAGTGTTTGAGGCATGCATAATGCAAATGCAACTGAAGTAAATAATGTGGTCCATTGCGCATCTTACATATGAAGAAGTAGCGCACACGTTCACTAACTTAAACACGCACACACAAACACTACAATATAATAACATCATCATCTCAAACCAATATCTTGCTGTGCCAACGCAATAGATTAATAAAAGACAATGCGAGCCTGAACGAAATGAGGGGGCCTGAGAGACTGAAATCACACAGGTAAACAAGGGACAGATAGATTACATTCCCTCAAAGTAAAATGAGTTGTATTCTTCTCTCACCCTGCCTCTCTCCTCTCCTCCATCCCTTCCTTTATATATTTCCATCTATCTCTTGTGATTCAATCGCTTAGCCTTTTGCTTTCCTTTCTGTCACTGCCTCTCTTTAACTTGATTAGACTATAGTGCAGAGAAGACAGTAAGGCAGGGAAGATACTGTATGTTTTTTCTGTCCTTTAAGATTGTTCCTTATCAAATTGTACAAGGAAAAAAAAACTATCATTTACAAGTTAACTATACTCTAACTGCTTTACTGGTGTTTAATTTATTTCAATAAAAAAATTTTTTTTTTAAATTAAATTAAAAATAATTACTTAGTTCTGCCATGAAACTCTATATGGCGCAGGCTGATAGGTCCTTCACTCATTTGGTATCGATCATTACAGCATCAGTGGCCAATGAGCTGCGGTTCAACATTCAAACAAATACTGGTAGTGTTTTGCTGTTAGCAGTCTGCAGCGTGCTTTTAGAAACCCTCCACCTTCCCCAGCTCCACCTGTATAGATTTGCTATGGGGGTTTATGGGGGTTTGCTATGGGGCATGTCTTACATGCTCACAGCAATGTCTGTGAATGTATTAGCAGTAGCAAGTCTAGGTACTTGCTCGGCAGCAGCAGCATAGCAGATCTATTCCGCCAAGACCAAGTACATTAACATTGCCATATCCATTACCATGCTAATCTCTATTACCATACCAATCTCTCTGAGAGTTGTCATAACAGAACTAATTAGATTTGTTTCTCAGAATATGCAATAAGAAAACACCACGTAAGGCAACCTCAACGCAGTGCATGAAGGTCAGAAACAAACCTAAAGAGACACTGCCCATCTGGAGAATCAGATTTGACCCATAGCACATGTCAAAAGAATGAGGCAGGAGCAGAACTGGTCTGAGAGGGTGTGGCACTGAGCTGAGGTTCTGCCATATGCTGTAAACAAACCACTGCCTCTCAGAATCACAGACTGTCTGTGTCTCACAGCCTCCCCAACACATGCGGCTGTGTCGCTGTCATACCGTTGTGTGGATATGTCAAGCCTTATCACAGCAACATAGGAACCTCTGTAACATGGGTGTCAATGTGGTGACAGTGCACATGCACTTATGTCAACATATAACAGCGATATGATTGTTAGAGATTTGTATGACGGCTAGTGCCTTCAGAAAAGGTGATTTGTGACGTTCTGTGAATTAAAGGTTTGTGCACCATGTTAAATATGTCATGGCTGTGACATGACTGTTCTCAAAACCTGTATTTTTACATTAGTAAACAAACTACACGTTTGGAGCTCTGATTCCCCATGCATCACCCTTTTTACCCATCACACATCATTTGTTATTCCAAATAGTCTATTCAGGTAGATATGCCATTTCTCTGCTGGTATAGCTGGTTTACCAGACTGACCAAGTTGGTGTTCAGTAGGGAGACCAGCTAATCACCTTAAGCCAGGAACACACCAAGCCGACGGTCACCAAGTTTTTGTTCGTCGACTGACTAAGTTTTCTCAGTGTGTTCCGCATTATCGGCTGAAGTTAGTCCTTGTCTGGGGTTTTTTTCGGCCAATTCGACATGTTGAATCGGCATCGGAGCTCGTCGGCCCATCTGATAATTCTGATTGGCTGTTCAGCTACTGCCACCTGCTGGTACGGAAAGGCATTTCTTCTTACGCAGGTGCAGAATGGACGTGCTACTTGGCCGTCGGGTGTCGATCGTCAGTTTGGTGTGTCAGGGCAACTTTGGACCCAGATTAGTTAGTTGGTGTTGGCTTGGTGTGTTCCGGTTTGATTAGGCTGTGTTTTTTCAGCATAAGCACTACTGATATGCCATGCTACACTAATATCATGCTAGATAAACATATACGCCTATGTTTCTAATAACATATCTTTTATAAAATGCAAAAATTCTCACTGGATGAGCCACATGCAAAGCAGTTTTACAATAGCCAACATGTTAACACCTTAGCACACAAATAACTAAACATACTTTAGCAACCATAAAAACTTTATTGAGGTTAATCAGCAATATAACTCAGAGAAAACAATTACCACAGTCCATTTTGCTTCATGTCAAACAACTTTCCTTAACCATGGCAAAATTACTGCAAAAAGTGTTTTACTACTCTAATTTCTCATTAAACAAGCATAAATTACAATCTTATCAAGCAAATGCTTGGTTCCAAATGCTTGTTATACTAAATCTGTAATTTTATGTTTTCATTTTAAAAAATAAATTTTTATGTATCTCACAAGCTAGTTCAGGATACAAAGCACAGCATTAGCAAACAAAAGAAATAGGAAGGGGGCTGAAGCAGAAGACGTGTCAGCCAATAAAAGGACAGTATTTAAACAAAACAATAATAAGCAATATGGTTGGCTAACAACTTCAAGCTTTTTTCCCTCCTCCAGGATTTGATCCTTATGCTCTTAAGCAATAATACTGCAATATAACTGCTAGAAAGAGATTTATGAATAAAAACCACCTCAAGGAAGTGTGGTAGAGAGGGAGAGCAGAAGAGAAAAACTGTTCTCTTTATTCATACCTGCGCCGAGTTGTGTGGGTCAGAGATGAAAATTGTTATTCATGAATGCACACATGCAACTTCACTTGACAACTGACTCTAAGATGAACTTCTAAGACAGTCATTTCAGCCAATAAAATACACATATGCAAATTAAACATTCTACTATACTAAGTAAAAATTTAGAAAACTCAATGAAACCTGATGCATTTAGATTTTCCAATTCTCCCAACTCCCAGCTATTATAACTATATATATATATATATATATATATATATATATATATATATATAGCCTTATAGGACACTTAATATGAGACATGCTAACTATGCTATCTGTTTCTGAAGGTGCAATCACTTTATTAAACAAACATCTGAAATATAATTTTAAAAAATTGTTCATACCTCACTGGACACACAAGCCTCAAGAACAGTGACAATCAACAAATGTATAAAGATGAGCTCTTAACATCACAACAAATATACGATAATACAAAAAAAAAAAAAAAAAATCAGCAAACACTGCATAATTGATGTATGTAGCAATACATGCTGGGAACTCAAACCATTTAAATTTCAGAAATATTGCTCAATTTGAAGTTCTTTATTCAGACAATTGTGTTTGACTACTTGGACAACATTTGGAGGAATTCAGTTGGTCTAACATGGGTTTTTATGTAGTTTCAAGTAATTTGCTTGCTTGTCTTACTAAAAAGGTCTCATAAACTGGAAAATATGTAAGCAATAAGGTATGAGAGGCTTTGCTGTATCGTGAATAAGTCACGGCTGAAGGGCCTTGTTAGGTATGACGCGAAGTGGAGTGCCTGCAACCCCTTCAGCCGTGACTTATTCACGATACAGCCCTAGCCTCGAGTACTTTATTGCTTTTATGAAACGGTTACCACACAATACAAATATTAAAGCCAAAAATATGTATCAATGCAACTTTCATGAAGTAAACTTTCACTAAAGCCTTCCTTCCGCTGGAAAAAAGTAGTCCCTGACCGTGAACAGCAACAGAAGTTACATTATTACGCCATTAGATGGCGCAAAGACTGTCTTTATGAGTGTGTCAGTCAGTAGCGAAGACTTTTTTCATTGAAAAGACTGAATTTTGTGAACACGGAACAAGACGCAACTGAAAAATGCTTTGACTAACCCCTTAAAGAGGGGTATAACTCTATTTCATGTATTCTGACTTATTTACACTGTTAAAGAGTTGGATTCTCATGCTAAACATGGCCAAAGTTTCAAAACATGGGTTAGACGCATGACGGAGTATTTCTGTTCCAAAAATTCTCTTCCAATCAACGCGCGTTCGGGTTTACGGAAATCATCAGCAGCGCTGCACAGGTCACAGGACTGCAAGAAATCAACAATGTCACCAAAGAAGTGTGTTTTTGGTTGTGAGGGAAAGATAACCTTACTTCCCAAAGAACCCAGTGTTCAGTTGAGCTGAGAAATTTGTTCTCAAGCATTACATCGATGCGCTTTCGATATTTGTTATTAAAATAACCATATAAACTGATAGTTGCAATCACTTTTTACTGGTTAAAATTAATGGAGAATATCTCGTGTTTTTCCGTGGCAGCTCGAGCGCTCAGGATCTGCGCTTATGGTTTCATAAACAAGGCCCAGTTCTACGCTGGATTTACAGATCGTTTGAAACTGAAAGATGGAGCGGTCACAGTGACAATGATCCTGGTTATGAGTCGGAACTGCAGGTGGTGAGTAAAACTACTTCAAATGTCTGTTTTGTTGACAATAGGCGCCTATCAGTGCATATCATGTAAACAACACGAACGTAGTGAATTCATAAATTCATTATTCATCATTCATACGCTACATAATACAAGACACTTTCTTTAAAAATCTACAAGAGACTTTATTTATTCTAACACAAACACACACATTCATACGCGTTGCAGTAAACGAAAGGAAATGAGAGATAAACAGGTTTCCTAGCAAAAATATGCACTTCAGAAGATCTGATCTGAACGAACCATGAATCATTCATTTAAATGCACCAGTTCAGTTTGTAGAATCTGAAGGTACTTGCTTGAGTTGACTTTAAATATGCATCTTCTCGTCTGAGTGCAGCGACGGGTTTTCCAAGTCGATGATTTGTCTTTTCAGGTCCAGATGGTGGTTAGGTCAAAACCAATCACGTTTTAGCTTGCTGGCAAAATGAAAGGAAGTCTCTTTGTCACTGGAGTTAAAGTTGATGAGTTGAAAGTTGAAAGTCGTTGGTTGAACTTTGCGGCAAAACTTAGAACATGAGACTTAATGAAAAGTTCTAGTTCGGAAGTTCGGAAAAGTGAGCTGCTTGTCTGTTCTTCTTGTTACTCCATAGCTATTCTTTATTCTGCTTACTCTGGTCACTGCTGACCGGTTCTTTCTTCTAGTATTACTTCTAGTTATTTTTACTTCTAGTTTTTCGATATGACTATTTAAACTTACGTGTTTGTTCATAAGGTGGCTTTTCTCTGCCCCAATCATACGTAGGTGTTACCTCTGGTCTCTGCTTTGGCAGAGTACCGTTTTAGACAAAATTTCTATTTAATGGAATATGATGCACTTTTACACAGATTTCATTCAAGCCATGATTAAGAAGAGAGAAAGAGAATTAAATTAATTCCAAATAAGGCATACTTTCAGTCATTATCACATTTACAAGAATTGTGGGTGTTCTAAAGCATAACTGGTTACAGGTAGTATTTGTGGACATGATGTAAAATGTATGCAGTTAAAAGATGTTTGATAAGTCTATTTAAAATTGTTTGGAACAATTTTGATGCAGCTTTAGTTGTAGAACAGTCTTCGTTAGGTCCCTCAGAGAAACAAAAGAGGCCTGCATTGTCTCTCTGTCTCTTTTGATCTGGTGATCAAAGACTCTTTATCTTCTTAGTGACCATTTGGTGTCACAAATGGCTGAGTTTGTCACTTCTCCTTCTGTCAGGAAGCATGGGGGGGTCATAAAAGTAATTAACATGGGTTTTATCTGTAGACGGACTGGAGCCGGAACTTAGATTCTGAATTAGAATTGTGTTTGGAAAGAATCATCTGAATGATTCATTTGTCTGGTTCGTCCACGGTTCCTACATATATCCCCCCTTTGTTCGGCGATGTGTTGGGATGAAGACATCGATGGACACTGTAGAAAGACAGGCAGAAGAAGCAGACACACACAAAGCAACAACAAAACAACACCTCCACGATTAGCCACTGTACTGGTACAGGGCATTTGATTATCTGAGTACTAATGGATTAAGTTCAATTTTAGGAGTGTCATTCTACATTGTCTCAGTATGTTAATGCTTGGATCACATTGTGTGATTAAATTGTTTGTTTTCTTCTCTTCTAAATTGTTTTAGGTTGAGACCGTTTTACCCTTCATTTTCTGGTGACATCATTTGTGGTGAACATGATGTGACCCATCATTCATGGAGCTCTCTGGCTCACATTCAAATTTTAAGGTGGCTTTCAGACCTTAGGCATGGTGCGTCAATCCTAATGTCATGACCTTGACCCTTATGGGGTAGACAGGTATTTTACCTTATAAAGAAGAATGGAAGGAGAGGAAGAGGAAAACAAAACAACGCAGTTGAATGTTTCCTGGTACGACTAACACTTCTGTGTTTAGCTAAGGTGTCATGTATCATAGCTTAATGAGAAGTGTTCTAATTTTTGTGAAGATAGTTGCATGTTTCTTATGGTGAATGTAGCGAAAGTCGATGTTGAGCTAGTTTCTGAAACTAACTTCTGTCTGTAGGAAGAGCATGTTGGTGAGTATGTTAATGTAGTGTAGTGTAATGTAATGTAATGTAGTGTAGTGTATGTATGGTCAGATCTGTTTCAGTCTGTTTTGCTCCCCCCTTTTCTTGAAGGGCTTAGATGAAGATTGGCTCTTTGTATCTTGGATTTGGGATGAGGGATCGTCCATAATCTGATGGGAGTCAGTCCAGTGAGGCAGGAAGTTCTTTGGTAGAAAGTGGGAGGTAGTTTGACATGGCTGCGTTGAGTGGTGTTTGGCTGTAAGAGACCGCTTTGTTCTGTGTTGTTGTAGAACAGGTGGCCGTCATTTCCATTTGGAAGGTGCATCAGATGATCACTGACCTTCCGTTCTGTCTCTAGTCATAACAGGGGTGACTCATCCTTGTGATCATCCCTGTGATCATCCCTATTTATGTTGTTTGCAAAGAACGCTGTCATTTGCCTCATCAGTTGTTCCATGTCTTCTGAGGTAGAACTGTCTTGTTCTTGGGCGTACTCAGTGCTGTGTTTAGCTGAGTGGTGCCGAGGTGGGTTCCGTGGTCGATTAGCCACATTGGATGCATTTGAATGTGTAGGTTGATGGACTTTGGATGTCCAGTTAGGTTCCCAGATGTTTCTTTCTGGTGGGTTTCTTGAGAAATGTGGCTGGTCCCATGACTTATTCCAGCTGTCGGTGTGGTAGCTGTCAGTGGCATGGGGGTCATGTTCTCTGTGCTCTTTATGACAGACTGTGACATTGTCATGCCACTGGCCATCTTGCAGTGCATGGCTTGGATCTTGGCTGACGGAGAATTGTGGCTGTTTTCAAACCTTTCTTTGAGTTCATCTTTTGTTTGATGTAGGCCTTGTGTGTCAAGTCACATAGCTGTTGAATTGTCATGGTGCTTGGGCAGGCCATGACGCCTAGATGGTGACTTAGTCCAGGGTGCAGATTTCTCAGAAAGAAGGTTTTGAAGTTCACATCCTCTTCAAGCTCAGGTTCGTTATGTGCACCTAAGTAGGCTTGTCGGAAATGGTTGTAGTAAGCTTGGGGAGTCTCTTGTCGACCTTGTTTGGTTTACAAGGCGACTAACAGTCCCTGTTCAGACTCTGGGCCTGTGAATTCTTTAATCAGTGACTCACGTAATAGCTGGTAGTTGTGCTTAACGTGAACAGGTTGTCGGTCTAAGAAGCTTCGTACTTCTGGGCTGGGTGTGGACCTGAGGAGATACAACCTGTCTCTGTCAGTCACATTAGGTCTCACCTCTAGGTGGAAGTCAATATCTCGGAGGTATATCTGGATGTTGTGGCTCTCCGTGGAGTTCGGGTTGAACTGTTTGATGTTCTTAGCCAGCTTGTCAAGGTCTTCAAGGGTCATCTCGTGTGCAGCTTTGGGGTCTGCACAGATGACCTCTCTTTGGTTGACAGGGAAGAATTCTGTAGTGGAGGCCGGTGATGTTGTGGGTTGTGGCAATCCACTTCTTCCGTTACATGGCAGTTCTTGGATGAGAAACTCAGCAGTGATGCTGAGGGAGGCCCCTCCCTTCTTGGCTCTGGTTTCTGTCCGTGAACCTGGTTGAGTTCATTTCTGACCATGTAGAGCTTGCCGTTGGCATCGTCTAATTGGTTTATCAGGTGCCTTTGGACAGTCTTTAGTTGTTGTTTGTCGCGTTCAGCAACTGCAAGGGCTTCTTGGAGCTTGTCAACTTGTTCCATTGTTTTTTGCTCCGCTTCTTTGGACACTTTGAGTTTGTCTTGAGCTTTCACTTTGTGCTGGTCTGTGCAGCAGTGAATGTGCATCAGCTCTCTCAGGAACTCAGTGGTCTGACGCTTGAAGTCGTCCTGGACTTTCACTTCCAGCTTGTTTATGCGGCTTTGGGCATGTGTCAGCTCCTCCTGCAGGTGGGTGATGTGCTTGCCGCTTAGTTTCAGCCAGGCTGTGAAGGCAATGCTTAGAGAATTTGTTATCTTGCCTAGTTCGGTGTGGTCTTGGTTCTGGCTTGAATCATGTGTTGGGAATCTTTTCAGAATCATGATTATTATTAAAAATAATAACAGTTCAATTGTCTTTGGCATGAGGCAGTTTGTAATGCCATTGAGCCAGGCATCCACATCTTGGGCAGTGGGGTTTTTCGCCTGCGACATGTTGGCACGGTGGGGAGAAGAGACTAACACAGATCTGTGTGGGGTGTAAGCCTATATGTAGTGGAACAGCTAAATGTTGTTTCAGTGAATGTACACCAGTAGTGAAGTGTGATGGCTACGTGTTGGTCTCAGTGTGTAGACAGGTAGGCTAGCGATGAGAAGGCTTTGTCACTCAACTGAGTAAGGAAAAGAGAAAGAAAAAAAGTGAAAAAAAAAAAATTAATAGAAGAAATATTTTCTATAAATATTTTCTATCAATGAAAAACTGTTTTCAACTCATGATTTGAGGACTTCGTCACTCAACTGAGAAAGGAGAAAAGAGTGAAAAATGTTCAAACAAATTGTAAGGATTTTTTTTTTTTTCAATGTAGAGAAATATTTATTTCCAATAAATATTTTCTATTAATGAAAATCTGCTTCTAAAAATAAAAGAAAAGAAAACATATATTATTGTTTATGTTCGCAAGGACGATAATGCAATAATAATGCTGATACCTCTTTTCTTACTTTGACAGGATTGACACCACACACCTTCAGTTGAACCACTTACCAGAGATACTGTGAAGGCAATGGTTGCTCAACACTTGTCTCTGTTAAATATTCTTGGATGAAATGTCAAAATTTAAATTGTGTTTACAAATGCAGGGAGTATGGAGAACACAAAAGGGTTTGATTAAAATCAAATACCTAATTAATTGTTTCTTTGGAAAGATTGTGTTTCTCTTTCTTTAGAATTGATTGATGGTTCGTCCAAGCTTGATCCCTACAAATGTGAAGAATAAGATGGAAGAAAGCAGGATAGAACAGGAAAGACGGGAGGAAAAGGAAGGAAGGGAAGGAGGCCGGATCCACAAATGGCTCTGAAGCCTTTGTCTAATTACGAGTATAGAATTAGTAGTTGATGAACAACTAAACACATGAGAATAAAACAATTTTAGTAAAGAGAGGGTTGTCTCTGATTGATTTGAATCTCGTAATAAGATATCAGTGTCTCCTATTGAGGCTCAGGTGTGTCGTTCCTAAGCTAGAATACAAAAAGGAGAGGAGAAAGGTAAGAAAATGAAGTATGACCAAGAAAGGGAAAAGGAAGATACAACACAATAAAAACAAAATGAGCAAGTGTGAGTCTAAAAAGATTCAGTAATTTTTTTAAAAAACTGGTGGAATAAGTTTGCTTAAACTTTTAAAGTTCAAGGCTTATTTATACTTAAAGTAATTAGATCTAAAATAGAATTTTAGAGTTATGAAAATTATCAAATTAGAAATAATGGAAATTTGGAAATGTGAGAATAATTTAAAATTACTTTCTAGAAAAATAGGATTTCAATTTAAATCTAATTTGTTTTATTAAATTCAAATTTGACAATTAATAATTGTAAACCAGTATTTCCTTTTCAAGTCAAATGCAGGTAAAGCAATTTATAATTGTAAACCAATATTTTTCCTTTCAAGTAAAATATAGGTAAAGTAATAAGTGAGAAAGTTAAGGGGAAAATAAGAAAGACCAACAAGTGTACATGAAGTTGAAGTGTTTAAATGGTTAAATCACTTTATAGTTCCTCAAACAGACACTGTGTTCACACAATGATGTTGATTAGCTTAGCTTTGTGGCTAAAGGCTTTAGCATATGAACTTCAATGTAAACAACTCCAGAGGTAAGCTTAGCAACACCGTCCGGAAGCGTTGGTTAAGACTTCCGTGCCACGACTGTAACTATGACGACCAAACAAATGATAGCAGTGAACATGTGAATTACATCAAATACAGGCAACTGTACAAATGAAAGACACATGCACGTCCAATTGAGGCTATATTATGTGAAATGTCGCCGCATTTCAACACTATGAATAAGAGACACCACTCGTAGCTGTTTTACGACATAGGGCTTAAACTTTAAGTGATAGCTTTCCGCTGTAATAGATGAAACAATGGCAACCTCGGCGGGCCTCTATGTGCACACAAAATATAACAGAGTTTAAAAACTTCACTTGATCACTTGTTACTGGAGCTCAAACAAGCAAGCATATAGCTACTGTTTAACAGATGGGAGAATATAGCACACTGAAAGAAGTGGGACATGCACTTAAATCAATTTAGCTATAAATAAATAAATATAAAACAAGCAAGCGTATAGCGTTACTGTTTAACAAAGGGGAAAATAGCAGATTGAGTACAGTGGAACACGCACTGATCCATTTAGCTATAAATACACGCTAAATCTTGCCGCGCTGTGAGGAGAGTATTCGTCCTTACACAGAGGTAATTTAATTATTGCAGTTTAGTTTCTTTCAGCTCTCTGATACACACATACCGTTATAGCTATTAGAATGACGCTGGAACACGCAGACATCAGGATAGCTATAAACAAGGCATTATAGTATAGTGTGATATCATAGATCTAAAATTTACTGCAGACTGCAGTTTAGAGACAAGACGTCAGACTCGGGTTACAACTCTCACTCATTCAACACTCATTCAAATAAGCAGCGCCGCGCGCTGCATACATCACACACACACACTGAGGGTTTTAATAATCTGATCAATAAAAAGATAAATGACTTGATATGTGTTCCAAATTTAGATTAAACTGCCCGCATTCTCCACCATTACTGTAGGGAATACAGGAAGTAAAATTAGCTCAATTGAAATAATTAATTTATAGGGAATTATAAAGAGTCATTTAGTTTACGACCGAGCAACTAACTTGTCCAGCATTCAACTGCTCTGTAGCGGATATGAATATCCACTATCGTGAAAATACTGATTAGAGCGCGGTAACGTTAAGATCGACAGTTTAAGACATTAAATTTTAGAAGCACATAATACAAGACACTTTCTTTAAAAATCTACAAGAGACTTTATTTATTCTAACACAAACTAAGCTAACACAAACACACACATTCATACGCGTTGCAGTAAACGAAAGGAAATAAGAGAGAAAGAGTTTTAAGAGAGAGAGTGATATGATGAACAGGTTTCCTAGCAAAAATATGCACTTCAGAAGATCTGACCTGAACGAACCATAAATTATTAATTTAAATGCACCAGTTCAGTTTGTAGAATCTGGAGGTACTTGCTTGAGTCGACTTTAAATGTGCATCTTCTCGTCTGAGTGCAGCGACGGGTTTTCCAAGTCGATGATTTGTCTTTTCAGGTCCAGATGGTGGTTAGGTAAAAACCAATCACGTTTTAGCTTGCTGGCAAAATGAAAGGAAGTCTCTTTGTCGCTGGAGTTAAAGTTGAACCGGCAAAAGTCGTTGGTTGAACTTTGCGGCAAAACTTAGAACACGATACTCAATGGAAAAGAAAATTAAGTAAAAGAATAGAAAAGTGAATGAAAGTTGGATGGCTTGTCATCCAGCCGCTTGTCTGTTCTTCTTGTTACTCCATAGCTATTCTTTGTTCTGCTTACTCTGGTCACTGCTGACCAGTTCTTTCTTCTAGTATTACTTCTAGTTCTTTTTACTTCTAGTTTTTCGATATGACTATTTAAACGTATGTGTTTGTCCCACCTCTGAGAGGAGTTTTGGCCAATCAGATATCGTCCTGTTTCAAAAGGTGGCTTTTCTCTGCCCCAATCATATATAGGTGTTACCTCCAGTCTCTGCTTTGGCAGAGTACCGTTTTAGACATCATTTCTATTAAATGGAATATGATACACTTTTACACAGATTTCATTCAAGCCATGATTAAGAAGAGAGAAAGAGAATTAAATTCATTCCAAATAAGGCATACTTTCAGTCATTATCACATTTACATGAATTGTGGGTGTTCTAAAGCATAACTGGTTACAAGTAGTATTTGTGGACATGATGTAAAATGTATGCAGTTAAAATATGTTTAATAAGTCTATTTAAAATTGTTTGGAACAATTTTGATGCAGTTTTAGTTGTAGAACAGTCTTCATTAGGTCCCTCAGAGAAACAAAAGAGGCCTGCATTGTCTCTCTGTCTCTTTTGATCTGGTGATCAAAGACGGACTGGAGCCGGAACTTAGATTCTGAATTAGAATTATGTTTTGAAAGAATCATCTGAATGATTCATTTGTCTGGTTCGTCCACGGTTCCTACAAAGGATAGGATAATACATCGGACTTTTAAACATATTTTTTTTTTTTTTTTTTTTATGATCATAGGACTGACCTGAAGGAAAATGCTAAATCTGAATGCAGGTAATAAACTCACTCACTCGATCTTTTTCTCACAATACTCTTCTAGTTCTACATAATACAGTAAGCTTCAATGAACAATATCAACTGAGAACAAACCGTTTACATTGCTAAGAGTGGTTGCTAAGGGTGTTGTGTAATGATGCACAGGACCGTTGGGTAAAGCAATCATAGCTGTGTTTTATCGTGAATAAAACACAGCTATTGACCAATCAGAATCAAGGACAGGAACTAACCGTTTTATAAAGTTGCATATTTGCAGTGTAAATCCAGCTAAAAATGGGCAGTTTTTCTTCCTAGTATCAACTCTTTTTGCAACAAGATTTTATTTTTTTTTCCCCCAGTCTGTGTTTTGTGGCTTGGCTAAATGGGTTTAACCAATATAGGCTGCCAAGCTGCCACCCTGTAACTTCTCAATAGATTTATCTTCACTGAACTGTTTTAATGCCGTTATGTTCAGATTCTTTTTCGCCACACTGGGGCAAACTTAAAAAGGTTGGCGTGAGGCAAAGAGCTCCATAACTGTTCACCATACCTCACTCTAACCTCTCTTAGTCGCAGCACACACAAAGGTAATAAGACTCCAGAGAATAGCTCATAGGGACCATTTTTCACTGTCGATTGGTCTCTGTGCTCATGTTCTTGCGCACACCCATACTCAAAAACCAATAGAACTGCATCTACAGTAACCCCTGACCTCCATCGACTGCTGCTATGAGTGTGCATACGTGTGTACTGGTGTACTCAAGGGATTTTGCACAAATCTTTGTTGAGTTTCCACTGAGATTCTAGGAGTGTGAAAAAATAAATGGAGAGAACGAGACGGATGGATTATCTGTATTATAGGAAAACATCCCTAGCCACCCTAAAATTTTATTGTTTGCCCCAGGTGCCACCCCAAAATTCTAAACTATGATTAACCATATTCCACATCAACGGGACATTCAATAAAAACTAGATATAACCTCCTAGGGTTAAACCGGAGCTGAAAGTAGTGGAAATTATCAGTGGTAGATTGAGGTTAGATTTGCGTCAGCAATGGTTACTTTTAAGTTCAGGGCAGTATAGAGAGGATTAGAAGGGCGACATCACACAGAAAGTGTTTATGCTTTCAAAAACATTGCAGATTAATGGTGCACAGGTCTTTTCAATTTAAAATGTATTTTTAACTGTATGTGTGATTTAAAAAAAAACAAAAAAAAACAAGACCTAATCCATCTATTAAAAAAAGCAGTTATTCAGTTATTCAGATACAAAAGTTTGTCACTATATTTTGCTCATACCTTTAACTTCATTTTCTTAATCTAACCCTAATCTAGCAGCATGTGGGTGTAAGAGAAAATATTATAAATAAAATGCATTATTATTATATCATTATTATCATTATTATTATCACACCCACAAAGTCTGAAAATATCATTGAATCTCAGTTGTTTCTGAGTCCAAAAGTCCTCAGTGAAACTCTATTATTGTTATTATTATTATTATAAAGAACAAGTGGCAGTAAAACCTGGAAAAGAGAAAACAAAGAGGTGTGATTAAGGTATTACGATCGCTACAACATTTCACCCTAAAGACTCTTGATACTAGATTTCTCAGTGGGCAGTAAAAAGGTGAATTACAGCCATATTATGATTTTTGCCTTCATTACAATAATGGTGCAATCAGAGGACAAATCATTGACTAATTGGGTTTAATGTTCTCTTCATTCCCACATCATTTAAAAAATGCAAGCGTCTTACAATTTTCCTCTGCATTGTATTGAGGGTCATTTTGTCACCTTCATTTCAAGGGTCAATTTAAAATTCAAATTAAGCCAAAATGGAAAAGGTATGTTTTTAATCATAACTAGAGCCTGAAAGTAGTTTTAAATTTACCTGTATTATTATTTTTTTTAAAGGTACAGTGTGTAATTTTTGTGGCAATAGCAGCACCCAAATTATATTGCGAAAAGAAACAAACTAGACATTTGTTTAAGGTCATTGTAGTTAAGATATAAATCTCAAGACAGAGTAAATTTGTTTTTAAATATGACTGAAAAGAGAATATCTTCAACCATATTGAGAAACGTATGCCATGACAATGTGCCAAAAGTACAACATTCATCCCAACTTCCTGTCATTATGGACTTTTCAAGTCCCTATTTGACCTTTGTCAACTAATCACTTAAAATACAATACTGAGACATTTCCAATAATTTCAGTCTATCTCAGTAATAGGCTTGGCTCATTTTCATAGAGCCAGCAGGCAGAGATGAAGAACCGCTGCTGAGACAACGAAACCAAATATGACAATGGAAATGGAGTCAGATCTACTTGGGGAGTGATCCAATCTTCACTCTGTATGCGTCGTCCATACATTTGACTTCCAAATACATATTTTAAAGCTTTCCTGCCTTATGGAACCTCATTATCGCCCCCCTCCTGCCAGCCTTAATAACACTGTTAAACAATGAGAGAGTCAGTAATGGAGACTGGGGCAGGCTGGTAAGTTCTTTGGTTAAATTCCCTCCATTTGACTTGAGGCTAGATTGAGTTTAATCCCTTTTGGGGATATATATGAGCCATATCACACTCGTAGCCATGCAATATGGCTGTGTATCAGCACGGCTGTGATTCGGCCATAGACACGAGATCGTAGGTAATCACAGCATGCTGATATACTGCCATATCACATGACTACGAGTGTGACAGATTCAAATCTGAAGTTGACAGTTTGACCAAGCCTCCGTTACCAATTCTAAAACGTCATTTTATTTAATTTTCCATAACAGCGCTAAAACAATGTCCATTGTTTCCTTGTGTGACTCACTGACTCATTCACTCATAAAGTTTTGTAACTTTGTGCGTATTAATGTAACTTTCACTCAATCCATATTACGCACTAAGGCACCTATTCTCAATAGCAAACACAACATATTATTTATGTAAAATATATATATTTAACAACATTTAAATTAACAACAATAGACATTATAAATAACAATAGGAAATAAACGTGTACAATTCAGTCAAATGTACAAAAGCAGTGCTCTACAGGATGTGAGTTAAATATAGCCTTAATATTACATTAATTAAATTTAACATCGCCCAATTTGATTTGCTCAGTAATAGATTAATAAGACCAAAGATTGCACATTTTATGTACCCAAAATTAATTATATCTCATGTTTAACCACTATAAGAGACAGCGGCAAATCCCCGAAGCACTGGCCAAGATGAAGCTGTTCTTGGCGGGTACAGAAGCACTGAGTGGCCACTGACAGCCTGGAGCTCACATCTCTGAAAACGTCTAAACAAACTATAAAATAGGCACTATGATTAAAAATGAGTCACATATTTCAGGTCTAAACAACTACATTCTCGTCTAAAAACTCTTAAAACTACAGTTCGTGGTACAACAAGTGTAGTATTTGTAAAAAATATGCATTCACTCTGCTGCAATGACAGTCACAGTCGCTTCAAACAGAGTGATACAAACGGTGAAAAGATAAGGGTGCTATTATCACTAAAATATCACACGGCTCTCACCCAATCAGATTTGAGAACCAGAAAGAACTGTGTATGTATGTATATGTGTGTATATATATGTGTGTATATATATATATATATATATATATATATATATATGTATATATACAATGTACAATGTATGATCAGCATGGACACTGAAAAAGAAGTGAGGGAAAGCACTTGCATTACATTTTTATTCAGTATCTCAGAGGAGTTGGTTATGCTGTCTTGATCCAGGATGCTTAGAGTCAGGGATTTTCTCAGAAAATCTGATGGAGTGAATTGTAATACTAAAGAGTAGATCATTATTTGCTAGGAAGCTGTAATGCCTCATACAAGCATATCTGAGACAATGCATACTATATGTGACCTCTGTTTAGCAGCTGGTTAGCTCTCATGGGATGCCTTTGTACCTTTCTACCCCTTTTCCCTCACTTGGAATGGTTAGAGACTGAAGAGAAAAGTGTATTGGACTGAGAAAGAGACTTTTATGCACTAGATTAGATAAATTCAACCACATTGCATAGTCTCACCACGATAACTTCAAAAAAAACAACAAAAAAAAAATTAATGTCATGGTCTAAAGGAAACATTCCAGTATTTCTGTAACAGATAAACTACCCAGGGAAAGAATTACACCGAATCTTGGGAAATCTGTTGCATTCTGCTCTTCCCAAATTACATGAGATTGTGTGTCATCCTTTTCTACACAGACCCATCCAAGCAAAGGGTATAAAGAAGAAATACAGCTTCAACAGATAAACAGGTTGTGAATAGCTCTTGCTTTTTTATGTCCAGATGGGAATATCAGCCACTGTCTTCTACTTGGTTTAAAGTTAACATGAAACAACGTCTGCATTTTACTTGCACAATATGGTGCATTTCCAAGTCAGACAGGGTATTGAGAGAAAATCAAATGTAGAGCAAAGATTAAAAAAAACAAAAACAAACAAAAAAACATCCTGTTAAATTTACAGTTTAAAAACTTCCACAGGTAAATTAACATCTGTAGACAGTGAACAGTGTTTAAAAAAAGAAATATATATATACACAAGTTAATACACAACAAATTAACATCAAATAACATGAACAACAATGTAGATCAATAGTAACAAAAATAAGAAAATAATTACTTTAAAAATTGTGATGCTATTGTAATTATAAGGTTATTATATCATTTTCATAGTAATTTACAGTAAAATCTAATTTATATGGTTAGGTATCTTACAGATTATCAAGCTTTTATTGTAGCATTTTCCGTTTTCAGTTAAAATTACAAACATTTTTAACATTGTACGAAATTGATTAGACTGTTCAAACTGATAGAAATAAGACAAAGAACATGCATTAAGAAAACAAACAGGATTCTTTTCAATTTCATGATGACTTTTAACCAAATCTCTACAGTATCTTTCCATTACTTGTGGACAGAAGACTGATGGACAAATACACCACATTTTCCTTGATACTAGACTTGGCCAATCTGGCATCCCCATGGAAAAGAAGACAAAGCGAGAGTGAAATAAAAGAAGAAGTAAAAAGAAGGACACTTTATCCAGATAAACGAGAATAACATTGCAGCCAATGACCCTCTGGCCTAACATCCACACTACGACCATTTCCGTGTTCACTTTCCCGTCTCCTGGGAAACAAGTACCTGCCAACAGTTAGTAATAGTGTCTCCCTCTCCTATCTCTAAGCTTAAGGGATGGAGTGAAGGTTTGTAAGTGGGTGATGAAAGAAAGAGAAAAAGAGACAGAGTATTGCCGATAAGAGGAGGGTTTCGCTGATGTGTGTGGTGATGGATCACTCCGAGCGGTAGAGTTGGCAGGTGGGGTCGCTACATTTTAACAGAGGACACTTGATCCATCAAACTCTCTTTCTCGTTCTCTCTCTCCCTCTTTCTGTCTAATTTATTAACTGTCCCGATCTCACTCACCCTCTTTGTATTGGTAGAGTGATTTGAACACGCTGTCTGGTCACCAAGAACAGTTTTTGAAATTACTGTCTGTTCGCGAAATTGAGATGAAAGGCTAGGCTCAAACGCACACAAACAAACACAGGTCACACTGAAGGACGAATTGGGAGTTTTTCCCATATCGACACTCTTGACAGGCACTTTCATGACACTATTTGAAATCAATATGCACTATGTAGCGAGCGTCTGGCTGCTACCTTGAACACATGAAGGATTATACTTCACACGGGGGAGGCAGAAAGGGCTTTAACTGTCAACCAGAAGGTAAAGCCAATTATAGCTTCGCTAATTACTGCCATTAAACCCTTCTCGTCTTTAACCTATCATAAAAAACATTTCCCTAACAGGAAAGCACCCCCCTGACATGCAATAAAACATTATAAAACTGTCATATATGTCAGTGTGAGGTGTGGCAAGTGACTGATTTCTTATTGATTGGATGCTGATGGCTAAATCGATCACCATTTAGTGATACTATTATATACAATATAAATAAGATTTTTGTATCTACACACACGACTGCTTTAATTACTATCATCATGTAAGGCTATTTTCACCCTTGATATGATGGTGACACATCTTGCTCTGCTGTACATGCATAAACCATGAGTGATCTCAGATCTGATCCACCTTATTCTCAGTGGATTGAGAAGTCTCGCAGAATTCCCTTTCATTTGAAATTTTAAAGGATATGTTCAGGCAACATTTACTCATTCTAATGGTATGGAAAACTTTACCAAATTTAATGTGATTCTCTAAGTCATAATAAGGAGATTTAATAATTTCTCATGAATTCTTAAAGATGACTTAATATCTTATTATTACAACTAAATATTAATAATTTTAATCAAATGTGGCAAAAGCCAGCTTCCTGTTCATGTCATTCCAAACCCATTCCATCATTCCAGTCTTTGTTTTTCCAGTGAACATAAAGGAATATTTTGCAGAATATGACCACTCCATTAGGAAAAAAAAAGGAAAACTTGTAAAAGGAAAATGCTACTACAAGTGAATTTAGACATCACAACATTATAATGTTCAGTATGGAAAATTAATATTCATTTTGATTTGCTAAAATCAGTTAAAATAAACTAAAATTATGCTTAATGGAGCCATTACATTATTAGTGTTGTCAAAGATTTTAACTTTGTCAAACTTTTAGTGAGCATTAGATGACGGCAAAGGTAAATAAAAAAAAACCAAATGTAAAAATACCGGAAGTGAGCATGCACAATTAAATATCCAAAAATCAACTATTAGGGTAACATGAGGGAAGATGCCCCCCCATTAAAAAACAAGCCCCCTCTCTCAAAAATCCATACAGGACTGGAACAACATGAGGATGTGTAAATAATGCCAAAATATTCCTTTTGGGTAAACTAACACTTTAAGTACAAGAAATACGTAAAAGTAAATCGCTTCTAAAACAAAATAAATAAATAAATAACTGGGACTGCAGATAAAGGTAAGCAGAGCTCCATACTCCTCACTGAGAATAAATCACACACATTTAGGTTTGCAGCCAGCGGTCCAGATAACTCACTGATTCTCTTTATTACTCTCCTGCAATCCTTTCTTCTGCCCTGATAACATGATTACAAGGGAGAATGGAAGGGTGGTGGGGTGGGGAGGCTGAAATCTGCATACATTTGCGCACTCACACACACACTTTAACATAGACATAGTGGCTCGAAGCAATCAAATGCTGTGCTGCATACAGCGCTGGTGCATGTTTTATTCATTTGCCTTCTAAAGTATCCCAAAACTCTCTCTCTCTTCTTTCAAACTCAAAACTGTACATTGACAGGGACATGTCTTCAACACACACAAAATAAACTTCAAAATCAAACCTCTATCTTAACCACAGGCCCGGTACAAGAAAACAAACATGTCCACCAACCCGGATCACTGGGCTCATGCTGTGCGAGACTCTGAATTGTCGCTTTTCATTTACGGTGCAGAAGAAATCAAATGAAATGAATGGAAACCATGGTCATATTTGCTGAGCCCCAGCGAGTGCAGCACCACATATAGATAATTGCAAATCAAAGCAAATTATGAAAATAAAGACAACTGTCACATGATTTTCTTCATTCAATCTTTCAGGCAGTGAAATATGGATTTGCAGTTGCCATTTTGTGTCAGATATGTTGAATTTAGCAGTAAATTAGGTTTTATACTGTGTATATACAGGTACTGGTCATATAATTAGAATATCAACAAAAAGTTGATTTATTTCACTAATTCCATTTAAAAAGTGAAACTTGTATATTATATTCATTCATTACACACAGACTGATATATTTCAAATGATTATTTCTTTTAATTTTGATGATTATAACTGACAACTAAGGAAAATCCCAATTCAGTATCTCAGAAACTTAGAATATTACTTAAGACCAATACAAAGAAAGGATTTTTAGAAATCTTGGCCAACTGAAAAGTATGAACATGAAAAGTATGAGCATGTACAGCACTCAATACTTAGTTGGGGCTCCTTTTGCCTGAATTACTGCAGCAATGCGGCGTGGCATGGAGTCGATCAGTCTGTGGCACTGCTCAGGTGTTATAAGAGCCCAGGTTGCTCTGAAAGTGGCCTTTAGCTCTTCTGCATTGTTGGGTCTGGCATATCGCATCTTCCTCTTCACAATACCCCATAGATTTTCTATGGGGTTAAGGTCAGTCGAGTTTGCTGGCCAATTAAGAACAGGGATACCATGGTCCTTAAACCAGGTACTGGTAGCTTTGGCACTGTGTGCAGGTGCCAAGTCCTGTTGGAAAATGAAATCTGCATCTCCATAAAGTTGGTCAGCAGCAGGAAGCATGAAGTGCTCTAAAACTTCCTGGTATACGGCTGCGGACCAGTGGACCAACACCAGCCAATGGCATGGCACCCCAAACCATCACTGACTGTGGAAACTTTACACTGGACCTCAAGCAACGTGGATTGTGTGCCTCTCCTCTCTTCCTCCAGACTTGTGAATCTCCCCCACATTTTTGAATGGGTTTTGTTTCACAATCCTCTCCAGGGTGCAGTTATCCCTATTGCTTGTACACTTTTTTTCTACCACATCTTTTCCTTCTCTTTGCCTCTCTATTAATGTGCTTGGACACAGAGCTCTGTGAACAGCCAGCCTCTTTTGCAATGACCTTTTGTGTCTTGCCCTCCTTGTGCAAGGTGTCAATGGTCGTCTTTTGGACAACTGTCAAGTGAGCAGTCTTCCCCATGATTGTGTAGCCTACAGAACTAGACTGAGAGACCATTTAAAGGCCTTTTGAATTAATTAGCTGATTAGAGTGTGGCACCAGGTGTCTTCAATATAGAACCTTTTCACAATATTCTAATTTTCTGAGATACTGAATTTGGGATTTTCCTTAGTTGTCAGTTATAATCATCAAAATTAAAAGAGATAAACATTTGAAATATATCAGTATGTGTGTAATGAATGAATATAATATACAAGTTTCACTTTTTGAATGAAATTAGTGAAATAAATCAACTTTTTGATGATATTCTAATTATATGACCAGCACCTGTATACAGTAGTCAACATTTGAAACCTTTCATCAAAGTTGTCCTCTAAAATCTTCTTCTTAGGGCAACTTAGTTCTTAGGATAACTTTGATAAACTTTTTTTTGATCCACTTTAAATGTTGACTACTGTATGTATGTATGTATGTATATGTACATACATACAGTTTTGTGAGGGGTAACTGAGAATGAATGGGGGAACGTCACGTGAGAGGAGGCAGTGCCTCCATCATGCTATGATTGGATATGATCGGTTACGATTGGACATGATTGGTTCGTGCGATAAATCCCGCCTCTTGTTTTCATGTGAGTTTTCGTCGAATCAGCCTGAATGAATACAGTGATGGCGTTAATGGGAAGACTAATTAAAAAGTAAGTAAACAACTCTCACTTAGATATCACCGCTTTATTTCATGTCAAAATCAAACTCGAAATGGCCTGAAAACATGATGACTGCGTATTTTCTTTAGTGAGCAATCAGTGTGGTGAAATTAAAGGTAACGTTACATTTGTGTCTGAGCGAGTGACCAGTGTGTACAAGCTTGATGACTGCTGAAAATAAATTGACTATTAAAAAGAAAAGCTGAATATTAGTTTATTAATAATATATATTGTTTAAATTGTTACTGCCTATAGTTATTTTTTTGGAATAAATGTAAAAATGCGTAAAAACACTTACTTGATGAAATTTATACTTGGTTTTAATAAAAAGAACATTACATAGTGTAAAAATACAAAATAGAATTGTATTTGCTCTCTTTTTATGTAATGTTAACTTAACCAGGAAAATTGTGTAACAGGAACATAAATGAGGACGTTGCCTCCTCATTTTAAAACACCACCGCACACCACTGTGTGTGTCCATATAGTTAAAGCCCAACTTCCTATCCAATCAATTCCTGAAATACAAATCAAGTCATAATAGGGAAGAAAATACTTCCATTTCATGCCGACTTTAAAGGATTAGTTCACCCAAAAATGAAAATTCTGTCATTAAAGAGTTACTTCACCAAAAAATGAAAATTCTGTCATTAATTACTTACCCTCATGTCATTCCACACCCGTAAAACCTTCGGAACACAAATTAAGATATTTTTGATAAAATCCGATGGCTCAGTGAGGCCGCCATTGACAGCAACATAAAACTTCAGATGCCCAGAAAGGTACTAAAGACATATTTAAAACAGTTCATGTGACTACAGTGGTTCAACCTTAATGTTATGAAGCAACGAGAATACTTTTTGTTTGCCAAAAAAATCCAAAATAACGAGTCCAGTAACGGATCCAATAACGGATCCAAAATAACGACTTTATTCAACAATATCTAGTGATGGGCGATTTCAAAACACTGCTTCATGAAGCTTCGAAGCTTTACGAATCTTTTGTTTCGAATCAGTGGTTCGGAGCGTGTATCAAACTGCCAAAGTCATGCCCCCCAGTGGTGAACCACTGAAATTTTGAAACACTTATGAAGTAATGAAGCCTCGTTTACTAAAATCATGTGACTTTGGCAGTTTGATATGCGTTCCGAACCACTGATTCGAAACAAAAGATTCGTAAAGCTTCGAAGCTTCATGAAGCAGTGTTTTGAAATCGCCCATCACTAGATATTGTTGAATAAAGTTGTTATTTTGTTTTTATTCTTGTTGCTTCTTGTTGGATTTGATCAAAAATATCTTAATTTTTGTTCCAAAGATGAACGAAGGTCTTACGGGTGTGGAACGACATGAGGGTGAGTAAGACCTGTAAGACCTTCGTTACCTCTTGGATTGCTTTAAAAATATCTTAATTTGTGTTCTGAAGATGTATGTCTTACAGGTTTGGAACAACATGAGGGTGAGTAATTAATGACAGAAATGTATTTTTGTGGGTGAACTAACCCTTTAATAGTGTGGTGCATTCATTTTTTTCTGCTATTTTTCAATCATCTTTCTCTTTTAATTTTCATCATTAAATCATCAAAGTCGGCATGAAATGGAAGATGTGATCGTCTTAATAGGAACTACTAGAATCAACGCCTTCTGTGTTTTTCCAAACACTAGTAACCCCCAGACACCTTGTGTGAGCGCCAACACAAACTCCCTTGAGCTGACATTACAACAGTTTCAGGGACAGACATTACATTATAGTAGCTGATCCTTCTGCTTGGTTGAGCACATTCTTGAGCCGTGAAACTCAATTAATAAAAGCATATCCACATGTTCAGCAGGGAATGTCTACTAAATTTGAAGGGACAAGAAAAGAGTTTAAAAATAAGAGCCAACTGTGAATTGGGTACATAAATTATAAGCCATCATGGCTATAGCAGTAGTATGTGGCTAACACTACAAAAATACACACACATATATATTCTTTTTCAAATATACACACTCACACAGGTTCTTGTAAGATATTCAACAACACTACAGTACATATATTTCAAAAAGAATAGTCAAACAGGTGATCATCAATATACTGTGTTGTTTGCCAGGTTTTCTAAGAAATGAATATGGGTATGTGAGTGTGGTCTATGCAAAAGAAAGACTGTAAAGACCCTTGTTGGATGCAAATAGTGAATATCAAGTGATGGTTTTTTATGGGTTTATGGGAAAAGGCAGCATAAGCAACACACACACAAAAAAAGAACACACACATACATCCACACTTCAAAAAAATGTGCCGCCTCCCGCTAGACGACAGCTGACAGAGCCCTGGTGTGTGTGTGTGTGTGTTTGTGTGTGTGTGTGTGTGTGTGGTACACCTGGCACTGAGCAGATAGAGTAAACCTCAAAACACACACAAACATCCAAACCACATCCATCACACATGCATTTCAGAAGCTGAACACTGATAACATTTGCAATCAACCAGCCAACTGTGAAGTAAATGTCACTATAAGAGGCATCTGGTGGTCATCTGGGTTTATAAATATTATGAATGCATTATTCTATAGTACTAATACCACTAATGAGAGAGATAATATTCACATGTAAATTTAAATGGTGGTTCAAAATTGTCTGTATGATTGCCTTTCTTTTGTGAAACACAAAAGGAGTCATTTATGGTAGAATGTCCAAGCTGCTCTTTTCCGTGCAATAAATGTGAATGGTGGCCAAAGATGTAAAGCAAGTTTTTCAGTGAAAAACAACTTAACTTTCAGTCTATTACTTGTATGGCTTCAGAAGACTTTTAAAATAATGTATGAGTTGATGGATTACTTTTATGATGTTTTATGTGCTACAGTGTTATGTATTTTCTGGAGCTTGACAGTACCAGTGCCCATCCACTTTCATTGTATGAAAAAAAAAAAAAAAAAAAAAATGGCCTGCTTTAGGACAGAAAATTAATAATATATATATTTTTTTAATTTAGTTGGACCAACATAAAAAAAGTGTAGTTTGTAAAATGTAATAAAGTTAAGTTAAACATTCAGCTGTAAATTCATTTGACTTAATCAAACTAAATTGTGTTGATCTAACTTAACTGATTTAATTTGAATGAAATAAATTAAAGGTAGGGTAGGCAATTTCGAAGAGGCTAGCAAAGCTAGCTTTGAAAGCATGAGATCACACTCTTCCTTCAGTTTGTTCTCCAAAGACACGCCTCCTTTAAAACACATGAACGCGTACAGCAAATTCTGCAAAACGACACAAGAGATGGCATTAAATTACCTTGTGTCTCAAAGGCTAGCGCATAACATTACAATAATAATGAACGTAGACAACTTACAGAGCTCTTACTTGTACCACCTGACTGCTGCAGATTCATTTCGGCGTTGATAGTGTTGACACAGAAAAGCAAAAATCTTGTCTAAGGACGAGAACAGCTCTGGGTACAATGTCACAGGTTGCCATCTTGTAATTACGGTTACGACATGGCGTGAATGCAGCATAAGCTTGTTGTTTTGTTTCAGGAGGAACTGTAAAAAGTGGTTGCTGTTTGTTTGTTGCGCTCAGTGTCCATTCGGACCGAATGCATTGATTGGACGAACATTTTTTTGGTCCTGAGACTTCCACAGAAGATATATCGAAGTTTTAATATTTAGACCACTTCTATTATTGATTTCTATCAGGATGTGAACAGAGTTTCAACCAGTATAACAAAAAGTGTTTATAAAACAATATGCCTACACTGTAAATAAAAGAATTGTTGGTTTTACTTAAAAAAGTAAGTTACTTGGTTGCCTTAAAATTTTGAGTTCATTGAAATTAAAAAGTTAATACAATGAAGGCGATTGAGTTAATAAACAGAAACTGAAAATATTATGTTATCTGAACCACATTAATTAGTAAGTTGATTTGACAAAAGAAAAAATGTTGTGATAACAAATCATGAAAATACAGTGTACCCTACCTTCTTTTCTTCACTTAAATTAAGTAAGGGTAATTAATTAATTTTTTAAGTGCATAATCTGTAATTTAAAATTCTGATTGAAATTGAAAACTACAAAACCGAATAAAATGACTACTTTTGGACTCCACAATATTAACGTCAGCTGCTAGAGCAAAAATATTGACTGTCAATCCCAACTGTCAATGTTCACTGTGCTCTGTCCTCTTTAAATGAAGTCATGTATCTCTTTCACCCACTAACTCTCTCCTTTCAGCCCCATTCCAGCAACCTCCTTCTGAAGATCTGAAGTGCCCTGCTGTTCACGGCCTAAGGGTCCTGTCTACTGGCTGAAGAGTGTCAGGCCGGCTATGAGAGCTTTTACCTTAGGCACATCACAGAGCCTGCTGCCCTGGAGACATCCATGTGCATCTAATTAACCAGGCATTTTCCACCATTTCACATATTCTATCTTTTTCCTCTCTCGTTCTTCTCCCCCCTCTCCCTTCATCCTTCCATCCATCGCTCTCATCCTGCAGGAAACATACAAGACTATTAATGTCAAATAGCTATTGGTGAAACATTCTTCTAACGCACCTGCAGAGCAGACTAGCTAAGGGCAAAGGCTTGATTAATGTTGCTGATGTGTGTGTGTGTGTGTGTGTGTGTGCATGAGAGACAGCGGGTGGGGAATCAGTTAGAGAGTAAAAGATAAAGGGCAGGACAGAGAGATACAGTGTTAGGCTTTGATCGGAAAGGTCATGTACATTTCAGTCGCTTATTATTAAAGGAGTAGAACCCACCAGAAAGAAAGAAAGAAAGAAAGAAAAAAGAGAGAGAGAAAGAAAGAAAGAAAGAAATGTTTGTGCTTTTTCCTCATCTTTTCATATTCATCCACGTTTTCTCAGGTCAAATTTCTCATTACAACATTTCAAAACAGACTTCCTCCACACAAAAGGATTCTATGTGCATGAATCTCTAACACTTCACCTTTCTCAATACCCTCTCTCTCATCTCATCTCTTGTCCCATCTCTCCTCCCCTTTCCATTTCAATCTCCTGTCCTTCCCTGCCCTTTCTTTCACTCTCTCTTTTTTTTTGCATACATGACTGGTAATGTCCATTTCTCCTCATCATGTGTCCTTGAGCCTTTCTCTGGTCTTAATTCCTATTAACGCTCAGAATGACCTGATCACTGCCTGCCCATTGTTCTTCTGCTTTCAAATGACACTTTAATTAAGAGCCTGTCATGCACTGCAGATGGACCTTGGGCTCTGGACACTGGTCAGGCGAACTGGAACAGACTGACCACAGCTCTGTGGCAGGGTTCAATTTCATTTCCGTTCCTGCAAAATGAGAACAAAGAAAGAACTTTACAGCTTTGAAAACTGTAGAAGAAGTGGACACATGGTGATGTGTCTTTCAAATCCAACATATACTTCTTTTTGATTGAATTTTTAATTGAATCTCCCTAACAAAATCAAAACAAAAAGATTTAACAGCAAGATTTAAGAGCCACTGTTCGGGCGTAAACAGGGAAGCACTGAACTGCGTTTACTACGTCAACTGCATATGACAACACCTAGATTTTCTTCAAAAAAGTAGTTATTTTTGGTTTCTTTTTTTACACAAAAAGTATTCTTGTCGCTTCACAACATTAAGATTGAACCACTGTAGTCACATGGACTATTTTAAGAAATGTCTTTAATACCTTTCTGGGCCTTGAAAGGTGCAATGACGTTGCTGCCTATGTGTTTCAGAAACCCTCGTATTTCATCAAGAATATCTTAATTTGTGTTCCGAAGATGAACGAAGATCTTAAGGGTGAGTAATTAATGACAGAAATTTCATTTTTGGGTGACCCTTTAATGGCCAAATTAAGTGCATCCAAATTAAGTAGCTACAAAAACAACTGCTTACTATGTCTCAAATGTGAACTTTACATTTCTATTTTAGTAAGACCTTAAGAACTGCAATCCTCTTGTCTATAAGGTTGATCGTAACATTTATTCCAACATTTATGGAAATTTCTAGTATGGTAAATGTCAGGGAAAGGAAATATCTTATCTAAGTTCACAGGTGTGCAGATGGCAAAGAGCAGTTCAATGAGTGCAATGATTAATATATTTCTCAACATGTTTTCCTCAAAGAAAACCAAGTTCACCTTTACAGCTAAAATGGAAATGTCTGATATACCATAAGGTAGCACATGCAATGTGATGGCTAATGGTAAAAGCTGCCTTTGCTAATGTGTGTCATCCATCCGCAAATAATCACCCACTGACCTTGTGTATGAGTAAGCACTGGTCTGTCTTTTGTGCCAATTAAACTTGGCTAATTATCTGCTTAGCCTTTTAGCCTTCCTCTGCAGTTCAATGTTAGCCAGGAGCCACAGCAATTAGCAGCTGGTCAGAACTGGGAGTGGGGTGGTGGGGGCTGGGAGCTGGGGGCTAGGGGGTGATGGGTGGGGGTCGGGGCTAACTAATACTTGAGAAAAAGACAACAACTAAAAAAACCAAAGGAAAAGTAAAACAATAAGCATGGCATGTATGTTAAAATTTTCATCCATCCATCCATCCATCCATCCATCCATCCATCATCCATCTATCTAAAAAAATGTGTTCAATCCACTTAAATATATCTAATATTGAAGTTTACTTAATCTGTTTGTGTTGGGATTACATGAATGAATTTTATTGCATTACACTGTAAAATGTAATTAGTTGAGTTTACTTAGAAAGTTAACTAAGTTAACTCATCATTCATTCTTGATTCTGTTCTTAATGGTGCACAACTCTGTAAGTAATTAATAAATATTACGAAGTTAAACTTTTTTCAATTAGAATAAAATGTAGTGATGACTTGATTATAAAAAGTGAAACACACTTGCCCACTCACATTTTTTTATGTAAAAGCTTGTTTGTTTTCACACACATTTTTAGAATGATTTAAATAACATCTGTAGGAAAATATGATGGTAAAACTTTCAAAATGCCAAGGCCAGGATGTGATGAAGGCATGACATTTTATTTCATAATTAAGGAGTTGCACAAAATGAACAGTATATATAAAAAAGGCGTAACCTACATCAGTTTATGCAAGAAACATATTTTTTTATATTTTCAGTTTAATGCATGTGAAAAACATCCACACTCACACTTGCCCACGCACATATTTAACTGATGTAAAAGCTTGTTCATTTAGGCATTCACTGACAGAGGTGAGTCTGTCAGTTACCATCTCTAATGAAGCTCAAACCGAGAGCTGTAGCGTGAACACACACATACACAACTTTACATAACTTTAACTGATGGCCACTGTTGAATTAACTAACCGTTAAAACCAATAATGTCCCTGTGACAGCGCAAGGGATGGAAGGACGCAAAGAAGGACTCTGCACTCTGTCAGGAGAGTATAATCAACACTGACAGAGGTATCATTTCACTGGAATATCTCGTCCCCTCTCTCTCTCTTTTCTTTTTCCCTGACTCACTCTCTCATGCATGCATAATATGACTTCATAAAAGATTGGTGACATGAAACAGCACAGGTTTGATTGGCAATTCAGCGACTGTCAGTTCTCCACTACCAGATTCATTTAATGCAGAGAAAGAGGTAAAAATATCCATACTGAACCGATAGCATTTCTTTTTTTTCATATAGATGATAATATAACATAATTCTATTTACACATACTGCACGGCAGAACTCAGATGGCATTTTGATGACATGTTATTTCATCTCTGAATAAAATAATAACTTTTTGTTGCCATTGGCAAATATGGAAAGTTACGCAGTCTTCCGCCTTTTTTTTTTTTTTTTTTTCATACATTTCAGCTTTTATGAAAAAGAATCAGAATTGGAAATTATTTTGAAAACCGCAGAGAACCCAAATGCACATTTTTATAATGTTCTGAAAAAAATATTCCTTGGCTTAGATAATAGACTTTTCCTTGACAAGAGTGATGCTTTAAAGAAGTTTATTTGATGTCATGCTTTTTTTGAAGTAAATCTTCTAATGCAAATGTTCTTAATGGGACAGAGCTGATATCCGTTCCTTTCGACTCAAATTTGCCAGTAGACTCAGCAGGGGTTCAACAGGGCTATTAAGCACCCCAGGGTAAAATACTCGATTGATTTTTTTCTCTCTGAAATAAAATAGCAACAAATACAGTAGCAACACAAACTGCAGTAGTACATAGTGCAATTATCCTGATCCATGAGATGCAATGACAATGTGCTGATTTTGAGGTCATTTTGTAAGCACTGAAAACATGGAACAAAAAGTCAGTGTGAGAACTACACTCAAAAAATAATTTTTTGATACTGTTCACTTTATTTAAACAACTCATTTAACACCATCACCATTGTATTAAGTTTCTCATTCATACACGATTGCACCATGTTTAACTGATTGAAGCGGTTACTTTTTTGTTTACCGTTTTCACTTTGAAAGAACATGTTTCAATCAGGTAGGTCGAAGATTAATTTTGCCACTTGTTCAGTTTACTTAAATAAAATTACTACACTTTATTTTTAACCATTTTAGACATTCTACTAAGTAACTTTGCAAACATGTCAACTAACTCTCAATAGAATATTAGTAGACTAGACTGTTAGTAGACAGTTAAGTTAGGTTTAGCTGTTAGTCTCCACCCAAGTAGAATAAGTTGACATGTAGTTGCAAAATTACTTATAGTCAGTAGAATGTCTGTTGCAACAGACATTCTACTATAAGTAACTATTAAGAAGACAGTCTAATACTCTAATGACTGCTATAGTTGACATGTAGTTGCAAAGTTACTTATAGTTAGTAAAATATCTAAAGAGGACCATCGAAATAAAGTGTTACCAAAATAAGTTAATCAAACAATTCTTTCAAATGTGTTATCACAACTTAATTACATCAAGTTTGACCACTTTACTCAAGCCATTCAAGTTGATATTAGTTGTCGAAGTTGCATTATAGAAACTAAGAACAGGATTTCCACTTCCTTATCATGCTATTGCACGTTGCTGGATAGGGAGAGTAAATGATGAAATAAAGTTATTTTATGCATTTTTTTAATCAAGATGATAAAATGGGGAGTTACTGTTTAATGATCTATTATCTTGGTAAAAGAGTTTCTGTTATGTTGGTATTTTTACCATTGTGGTGAAGTATAGAGCATGTGCTTAAGGGCCTGCTACCAAGAATCTAAGTTGTTTTAATAAAATATCCAAATAAAATGCCATGGATGCAACCATGATGCAACACTCAACAAGCAATGTTTAGCTTGTTAGTATGCATTATTATTAGCAGCTACACTCAAAAAATATCTTACATTAACATTTTCTCATTAAATCATGGACAGTGTGGTCCCATGTGTGTGTGTGAGAGAGAGTTTGTGCTGTAGTATTTTACAAGAGCTTGGTGGTTAGTTCATTCTCAACACAGCCACATACCCAATTATAAATGGGTGTGTACACTTATGTGTCACTTTGTTTTCTAGTGGGATTGCATAGGTTGTAATTTTTAAATTTTTATATTACAGGTCCATTGAACGACTGATCCTGGAATGTGCCTATCTATGACATAGATAGGTGAAACGCCGCCATCACAGAAGAAATCAATGCCTACTTCATCATTGCAATGTTAGCCCCGCCCACTTGCATGTTAGTGAGATGAGTTGAGCTTTATTTATTTCTATTCAGTATTTCACGTTGGATTCTTTGGTTAAATCAATCGCATTTCGGCGCAGGGTTTGCAAACAGACTTTTATGACAGTAATGCAACAACATGTAAGTACTCCTACTGTTCTAATGCCTGATCTGATATGTAATGATTCATGCAGTCCAGATGTTCTTTGTCTATGTGTCAGTAAATCAAACCAGTGACTAAACGGTCAACTTCACGTTGTTTCTCTAAGTAGGATGAAAATAATCTGTTATTTATACTGTGATTATATATAGAGAAAGCGATCAAAGAACACTCCCTTTGCAATCGTTGGAGCTTTCAATCAAACAGCACAAGTTTATCAGTGACTGAGTTCTGGACACGCGCCAAAACTCCAGTTTTATTCAACAGATCTCTTAGTTATTCAGTGTTTGCACTGTTAGTGACGATGAAAGCATTTGTTAGTGTGCTGAAATTCAGTTGCAATGATGAGATCGCTGCTTTCATGCGCTCAGCAACATGTCTGTGATCAGCTGTTCATCACTGCAACCTTTCATGCCACGATCTAAATATAATGCCATAGACCTAAATGTAATTCATCACTTTTCACAATTAGTTAACCTTGAGAGCTGTAATAGTAAAAACATGCTAAAAGACAGAATAATAAGTTGGCTATTTCAAATGGAAAGATGTTAGCCAATCACAGCAGTGGGCATTTACACTGAAGTCTCACAGCAGACATGCCCTTAAAACAGAGCGTTCAAAGAAGATGGCTAAAATCAGGGTAGCAAAATTGCCTTTTATTTCTAAATTATGACAAATTTTGATGTAAAGAGCATATTAACAACACAATACTACAATATAAGCACACCCCCAGGAAACATTATAAAACAATAAAACAACACAGTTCATGACCCCTTTAAACATGTAAAGGCGGGTGCACATTGTGTGATTTTGTCCACGATTTGGTCGTCTGAGACAAATTTTGAGAATCCTAAAAGATTCCTATAATCCTAGGCAAAATCTGTAGTCTTTGATTGCTAGTTTGACATGTTCACCGACTAATGTTCAGCCGATTAATGACTGTTTCTATCAAATTTTACCTTAGACGAAATTCTGGCAGTGTCAGAAGATCTGGCGCACAGTCCTGCAGTGTGACTTATCCTATGACAAACGTCAAATTGTCTCCGTTTTTCAAGATAAGCCGTGATCAAAATTAACGCTTAAGATTTCTTTGTTGGCCACCATTTCAGTCCTGCGTGTAATGCAGCTCACTGTCACCGAATGTGTGTGGGTTTATGATGTAAAACAAGACAAGTTTTCAAGCGCGCGTCCATTTTTAATGCGTCTTGACTGTCCTACAGTCTGACATAAATGACAGCTGAGATCCCACAGTCTGACATGAGGATCATGTTCATACAGTCTGACAGCAACAATCGTAAAGGACTATTATAAATCGCACCCGGCTTGAGTTCTAATATTATTTATCTTTGTTTAATGTTGTACTCTTTCAATCTGCCATCCATCATTCCATCCATAATACTTGAACATGCAAATATCCAGTAAAGCTCAAGTTGTATCTTGTGCCCACTGGCACAGCAACAAGGCTAAGTCATAACATACGTACAGCACATGCAACTGGCCCCAGGGTTCTGGCCAGAATCCACTTCCATTCCTTGTAAAAGCTTGCTTTCATTAGAGGACGACTCATGCTTTTTACAAGTTAATGCTTTTATCCAAAGCCACTAACAGTACACTTCTTAGATGAACAGTCCCTTTGGAGCAACCTGGGGTTAAGTGGCTTGCTCAATGACGCAGTAGTGATCATTACACTGCCCTTTTATTCAATGAACGCCTTTGTGGGATTTGAACCTATAACCTTTTAGTAACCTCTTCAGATCGCTAACCACAAGGCTACATGACCTACATTGTCATGGACTCAACGTGGACTGAAACACTTTTCAGTTTGAAATCTAATCAGAGCTCTGCTGATATAACAGCTTCAAACGGCAATCAATGTCAAACATCCAGCGAAACCATTCAGAAGTGCACTAGAGAGACACTAAACAGTCCTAATTGAAGTGTGCCAGCTGACAAAGGTAATGCAACAGGGTTAAGTCACCATGCACAGATGCCTGATGGGTAAATATAATTAAAGAAAAAAAACATAAGGAAGAGAAAGAAGCATGACTAAATTACTTGATTAGCATGATGGAGGAAATGGGGGAGGTCAAGCTATATACATACTGTCACATTAATTTCTAAAGGTATATGTTTATTTTTGAAAAATAATTCTGTATAGATACATACCTTAAAGTCAAATACCTTTAAAAAAAAAAAAAAATATATATATATATATATATATATATATATATTGCCAAAAGTATTGGGGCACCCCTCCAAATCATTGAATTCAGGTGTTCCAATCACTTTCATGGCCACAGGTGTATAAAACCAAGAACCTAGACATACAGACTGCTTCTACAAACATTTGTGAAAGAATGGGTTGCTCTCAGGAGCTCAGTGAATTCAAGCGTGGTACCGTGATAGGTTGCCACCTGTGCAATAAGTCCATTCGTGAAATTTCCTCACTACTAAATATTCCACAGTCAACTGTTGTAGTGGTATCATAACAAAGTGGAAGCAATTGGGAACAACAGCAACTCAGCCACGAAGTGGTAGGCCACATAAAATCACAGAGCGGGGTCAGCGCATGCTGAGGCGCACAGTGCGCAGAAGTCACCAACTTTCTGCAAAGTCAATAGCTACAGACTTTCAAACTTCATGTGGCCTTCAGATTAGCTCAAGAACAGTGCGTAGAGAACTTAGTGGAATGGGTTTCCATGGCCGAGCAGCTGCATCCAAGCCTTACATCACCAAGTACAATGTAAAGGACGCCACCACTGGACTCTAGAGCAGTGGAGACGTGTTCTCTGGAGTGACGAATCATGCTTCTCTGTCTGGCACTCCGATGGACAAGTCTGGGTTTGGTGGTTGCCAGGAGAACGGTACTTGCCTGACTGTATTGTGCGACGTGTAAAGTTTGGTGGAGGAGGGATGAATTAGAGCGGAGACTGTGAGCCAGGCCTTCTCGCCAACATCAGGGCCTGACCTCACAAATGCGCTTCTAGAAGAATGGTCAAAAATTCCCATAAACACACTCCTAAACCTTGTGGAAAGCCTTCCCAGAAGAACTGAGGCTGTTATAGCTGCAAAGGGTGGGCCAACTCCATATTAAACCATACCAATTTAAGAATGGGATGTCATTAAAGTTCATGTGCACGTAAAGGCAGGCGTCCCAAAACTTTTGGCTATATATATATATATATATATTTAAATATTTAAAATCCCTTAATTCTGCATTAAACTAAAAATCCACTGTGAATTTGTTAAGGTAAAATCTTTAACAAACAAAATGAAACAACACTGGAAAGCTAACAAGCTTAATATTAAGTCTCTCTTTGTTGACTGAAAGAATGAGCTGTGTTTAGCAACAACACACATCCTCTGCAACTGAGCAAGAACAAGGATTATATTTCCCCATTTATAACAGAAACTGGCCATGACAGAGAACCTGCCAAGGGAGATATATGTTTGACGTAGATTGATGGATGTTCTCCTACACTGTAGCCCTGCCATTAAGCATTGACTAATTTATAGATGCCAACAATATACAAACTCTCCGTGCCTGTAGACTCTGGGTGGTTTCACACAGGCAATGTGCACCAGCAAGGGCGATTCAGAAGCGTGAATGTGAAAATGTGACATTCACATTCAAGACTAGAAATAACTAGTTCCAGGAAAAATGTGACACGCATCGTTATGAAGCAGCCTTTGCAGCAGATAATGGATGTCTGTATAATAAGCTGTGTTAATTAGGCTCATTATAACAACTTGATAAAATGAATTAACTGACCAATTAGAGCCACTCAACTAATGCATCTCGGTTAGAGCCTCATATACCTCTAAAGAGATATATGTATTATATATGTACTATCAGTATGGTATTAATCAAGACTACGAGAAAGACTTTGCTGATTAATCAAATTCAGAGTGCCATTTATTGCACTGGGGATTTATGGCTACAGCTTTAGAAAGATGCTCTGTCATTCTCAGATCATTCCTAAATCAGCTTATTACTCCAATACTCAAATTCATCATGGCTGCATCCATCACTGTCTGAGACAATAGTGATGATTCCCCTGCTTAAATGCTGCCAGCACTGAGCTGATGGATCCTCACAGCTACAAAGATATGCCACACTGACTTACAGATGAGAATATGTGCTGACTGGAGGTTAGAATAGTCACAGTGTGCCATTCATGAACTCCATAATAGCTTCAGTTTCATGCATCTGTCATATCTAGGCTGAGCATTATGGCCATTATTGATTTTCTGCAAATGTTTTTTTTTAAATTCTGAAAAGGTATATGAAAACTGAATGATTTTGTATAACCACAAATATCTGTAGTGGTGGGGATTTTTCAGTGACTTTCTGCAGGTTACATTATTACACCAGTAGGTGGTGCCAAATTATTGTCTTTATGAGTCATTGAATCATTCATTGAAATGATTAATGTGAAATGAATTAATGATCAAATCGCTCAACTGATTTGCACGCCGATTTATTCAGGGAAAAAAAAAAATTGTGGCTATCTTTATAAATGAGTCATTGAATCATTCCACCGATTCTTTCAAAAATGCTCATTCATTTAGGAATGAAACTGTGTTCCTCAGAGCCAGAATGGTTAAAGGGGACATATCATGAAAATCTGACTTTTTCCGTGTTTAAGTGCTATAATCGAATCTTTCTTTTTTCTTTTTTTTCTTTTTTTTTGCAAGTGAAAACGGTGTACCAGTTCTAAGGCCATGGCAAAAGTTTGAGCAAAGCATGCTACCTGTTCTGTTGTTAACTGTGCAGATGAGCACACTATTAGAGTCTCGTTAACTTGGATAGCCTGCAAGTTAAGCCTGGCACGCTCAATTGCTAAAAAAGAAGCGTTTCTGTCCAAGCAATATTTTGGAAAAAAATATTAGATCATTCACAGCATTTGATAGGTCATAAATGTTAGCCTGGGGTGTATGGCTCTGTTTGGGAAACAGGTACGCTATTTATAGTGGCCGTCCATACGGGTTTTGCACAAAGGATTAACATGATGGCACATGCTAGTCGATGAGTTGAATCAACTCCACAGCATCTACATACATTTATTCACTATCCGTTCAGAAACATCCAGTTGCATTCTATATGTTGTAACTTCTTCCTGAGTCTCTCCATCAGTGTCCGACTTCGGTTTGAACAATGCAAGGCTGAACACCGTTACTGACAATCGTCATTTTGTTTGCGTGAGATTCCCCAGCTTTGTTGTTGTGTGAGCTTGTAAAGCTCCGCCCTCTTTTGGAAAGCAGGCAGGGAGCAGCAGCTCATTTGCATTTAAAGGGACACACAAAAACAGCATGTTTTTGCTCACACCTAAATGGGGAAAATTTGACAAGGTATAATAAATTATCTGTGGGGTATTTTGAGCTGAAGCTTCACAGACACATTTTGGGGACAGAGACTTAAATTACATCTTGTGAAAAGGAGCATAATAGGTACCCTTTAAAGGCCCTATATATACAGTACAAGTGAAATCAAAGAACAAACTGGTGTGACATTATCTAAAACAAAATCATGCCAAAATTAAGTTAATTTGGAGTATGTTTTGGGAGTCCGAAACAGCTTTGGCTTTGTTTAGAACTGTTTCTGCTGGCGAAGCGAAAAGTAAAAGTAACTGAGAATATAGTGTCCAAAGTGTAAATATTTTTGTTTATTGAACAAAAAGTTAATATCAAAGAAATTGTTTATTGAACAAAGTTAAAATTAAAGTAATATCACACTCTAATGCTATCCTGATGCAAGTCTGAATGTCAGAAGGCTATGACTTGCTTGTTCTCATTCAAAATATCAATTTTTCATATGCAATTTGAACATTCAGACATTTCCAAAGATTAGGTTTTAATCAGAAAATGAAAAAACAAAACAAAAAAACTGCTTCAACCACTTCATAGTATAGGGCTACCATGACTTCTACCTCAAAAAATTGCGTTAACCAGTTTTATTGCAGGCATATGCTCTGAAATTGGAGTATGCCTTGTATTCATTTAAAATCTTACCAAGGTGTTAGCATACAGTAGCTCTGGATGTGCAAACAGGTACTACTCAACTCAACTAGCAGTCACGCAGTCAATCAATCACAGCTCAGGCCTGCTGCTTCTAACTGCAACCATCCGTCATCTCAGTATCTTCCTCTTAGACAACAGTGATGGATCATCAGCAGCGCATTCTGTCAGCACCGTAAGCCCCATCCCACTGAAGGAGGTACAATATGGGCTCGCGGTGCACAATGAGATTTAATGGAACTGCTGTTCAGCTACAGTTTAAGCTATCTGACTATATCAGGATAATTAATTTAGATAATACAGACTTAAATGGCCTTGGGCAGTTATAAAATAAGACCTATTAAAGTCTTTTAGCAAAAAGACTTTAAAAATCCCCCTGGCTGGAAAGGTCTCATTCTGATTAATGAAAACTGCTGTGGGTCAACGGTGTACTTTAGATCATGCTCTCAACCCCTAGCTCATCAACTTTATATTGGAGAATGACTTTAACTTGGATTATTGTGCCCTGCAGACCTCTGATCTACTGAAAATTGCACCACAGCCCAGCCCTGGCACAGTTGGGAACAAAAAAAAAAAAAAAAAAAACTTTTTGTGTTTGGTTAATTTAATGGTTCTCACACATGATTCTTCTGCTGATAATCTGAAACTGTTTTCTGCAACACTATTCATCAGCAAGTGCAGCTCAATCTATGATATGTTGTCCAATTCCTAAACAAACAAAGTGAATCAAAAACATACAGCGCAAACAGGGTAGTCCAATTCCCCAACAAATGACTCTTACGCACTGATTTTTTTTAGTGAATCAACACTTACATTGCAAGCAGTGTAGTCTGATTCCTAAACGAATGACTCTTATTAGCTGATTCTTTTTATTGAATCAAACATATACAGCTGTAAGACTTACTGTAAATACTCACTGACTGCTGGTTTATATGACAGTCTAATTAAAAATATACATTGTTTGTTTCATCAGTTCTATTGCTAGAAATAAATTAGTGAAATATATGATACCACCATTTTTTTTTTTTTTTTTAGCATTTTGTTAAATATAGCCTGTTAAAACCAATTAATGGATTGCCCGTATGCCATAGAGACTGTAAAACACGCCTTTTGCAAGAGTGACACTTCACATTTGATGGTTTTTCATATTAATAATCAGGATTTAAAATTAACCTTTTTACTCACCAGCTAATCTGACCACTACATTTTTAAGTTACCAGCCATTCAGAACTTCTACTAGCCAAAACAAAATAAAAATAAACAAAATGATCAAAGTCGAACAAAGTTGTTCAGTAAATACATTTACATTTTTAATGTATTTTTACAGAATTATTCTGACAACCACATCTGCCGCATTTTTTTTTTTTCTTTAAAATTTTTTTTTTTACAATTGTTTCAGCAAGGTGGTAATGCGTCGTTTTAAGATTTCATATACAGATGACTTTGTCTTCTTCATCTCAGCAACTGTGTGCTAACGGAGAGGTAGAAGACCATAGAAGAGGAGGGAAATTTCCACTGATGAGCTGTTAGAAAGACAGACACTACTTCTGTTTTTTTTTTTTTGTGTTCTTTAGTAGAGTCAAGCCAGAGTCTGTAAGCAAAGGCAACGAAATCCTCTTATACCAGCCGCTGTTTCTAATCCTTCCATCTTCCTCAACATCCAGATGATAGAGTGATACAAGCCGTCTTGTTGTTCCTCTCTCTCTCTGTCATTCTCTCTTTGACCTCCTTGTGTAATCTGACAGTAAAAATTAACTAAATGAAAGTTGTACTTATATCCCTTTAGCCTTCGCTTCGTGTGGGCTGAAGGCGCAGATGGATTCGATTTTATTAGCTGTGTTTAAGTGAGCTTCTCTATCCTTTCGTCCCTAGAGCTCAGCCTGGATCTGAATCCGTCTGTCAGGAAGACTTATGCCCAACACGCTGTGTGCTTTGCCTGGGAAATGTGAGGCATCTGTGATTGAAAAGCAATTTATTATTATTATTATTATTATTATTATTTATTATAATGATGTGCCTAAGATTACCATTGATCTGTTTACAAGACCTTTATTGAATAAGTGAGCATGATCGTAAGACAAGGTTTGGCTGATGTGTATCAGCCAAAATCCCATGAAATTTTCATAGAGGATCCAGAAGTTGCAGTTTCATGGAAGGGCCAGTTAAATCATTGACATTTTCCATCCAGGCTTAAATCATTTAAAGTTTTCCCATCTCCATTGGAGGGATTCTCGAAGTGTCTGGAATCAATAGCACTCAATGATTCTTACAGAAGTGCGGTATTATTGAAATTCATTGTTTTTTCCTACAAGGATCCCAGAATTATTCTATTCAGAGCCAGTACACTTTGAACTTCCATTTCCTACTGTGATTTCACAAACACATACACACCAACAAAGAGACCACCTAAGTAGGTATAGAATATATCTTGTTTGTAAGCAGACTTCTTGGCAGCATTCACCACATCCTCTGCAAAACCTACTCTCAGTTGGCATGCTTGACAATAATCCATTTGCTATTGCATTGTATCCTCTATATTGTACATTTACATTCATTTTGTTTGCTGTTGTAATATGTGTAGTGTGGGTTGAATTCATAAAACAGTTCTGACATTTATACATGCCAAAAACCTGAGCCTTATTAATTAACTAATTAAATAACACAACCTAGTTTCACCATGTGCCACTTGGGTGAACCTGATTTCACCGCATGGATCATCATCCTTGTTGATCCTGGAACAACATTCTAATCAACCAATCAGATTTGAGGGATAGGTTTACAGTTAATGTCAAATTTAGGCTTACAAAAAGGGTTAGGTTCTTCGACACCATTCTTATTCACCTATCATTTCCCTCTGATTTTAGATATACATTATGGCTAGGGTTAGGTTTAGGGCAATGGGATAGGATAGTTAGGATATCCTAATCACGGCGACATGCTGCTTGTTCTGGTATAATGCCATGCACGTTTAAAGTTAAATTGTCAATGTGATTCTTTTCACTTCAAATTCGCCTCGTTTCTATGCAAATTATGTTTATTCTAAATTGTGCCTACACACAGAAGCCAAATAAGTCAAATAGCCTAAATAAATAGGCTGGTGCAAATCACAGAAAGTCGGCATGAAACGTAAGTCACAATAGTCCTTTCTTTCCTGTTGTGATGTATATCTGAGTGAAAAGGCTTCTTGAACAAAGGAAAAAATGTAGGACAGGATTTGATTTTGTTTGTCGGGAATCAATTGGATGGTTGTGGTTTGCTATTGCTATGATCTCATGTGAGTGACAGGTTGTCCCACCCTCACGCCAGTAAACACATTATCAGAGAAGAGATTATGTTGCATAAGGGAGGGGAAGTTATTTTGATTAAAGATTACGAGGGCACATGATTTAAAAAACAATAATGATGCAGTGTTATTGTCATTTATAATATATACAACAATATTCCCTAACAAAACAAGAATTGTCAATTTTGATTTTATAGTGGCATTAAGGTTAGGCTCTAAATTGAATTTGGTTTAAGAGACAATTGTATATATTTTCTAGCAATGATGGCATTAGTAATTCATTAATTGATTCATAATAATGACGATTTAAGAAATGAAGTTATACTGTGAGATGTAAAGTTTAAAGTGCCAGATAAAGTAGCAAGTGCGAGTCATTAATTCACATTGTGAAATATAAAATCCAAATTGTGAGATACAGTCAAACCTATGAGATATTTAGCTGCAATTGCGGTAAATAAAGTCACCACCTTTGTAGATATACAGCAATTACCTTTTTTATACTCTGAGGTGGAAACAGGCTTCCATATAACAATGCAGAAAGCGAGTGCAAGTGAACAACACTATCGGTGGCCGCAATTCATTTTTATGAACTCCTCCTTATATGTTTCCATCTAGAATAAGCCAAATTTCTGGTAGTTGATGTATTGGGAGGGTAGATTATTATATACACTACCTTAAATGTGTGTGATTTAAACCATATCCTAATATAAGAAATGTCTGCACTAAACAGAGTTCTTATGAGGTGTTTTCACAAACAATTTCTCTTTAAGGGAAATATTTGTTGTTTTTTTAATAGTTGTTTTCTCTCTCTCTTTACACCAACCTAATGTACTAAAGGTGTACATGAGTGCAAAATGAAAGCAGAAAAAACAATTTGCTTAAAATAATAACATTTCTCTCTGTATTGTGGCAAAATACAAGAACTATGACAAATAATACAGCTTGAAAATGAACGTCTACAGTCTTAGAGCTCACATGAACAACACAACAGCACCTTCTGTAAAATCCCCCACCTTTTCCCCAAGTCGGCCCCAGAGCGGACAGCATTCCAGATGTCTCCTGTAAGGCCACTTTAAACAGAAACACAATAACCTGTGGCATTTCGAGGAGATCAAACGCAGCCCGCTTCTGAGCGCCGCGCACCAAAAGAGTGCCCTTAAAACACAACCCTTCCCGCATCTCAGAGCTTCTCTGTCTGACCATCATTACGCTTCATCCAAAGCCTCTCTGTAGTGTGAGGTTAGAGGTGAGGATGAGTCAGGTGTGCGTGTATGGGGGGGGGGGGTTGGGGGGATCATAAAATTCAAATATGTGCAAGGAAAAGCAGGGTGTTTGAGAAAGAATGTGTTATGAGAATTGCATAAAAACGTACGCTTTCTCAGAGAATGCCACTCATTCATGAGACACTAAGCACGCTCCGTCGAGGTGCAAGAATGCTTGTTAATTGGCCCGTGAATCAGATTGGTTTATCCTTGGAGCCAGATAAGGAATCCATAATTTATCTGAGACAAAAAAAGAGCAAAAGAAATGTAATTATTTTCCTGTTCAGTAGAGCATGCGGAGACGAGGAGGACTCTGATGATTATTGAATTCTCACCGTCTTCTATTACACGCTGTATCCACAGCCGGAACTGTGGGGAGTTGGTGAGGGTTTTGTGGCTCCCCGCGAAGTTCATCCGTTCGGTGGCGTTGAGGGAGCGTTGCACTATGGTTTTATTGGCGTCGACCGTGTTTGTCTTCCTACGGGAACAGCTGAGGCGGATGCAAGACGGGTCTGTGAAAAGAGCAGCTGGGGGAGAACTATGATGTGTACTTGGCTCCCTACTGGGACGCCCCCTGAAAGCAGAGGAGAGAAGTTCATGGTGCACAAAAACAGATGTAATCTAGAGATCCAGGGTGTGTGTAATCAAATTAGCATTTGTTTAAGGTTTGTCATTTATGATCAGAGTTTATGAACATCAGACCAAACAAAAGGATAAAATAAACTAGCATGAAAAAATTTGGATGAAACACTTGTTGTGGAGGATACAGTGGATATTTATTAAGATAAATTTGAATAATTAAATTAACAAAATAAATAATGAATAGGACTATTGTGTTACTACCCTGTTACTACAATAGGGTAACAGGGTTGTTTTTTTTTTAGTACTTATTTGGCACAAATTAGTAGGGCCGCTCCCTAATAGTCAACAAAGTTTTATTAGTCGCTTCCACAGGAAGTGGCGAAGTCACGTCGATTGTGACGGATAGATCATTAATAGCTGGTCTATGCGATAATTACAGTACATCGTGCAGGACATCCAGACGCTCGCCTATCATTCATTGACCTCAAATATGGCTTATCATCTGAAACATGCAAGTAGTAGCAACTTTACATGACCTTGCTTTAACGTTAACTTTTATTTGTGTGCACTCACAATAACATCAAAATGTTGTGCTTTTGTAAAATAATGAAAGCAAATAGGGTGCTGTCTGTGAACTTGAGTGTGCCAAAAAAAGAACCAAAACTCCATTTAAACTTGCCTCACAGACATGAAAAATATATTTACAGAAAGCGAAATGTCTACTTGTAAATGAACCAATTCAAATGAAAAAAAACAATCATTCTCAGGTTATGTAATCCATATGAAACTTGCATATAGGCGAGTCCACTACTGCGGAGATGATGAGTCAGCATCGTTGACTTCATCACTGTAGCCAAAAAAACAGAACACACTAGTTTATCAATTAATTATTAAAATGTTAAAGCAGTCTCCTTGTTGTTTTTCCCCAATGCATTCATAAACATTACTTCAAGCTTTATGAGTGCTTATTAGGCTATAGGCACTAAAGGCTTTTTATCATGATTTATATGGTTTATTAATAAACATGTGATTAGTTGACTAATCGCTTAAAATGAACGATTACTAGTCGACCACAAAAAAAAGAAAAAAAACTTTAGTCGAGGGCAGCCCTACAAAAGACTACTAAAAACACTACTCACTGTGTATGTATGCATGCATGCAGGGCCATAGCTAGGGCAGGGACGGACTTAGTGATTTGGGGACCCTAAGCAAATTCCAGGTATGGGGCCACAACACGCCAAATATGTGTTCTTTTATTTGTGAAACCCTTATTTGTCTCATAGTTTGGATTTTATTTTCCCCTTCATGACTTGTGGGATTGTGCAAATTCAGCAATTAATCAGTCAACCTGATGTTGTTCTAAAGCTGCATTACATAAGGGATTGAGGGGATGGAGGGTTGTGGGTCACTCTTGGTTGAAATCACGTGTTGATTGAAATTGCATCACCTTTACGCCGGCCCTGCATGTATGTATGTGTATGATAATATAACTTATATAATGATATATGATAATGATAATATATATATATATATATATATATATATATATATATGTCATTTTAGCTGTTATGCAGCAAGCGCTGCAATAGCCCACATTTTTCTAGGTTAACGTTAAAGCAAGGTCATGTAAAGTTGCTACTACTTGCATGTTTCAGATGATAAGCCATATTTGAGGTCAATGAATGATAGGCGAGCGTCTGGATGTCCTGCACGATGTACTGTACCTATATATATATATACAGTATCTCACAAAAGTGAGTACACCCCTCACATTTAAGCAACCATTTTATTATATGTTCTCAAGGGCCAATACTATAGAAATGAAAATGTAATACACTTTAGAGTAGTCAATGTGCTGTTTGTATAGCAGTATAGATTTACTGTCCTCTAAAAATAACTCAACATACAGCCATTTTTGTCTAAATAACTGGCAACAAAAGTGAGTACACCCTAAGTGTACATGTCAAAACTGTGTCCAAAGTGTCAATATTTTGTGTGAGATCCACTGTTATCTAGCACTGCCTTAATCCTCCTGGCCATGGAATTTACCAGAATTGCACAGGTTGTTGCTGGGATCCTCTTCCACTCCTCCATAATGACATCACGGAGCTGCTGGATGTTAGACACATGGCGCTTTTCCACCTTCCGCTTGAGGATGTCCCACAGGTGCTCAATAAATTTCAAGTCCAGAGTCATACTTGGCCTCTCCATTACCTTCACCTTCAGCTTCCTCAGCAAGTCATCTTGGTGGCATGTTTGGGGTCGTTATCATGTTGGAAAACTGCCATTCGGCCCAGTTTCTGAAGAGAGGGCATCATATTCTGCTTCAGAATGTAGATACAGTATATATGTATAATATATTTAAAACAATCTATTTTGTAATTTAAGCTATTACTCCAGTTTTTAGTGTCGCATGATCCTTCAGAAATCATTCTAAAATGCTAAGTTAGGTGGTCAAGAAACATTTCTTATTATTATCAGTGTTGAAAGTGTTTTTTACATGGAACAGCATTTATTTAAAACAGAAATCTTTTGAAATATTATAAATGTCTTTACTGTCACTTTTGATCAATTTAATGCATCTTTGTAGAATATGCTGACTCCAAACTTTTGAACAGTACTGTATTTTTATTTTTATTTATTTTTTTGTTTGTTTACTTTGAGTTTTTTTAAAAATCAATGGAAAAACCAAAAATCTAATGAAACTGATCAAAAAGCCTATGTAGTTAGTAATGTATGAAACAGAGGATGAATGACAGCAAAATATCTAAATGACAGGATATATGTCAAGTAGAGTAAAAATGAAACACATAAAAAGAAAAAAGGAAGAAAGCTAGAACTCTCACCTCCATCTGTGCCTAATCTTTGACTCAATTGCAGCTCTAATAACAAGGTGTAGGAGATTACACTCTTCCACCCTCAAAAACTCTTCCATTTCACCCCTCACTCAAGCCATGATTACTGTTTCCAAGGCAACAGTTCCAGAATGTCTCCATGGCAGTGACAGTGTCCTCTCTGGAGTTTATGTCCACACTGTGGTCAGAGGGAAAGAACATTCTCTTCTTTTGGAAGACAAAGCCACCCTCGATACCAGAAGTAGTTTTAGAGCTGTTAGCCTCCACCTCTATTCCCCTATTGTCCCAGAAAAAAAGAGAAAGGAGGAGCGATAGAGAGAGGAAGAGATCACCCGGAAGGCAGGTAGAAAGAAGGACACCTTGCACTGCTGTAATTGAATCACTACTCATCAGTGACGCTGCTGTGATTTTCTTGGCCAGGACTGATTCCAGGGTCACGCTGAGATACCACTACATACACACACACACATACACACACACAGATTATTGCTATTAGATACAGCCCTTCCTGTCTCAAGGACTGTTCTCACCAAGAATGACGACTATAACAGTAACTGTATTTGCTTGCACATCAACACAAGATAACGTTCTACTTGTTGTAAGAACTTGCAGCAGTTATATTGTCTGCTCCTTTAAATGCTCGAGCTGGTCAGGTAGATTCTGATTGGCTGTCAATTTTTGTATCATTCATTACATAAACAAGTCCTTATCAAAGTGATTCCAATGATATCATTCTTAAAATAAAATATCCTAATTTAAATAAACCACAAAACACTGTTATTTTACAGGTATTTCCTGTCAAATACCTTCACTTTAAAAAATGTCATAAAAAAAACGTCAATAACCAGCAGCAGCGGCTGTCAAACAAAGACTGTAAAATTAAATGAAAATATCCTAATTTAAATAAACTGAAAAACACTGTTATTTTACAGGTAATTCCTGAATTATTACAATCAAATACCTTCACTTTAAAAAATGTCATAAAAAAACGGTCAATGACTAGCAGCTGCGGCTGCCAAACAAAGACCGTAAAATTAAAGTAAAATATCCTAATTTAAATAAAGTGCAAAAAACTTTAACATAAATTTTCTTTAAATTTAAAATTATTTTACAGGTATTTCCTGATTTGATTTAAATGACTGAACAGAACATGAAACACTAACAGATCTCTCAAGATCTCAGCATCTTCACTTATTACAGTCTAGACTTTATTTCTTTTATACAAAGGTTCTTATTAAGAATGAACAAAGATTTAGATGTTGATGTTTTGTTGAAAAAAAAAAAGTTTGAAGTCACCGTTATGGAGGTAAGTGTTTGCTTTAGTTGAGCTCTTGACTCTTCACTTTTTCATGGTAGTTTTAACTGTGTGTTTCTAATGCATGTTTGTTATAGCAAAAAAAGTCAGGAGAAACTCTGATAAGACTATTTTGGCTGTTTATTGATGATATAGTTATCGTTAAGTGGCCTGTTTTGCTGATATTATTTAGTGTCAAGTTTCTGAGTATATTAACTGTTATTTTTATGTGATGTACTGTAATCTTGTGATGCTGTGGAGGCATATTATGACAACCTGGTATTCTAATTATTAAGTCATTATACAGAAAATGTTTTCAGCTGTGGTTTTATTTTTACTTGTTTTTGAAGCACACGGATCAATAGTCAACATATGAATCTCAACAACGGTGACAATCAACAAAGCTTTTTTTGTGACATTAGAAGCTTGTTTTGTGACGTTGAGTTTATCTGAATTTTTTTTTTTTTTTTTTGCACCATTGTAGAGATTCATACGTTGATTCTTGATGTCTGTGTGAGTCTGTCTGACCATAACAAAACATTTTTTGCATAATGATTTAATAAAAATGTTTAAAGTAATACAGCACTGCAATAGTATTGGTATGTGAAATTGCAATTAATATCAAACAATTCAGTTAGACACCAGACTCTGGTAACAGCAGACTATTCTATGATGAATGCATCATCACTTAAAAAGTGACCAACATTCTCTGATCAGAGTTTCTCTTGCTTTTTTTTTGTTGTTGTTTTTATAACAAATATGTATCAGAAACACAGTTAAAGCAGCAAGACATACTCACATTAAAAAAATTCGTTATTTTAACTTTAAAAACTTTATTATTTTATTCAATAAAACATCAACATCTAAACTTCTGTTAATTCTCAATAAGAACTTTAGTATGAAATAAATGGTTTGTAATAAGTGAAAATGCTGAGATCTTGAGAGATCTGTTAGTGTTTAATGTTCCGTTGGGATTTAAAGGGTTTCTGTATCGTCTGTTTTGTGGGTCACCATTGTGCTGGAGAGTAGAGCCTGTGCTTCAGTCCAGGATGAGCCCAAAAACATGGGTGTTATGTTGTATGTTGCTGTATTTCAGAGGCAATAACATATAGTTACATTAATTCTTGTATGTGTGCTTTTTCTGGTTAAATGTGTTTTACATTTAATGTGTTTTGTTAGTAACAATTCAGTATATACCTGAAAAAGCTGTTTTTCTGTAAGAGTGTTTTGTATGTTATTTAAGTTAGAATATTTTACGTTTATTTTTCTGACTTTGATTGGCAGTCTTTGCTGAAAGTCATTTGACCGTTAAAGATTGTTTTGCAGTGAAGGTGTTTTATTGTAATAATTCAGGGAATACCTGTAAAATAAGTGTTTTTCTGTAAAAAAAAAAAAAAGTTTAATGAAAATTTCTGTTAAAGTTTTTTGCACCTTATTTAAATTAGAATATTTTACTTTAATTTTAAGGTTTTTGTTTGGCAGCCATAGCTCACAGTCATTGACCATTTTTTTACGATTTATTTTTTTACAGTGTAGTCTCAGCCTCAGACCGGACCGTTAGCTGAACGTCTGATGCATATGGCACACTTATCTGGAAACACTTCAGGAGTTTTGAAGTCGTCATCTGGTTGGTTGAATTCTACAGGATGTCCAGGAGATATGTGTGTCGCATTGCAAATGCTGCGACGCCAAACCAGCTAGTGGAAGAAGAAAGCCATTGTGTTTACAACTGTGACAATGAGAGCTTCCCAGGATCAACTAAACGCAGGATTTTCAAAAGTATGTGAAGTTTGCAGCTCCATTGTTGCAGTAAACTTGCACAATGTTCTTGAATGAGATATATATTGTAGGGACATCGACTTTACATTTTCATGCCCCTAAATATGACGCAGAACAAAACGAACTGTGATTGGTTGCATTACATGTCAGTCAAACAGGCTCTGAGTGGTCTTTGGCCAATGAAAGCTGCAATAGAGTCCAGACCTTCTGCCGTCAGTCTGAAGGTCTGGCTACGCGAGACTATAGAGGGTTGAACAGTAACGGTTCCTACGGAGCCCCTAAAGGGACATGGTGGTGGAAAAAAATATGGGATGGGAGGAAAAAATATTTTTCAAAGCTTTTGCATTCTCTGGCAAAACGTGTGCATTCCCCCCAAGAAACTTTACGTTCACTCGCAAAACTTTTGCATTCTCTTGCAGATGTTTGCACTCGCTCACAAAGATATTTGTCTGCGCTAGCAAACTTTTTCATTCTCTCACAAAACCTGTTTGGACAAACATGGCAGTGGTTCAGAAAGCTCCATACGTTAACAATGGAGCGGTTAATAGAGTTTTATTTTGAACAACAAAAGTAAAGAAGTTACAAAGAAGTTATAAAGAAGTTTTGACGCAAGTGAAAGACACCTGAACCTGAACGACACCTGAAAACATGCAATTTGCGAGAGGAAGCAGAAGCTTTGACAAATATTTTTTCCTCCCATCCCATATTTTTTCCACCACCATGTCCCTTTAGGGGCTCTGTACGGTTCCAGTTATATTTCCACTTGAGCTTGGTTTGGCATGGAACGATTACAAACCGTTCTAGGCCCAGGATTCTGAGCAGGATTGGTTGTGCTGGTAGTATGTGTGTAATGACATAACCAGTCATTGGTCACTTGTCTGTTGCCTGGCTGCCAGTTTTATTTGTAGTGGTCCAAGAGCACAATTTTTTATTATTAACGCAACACTGTAAAAAAAAAAAATCCAAATTTTATGGAAAATAACAGATTTTTTTTTACAGTCATTTTCTTTTCTTTTAAATTATACTCAAAACTCTGTAAAATTACAAACAATGTATGTAAATTATCAATTTGGCTGTTATTTAAAGTATTATGACATTAATGAAAAATTACAGTAATTCACATATTTTTTACAGAAAATGTACTGTATTTTTATACAGTATTTTTTCAGTTTTCTTAAATTACAAACAAAAGTATGTAAAATTACAAAAATAGTAATTAAACAGTAACAAAACAGTTAAATGATAAAACGGTCAAATGAATGTCAGCCAAAAAAAAAAAAAAAAAACAGTAGAATTAAAGTAAAATAACCTCATTTAAATAAACCGAAAAACACTGTTATTTTACAGGTATTTCCTGAATTATTACAATCAAATATCTTCACTTTAAAAAAAATCATAAAAAACGGTCAATGACTGGCAGCAGCGGCTGCCAAACAAAAACCATTATAAAGTAAAATATCCTAATTTAAATAAACTTTTAAAAAAAAAAAAAAAAAAAAAACTTTAACATAAATTTTCTTTAAATGTTCAAAAACACTTATTTTACAGGTATTTCTTGAATTGATTCATATGACTGGCAACGACAGAACATGAAACACTAACAGATCTCTTAAGATCTCAGCATCTTCACATTACAATCCAGACTTTATTTCTTTTATACAAAGGTTCTTACTGAGAATTAACAAAGATTTAGATGTTGATGTCTTATTGAAAAAAAAAAAAAAAAAAAATATGTCACCATTATGGAGGTAAGTGTTTGCTTTAGTTGGGTTCTTGACCCTTGACTTTTTAATATTAGTTTTTCTCTTGTTATTTTAACTGTGTGTTTCTGTGTTAACATCAATAATCAACATTTGATCATTCTCAATTATGGTGACGTTGAGTTTTTTTTTTGTTTGTTTTTTTACCATTGTTGACATTCATGTACTGATTCTTGATGCCTGCGTGAATCTACATGATGATTTAATAAAATTGTTTATAGTATCACGGCACTGCAATAGCATTGGCATGTTAAATTACAACTAATATTAAACAATTTAGTCAGAGACCAGACTCTGGTATCATTAAACCAGACCACTTTATGATGACTATATCATTACTTAAAAAGTGACCAACCTCATCTGATCATAGTTTTTCACATTATAACAAACACGTATCAGAAACACACAGTTAAAGCAGCCAAATAAATACTAATGTTAAGGAGTCAAGGGTCAAGAGCCCAACAAAAGCAAGCACTGAACACCAGAATGGTGACTTCAAACTTTATTATTTTATTCAATAAAACATCAACATCTAAACCTCTATTAATTCTCAATAAGAACTTTAGTATGAAATAAATAAAGTCTGGTTTGTAATAAGTGAAAATGCTGAGATCTTGAGAGATCTGTTAGTGTTTCATGTTCTGTTGGGATTTAAAGGGTTTCTGTATCGTCTGTTTTGTGGTACACCATTGTGCTGGAGAGTAGAGCCTGTGATTCAGTCCAGGATGAGCCAGAAATAATTAGTGTTATACTGCATGTTACATTAATTCACTCATGTGTGCTCTTTTTGGTTAAATGCAAAAGATTCATATTTTGCTGTGAATGTGTTTTGTTAATAACAATTCAGAATATATCTGTAAAACGACAGAATAAACAAAGTTTAATGAAAATTTATGTTAAAGTTTTTTGCACTTTATTTAAATTAGAATATTTTATTTTAATTTTAAGGTTTTTGTTTGACTTTTTTTTTTTTTTTTTTACAGTAAAGTTAATAATAAAATAAAAAGAAATATTTAATCCATAACGTGGTCCCTATGTACATCTCATATGGTCTGTAAACTTAAGCAACGACTGCCGCATTTGTTTTACATTCCAAAGAGTTCCGTTATCATCACCCCCACAGTGGAAAATGAGACCACATCCATACCGGCTGGGCTGGATCGGCACTGAATGGAACGGTTAAGCAATGAGAAAGTTTTGGCCCAATGGTGAAAAAGCTGCTATTGTCTTTGTTGTGAACGGGCCTTTGTCTCTCACTCACATACACACATTTCATTTTAGTATAGCCTATTGTGTATTTTACTTTTAGTATTTTATTTCAGAATTGATGTCTCTGTTTGTGTGTGTATACTTATTTAAAAATGTGTAATATTTATGTATATGTATAGTTAAAAAATGAATAATAAGAAATATATAAATAAAAATCGAAACTGATCAATTAAAAAAAATGCTGTTTTTCTCTAAATAAACACAAAGATATTAAAACATTTTAAAGTCGGCATAAAACAGAGGTTGCAATAGTCTTTCTCACAGAGTCTTTCTCATGGAGTCTTTCTCACTGATCTCACGGACATGTGGGAACATTTTTGCAAAACGCAAAATACGTACCAATACATATCACTGCAGTTTCCAACAGAAATGAAAACTGTTGGAAAACTGTTGGAGGCAGTAAAACAGCAAACACTTTTAATCATTTTCATACACAGTTATGATTACAGGGTCAGATTATGGATGGATAAAGACTTGTTTTCATGTCTCCTTACACAATATGTTATAGTCTCAGACCAATTTTTTTCCAAAGGGCACGATTTTATACCCTCTTCGCTGTTGGCCAGAGGAGAACTGGCCCCCCGACTGAGCCTGGTTTCTCCCAAGGTTTTTTTTATCCATTTTTATCACCTGTTTATCACCTGATGTCACCTGTTGGAGTTTGTGGAACCTTGTGGAAAGCCTTCCCAGAAGAGTTGAAGCTTTTATAGCTGCAAAAGGTGGGCCAACTCCATATTAAACCCTCCGGATTAAGAATGGGATGTCATTAAAGTTCATGTACATGTAAAGGCAGGTGTTCCAAAACCTTTGGCAATATAGTGTACATAGTTAAATTAACTAAATTAATAACTGATTTTTTACAACGGAATGAATTAATACTGAATTTATTTAACCCTCTACCGCATGGTGTTGCCATATGGCAACATACTCTTTGTGTTAATTTCCTTGCCACTGTCTCTTGAAGAGAACATTCTTGTTTCGTTTTGTTTTTTTGTTGGTAAGAGAAGACCTTAGTTTAGCCAATGATGTGCTTTGGTTAAGTCACATAACATGCAATTTTTTTTCTGTGGCGCGATTTCTGACAGACTGCCGTCTCTTGTCAGTAGTTGCTGAAAGCAAACTAAAACGTCAGTAACAAACAAGGACCAGTCCATATCACATTCACAAAAAAAATTGGTAACATCATCTCAGGTAAGGTATGATGACATATCCACCACTCAAAAAAGTTTTTATGAAATTAGTTTTTGGTAAATCGATAAAATGTCTGTGTTGCCAAATGGCAACACTGTGCAATAATGGAATGACATTATTGTAATAGCTTAGCTAGCTAACAAAGGTCAGCTGCAGTCTGTTAAGCTGTAACAATAACAACATTAATGCTAATGATATAATGTTGATTAGTCGCATGTTAAGGACTGCCATGGCATTTGTATTATGGATTAAATCAACATCGGAGACCTGCCTGCCCACTGCCACCACAGCCAGTACTACTGGACCAGACCAACCACTGGTGTCTCAAAAAGGCAGGTGCAAGTGGCTGTAAGTGTATTGTTAGAGTGAAGTGCACCAAATGTGATGTGTACCTGTGCCTCACCTCTGAAAAAAACTGCTTTGTGAAGTTTCGTACAGAAAAAAAGGTGAAGTTTCAAGGATTATGGGGGGCTCATGTTCATACTTTTCCTCTCATAAGATTGCATAATGTTGAATTTTCATGAATTGCAATGTTTTTGGTTTTATGGCAATGTTTTATGATACATGATGAACGGTATTATATTTGTTTTTAACTGTATACATTTGCAATTTAAATAATATTCATGAAAAATATAATGAAATTCAAAGAATATAAAGCATTATTCAGCAAAAAAAGAATGGAATAAATAAAAGCACAATATGTTAGAAAGTATGTATAAGGTGTTGTTTATAATTACTGTTAAAGCTTATAATAGCACCAATTGATTCAATATAAACAACATTTCTGAGGAAAAATATTGACTATATACACTTACACTTATTCTAAGTTATTTCTACTATTGTACGTTGTTGCCATATGGCAACATATCATAAAGTACCTTAAAATAATATTTGTTTCCACTTTTTTTTTTTTTTTTTACAGCACTTCAAGTTAAGCCACTCTAAGAAAAGAAAAAGAGTCAAATATTTTTTTCTATAGGTCTATCATAATGCGTGCGGTAGAGGGTTAAGCTGGTCAATGACACTATTTTCTTTAAGAGCTGCTGTGCAGCCAAAATTATTTACCTGTTACCACTGTAAAGCTGCTTTGACACAATCTGCATTGTAAAAAGCACTATATAAATAAAGGTGACTTGACTTGTAAACAAATATATTTTGGACTTTGCATCGGTTATCCAGCTCTGTATGTTTCGCTTTTCTGACTTGCTTGGTAGCTCAGCTGTTACAGAATTGTTCTTAGGATGCGGAAACATGACTCACGATAAAAGAGCTCAAAGATGAGAAATCAAAAATAAGCAAAAATGGCATGCTTACGATTCCGTTTTTATGTGCTTTTGTTATCACTATCGGGTAGGTTTAGGTGTAGTGTAGATGGTATGTTTACTTTAAATCATTACACGATGTTGGAGCATTACACTTTTAGCACCATTCATCAGACATTGCAAATCAGAAGTGCGGTTATACATACAAAAGCAACATCATATAAAACGTACCATATTTACGTTCATCTGTTCCATAAACAAAACTGAACACGCTTTTAGCGTCACTCAGTGGACATTTCACATCTAAACTGTCACGAAACGTACGTGGCATTACGTATTTTCGTTTTGCAAAAATGTTCCCACAGGTAGGCTACGTTTTTCAAATGAATCTGGGCTGAAATATATTGTCTAGTTGGGATAGAACATGTTTGCCTGAGAGTGGCAAAAAAAAAAAACAACAACATCTGGTTCAAGAAGCTACCAAAAGAGACACAAGCAATCCCTACTATATCCTTCAGCAATGACACAGACTCCCACACCAACAATATACAGTATCGTACAGAATGCATGATAAGTCTGCATATTTTTGCTGTTTCAGCTTCAAGTCCTTTTTTTTTTTTTTGGTTGTAAAAAAAAGAGAGAAAGAGAGATCAATATTTCCAATGCAGCAGCAACAGAAAGAAAGAAGTTAAAGTTTGCAAAGGTTGGCGTCTGGAAAAGTGACCTGAAAACAACTGACTATGGGAGATACAATGACCCGACCATCTCCCTTTGATGACACAACAGAAGCCACACCACAAACGTAGGCAAGATATTGTGCTGTTCCAGACACTGGTCTCCTCAAACAGGGGAGGATGCTGATATTCCCCTGCATACAGAGCAGTCCAGATATGGATTTAAGGTTCAAAGAGAACCGAAGAATAAAAAGACAATGTGAGAGAGTGCAAGTTTGCAGTAGGTCAGAGGAGAGAAACAGAGGCCTGGCACACACTTATAGTAAGATACACTTCAGAAAATTGCTAGTAGTCACAGATACACGCATGTGCATGTGAAGAAGTCGTGCTGGACCCCTGCTGATAGCAACCGATATGTTCGTTGTACACATACCAACTGTAAATCACACACAGGCACTTAAAGCCATTATGCTGCATAATTGCTTTGCACTCTCTAATCCTCAGTCTCTAATCAATGGCGTCATTCTCCCAGATGCCCCATGCTGTTCTCATGGCAACCTGGTGACCAATCCTTTACACACATGGCACTGACACAGATCCCGCACAAACTATTTAAACCCACTATTGATGTGACAAATGGCCATTGACAATGGAATTATACGCAGATAAACACACACTCATATGTACACTGTGCGATGTTGGCACTTTGAATGCGTTTGTTCCTTTCAAGGTCTTTTCCTCATCATATAAACATCTTTGTCATTATTGTCTTGCTGCTTTAGAACAGTTTTTTAATATTAATTGTAGCATTATTTCATGAATGGACTGATGGATAGATACAACGACAGATAGAACGACAGTTACAAAAAACCATGGCTAAGATTTAAAAGAATTAGTGGAAAAACGAATAAATCTCTGTGTAAGATGTTGCAACAACTATTGTCTTTGTTAAAAAAAAAAAAAAAACACAAAAAAATAACATGTGCCAGGTGCACCATGTGAACATGTTTGGTTTATTTCATCTTAGCCAATAAAACAGAACGCTACTAATCCAGAAAGCCTCCTGCTGTTACACTAATTGAGTTCAATGCGCAATCAATGTATCCATCCCTCTCTCTCTCTCTCTCCATATATTCTATTCTCTCCATCTCTCCATTTATGTCCTCTCACTTTCGTTATTGTCCTTTTTCATTTATATGCTCTGGATTTTTCTTTGTTTCTTAAGTCCCCCTTTTTTAAAGAATCCAAAGCCCATTATTGAAGAATTGCCTACCTAGTTCATGAGTGTAAATTTCAATTGATTAAGCTTTTGACTTTTTGAATTGAAAAGACAGAAAGAGGAATTTACTGAATTGTAATTCAACACAGATAATGCATTCTGGGGATTCCAATCTGATCCACAAATGTTCATTTACTAAATATGATGAAATATATAAACTAAATACAAATTCCATTTCACTTCTAAACCTAAGGTCCAGTATGTAATATTTAGGAGGATCTATTGACAGAAATGCAGTATAATATACATAACTATGTTTTCAGTGTTGTATAAAGACCTTACATAATGAACCGTTATGTTTTTATTACCTTAGAATGAGCCATTTCAATCTATATACAATGCAGATCTATCTACATATGCCGAAATGTTTCTACAGTAGCCCTAAATGGACAAGCTGCTCTACAGAGCGTTTCATCGCTTTTTTTTGTTTTTCTTCTTCATTGGTGTTTTTAAAGGGCAGCTTGCATTGTCACTACGTTGAATACGCACAAAGAAGTAGTAGTAGTAGTAGTAGTAGTCTGGTTTATTAGAAGCAGAGACCGTTCTTCGTTAGATGTAAGAAGAAACGTCATTGCTTGACTGGCTACTTTCTGCTGTCTTAACAACTACATCTTTGTCCTGTGTCAGCCACTGTAGCTTCTCTATGCGCTTTGAAAGTGAGGGGTGAGCGGTGGACTGAGCCTTTGGTTGCAATGCGCCAACCTCACCACTAGATGGCGCTACAATTTACACACTGCACTATTAAAACATTTTTTCAAAACCTTGAAACAAGGCTTGACCCATTTTTAAATACTTCTCTAGCCAAAATACTGAATTTCTTTGTGTTTCTGATTCTGTTTCCTTGCCATCAAATTCAACTTGCAATTCTGCTTCCTGTTTGCTACTGTCTCGTTGCTCTATGTACGTGTAGCAGCTGGTAAAATACATTTTTAGCAGATATTCACCCATAAAATATACAATCCTGTTTAAATAGAGCTATTCAGACATGATATCAATTTGTAGGCCAAATCAGAAGCAAATTTGCTTAGCTTGAAAGCATAAGTTGCTAACAAGTAGCTACATAAGGACTATAACAGCTGTTTGTTTCATCAAGCACAAAAAGCTGCATCTTTGTGGTCCTTATTTAACAATTTGTCAGATAACAGTCGATTACCATTTTGACAGTTGTAATTGTGTAATTTATGTTGTAGAACAAAACACGAAAGCCTTCTCAAATAACGTTAACCACAGATCTTAAGAGTGGTCATAAAGAAAAAAAAAAACTATTCTAAAAACCCATAGCAACAGATTTGAATGTAAATTCGGTTCTGCTTTTAGCTATATAAGAAATGTGACAACACAGAAGAAAAAAATCTACATTTGTCAAGCAAGCTTTAAAAGCATACATACTATTGTAGCTAATGATTCACACCAAAGTCCAGTATGGCATTTCCTTCAGTTCATTTACGTCCTCTACAATGTACCTTAATCAAGACCTGAGGAAAAGAGATGTAGCGAGAGAATGAGAGCGAGCAAGCAGGTGTGCATTAGCGTGAAAGCCGAAACCTGCCCACAACTCCCAATTAAACGCTTGATGGTCATTATGTATTCAGCTGATGAGAACCTTCACACTTGAATCTGTTTTTTGTATTCCCTCATATCCTCTGCTTTCCCCACATGCATATTAATCACCGGATTTAAATCATGAGACCTGATTTGTCTCTAATGGACTGTACAATGCATCTGTCATTATTTATGTTATTTCCTTCCTCCCCTCCTCCACTTTCCTTCCTGCGTTCTTTTTGGCAGGTAGTGAGCTGACACAGGAGTGTGTAATTAACTCAGCGAGGCTGTAGAAAGCAGTGTGATCTGTCACCAGCCGGGCCCCGTCAGCGTAACACAGCTTTACACCACCTGACTGCTTCTTATTAGGAGAGGGGTGTGTGTGTGTGTGTAAATGATTTAGCAACCTGATCCATGCATCTCTATGCCGACACACCCTTAAACCTCCTCTTCTTTCATTTCAGTAAGAACACCTCATCTGTAGTCCGAGGTTTGAGTGGCCTTCACATGATGATACCCATTAGCTAACATGAGAGACATCAGAGCACATAATTCATGCATTACATGCGACCGGCTTACAGGGATAGTTCAACCAAAAAAAAAAAAAAAAAGAAAGAAAGAAAATGTTGCCATCATTTTTTCACCCCTGTCATTCAAAAATGTAAAACTTTCTTTTTTCCATGAAGCACATATTTTGAATTATATAATGGTCTCTATTTTCCATGCAATTACTAAGAATGGGAACCGAAGCTTTCAAGTTCTAAAAAGGACACAAGAGTATAATAAAAGTGGTGCATATGGCTTATGAACTATATTACAAGTCTTCAGCCGAAATGTAAAGCCATCCTAGGTGTATATGACTATCTTCTTTCAGACGAACGCAATCTGAAATATATTTAAAAATATCCTTAGTCCTCCAAGGTTTATAATGGTTGTGAATGGACATTTTGAAGACAAAAATAATGCATAAAAAAAAAGTAATCCATATCACTCCAGGGGGTTAATAAAGGCCTTCTGAAGTGAAGCAATGCGTGTTTGTAAGAAAAATATCCATATTTACAACTTTATAAATTCAAATAACTAGCTTCCACCCATTCACAACCATTATAAACCTTGGAGGACTAGGATATTTTTAAATATATCTCATTGTGTTCGTCTGAAAGTAGATAGTCATATACACCTAGGATGGCTTGAGGGTGAGTAAATCATAGAATAATTTTTGGGTGAACTATCTCTTTAAATAACCTTCAGATCCACTGAGCTGTTAACCACCATGACCAAAGATCTTACTCAAAGAATGATTTGTTTATGAATCAGACTTTATTCTCATAAAATGCTGGGTTATAAAACTAAAATGAACTAAAATTTAAATTTAATACATTTAAATAATTAAATTAAACTAAAAAAAAAAAGACCAAAACAATTGATTTGTAATAAGAAAATAAACGAAAAATAAACATTAAACCAGACTAAAATAGTGATTCAAAAAAAAAAAAAGAATAAAATAGTAATCAACAAAAATAAATATATTTTTAGTTTAATATATTAAATTTAAATATATTAAAAATTAATCACAAAAAGTTAGCATATGACTTCACAAGACTTATAGGGCACAAATCATTTGGTTCACTTTTCTGTTATTTTTTGACAGCCCCAAAAAAGGGGGCCTTAGTAATCAGGACATTCTTCAAAATAAATTAATAAAAATAACCTTTTGTGCACCACAGACAAAAGAAGAAGGTCATACAGGTTTGAACCAAAATGTGGGCGAGTAAATAAGGACAGTATATATATATATATTTTTTTTTTTTTTTTTTTTTTTCTCCATTACTTTTTTTGACTAGAAACACACTCCCAATTTTCAGTCTGAGGTGCGAGTGATTTTCGCATGATGATACCCATTAGCTAACATGAGAGACATCAGAGCACATAATTCATGCATTACACGCGACCGGCTTAAGGCTGCTTATGCCTGACTAATACACTAAAGATTTTTGTGTTTCTCATTTCATACTCAGGATTGGAACTGCAGTAAATTGCCTCCACCTATCCTCACACAGAGCAGGGAAATGGAGAGAGAGAGAAGGAGAGAAAGGAATTGAGAACCAGAGAATTCTGCTGAGACCACATTTAGTGATGCTGAAAGTCTAATTACAGTGGGCAGCTGCTTCTAATAGGGTTTACACAGCAGCGTGCTGAGTACAGGTAGAGAGATCAGGCTCTCCACGCCTCTGGAGGACAGCGAAGAGGAACGGACCGCATGGTGGGATGTAGATCCCAGAGTAAAACAAGTTTCCCTCAGTTTTACAAACATCTACACGCAGGGTGGTCATAGCCTGGTGGTTAGCTATCTATCTATCATCGTCCTGTAATCTCACAGTAGTCTGCATAATATAACACTTTCCCTGATGAAATAAAACAAACACACAGGCAGACCTGCTATTCATATGAGCTTTTGTTCAGCTTGAGGTAGAATTATTAGGTTTGGGAGTCTGTCACCTAATACACATGTGAACCAAACCACATGCTAACATGCTCGAATCACACCAGCTGTTGTACTTTGTAGAAATCTACACAGCGGTCTCTCACGGCTGGCAGATCGAATTACAGCTCGAGAGAACGACACAAGCCAAGTGTGCCGAAAGTCTCCCCAGTCAGCATGTGCTCGGATTAATATGCATGAAAATTGAAACACATACACTCAATAATCATTTAAGCACCAGACTAAGCTTGAAACAGCCAAATCCACTGGAATTCATGCATGTCACGGACAAAGTAAATCTCTCTACAGGGTGTTTTTTTTTTATTTTTTATAAAGCCCAGAAAAAAATGAAGAGTTGACAATATTTTTCCCATTACCACTGCATGGGTCTTTTCATATCCTTCCTTAAAGGTGTACAAATGTATTTCAGAATGAAATAAGCATAAGTGGAGGAGTCTCAGAGCAACGGCAGGGTTAAAGACGTCACATTAGGCTGGTTAGAAGTGCTGAGGTCCTTTTGAACTTCCTATATCTACATTTCAAGGTAAAATTCCTTTTGGGCTATCAGGATGTTGAGATTTCCCTTTCAAGTTAAACACTAAAGGCAGATTCTGCCTCTGACAGAAAGTCGTATGATCTGTCCCTTCTACAACTCTGTAAAGATGGACTCTCACTTATTTACAGTGTATGCATATTTATTATGCAAGTTGATTTTCTGATCATACTTTTTTTCCAAGCACATTTGACCAATTTTACCAATAACTACTATTAATTTTGTATTTAGTCATTTATAAGTGATTTATAATTGTTCATGAAGACTGGAAGTGAAAAACACCTTATATTCAGGTGTGCATTAAACAGGTTTTTTTTTTTTTTACAGAAAAAAAAAAAAAAGAGATTTAACTCAGACTGAAAAGTCAAAAAATGCCCATGAGAAGGATGCAATACTAATGCAATACTAGAAATTGCAAAGTTAAGGCATGACCATTGGACAGTGAAATGCTCATTGGGAGAGCAGGGTCAGACAAAAACAGGCGGAGAAGAAAAGACATAACTGCAAAATAATTAAGAATTAAGGTAAGTTAATTTTTAGGGAGTTAATTTTTAGTCCATCTCCTATCCTGAAAATTCCATCTTGCAGATATGGACTAAAAATGATCTTCCAAAACTGAATAAAAGCCTAAATTTAATCTGTTTATCATACAAAGCGATCACGTCTCTTCAGAAAATTTGGACCAAACCACTCAATTCATATGGATTAGTATGATCATACGATCTCTTTATGAATGTTTTGAAGCGTCAAAGATGATTTCTAGGCAAAAACCTTTGCTATTATTTTATACTTTTCTGTCACAGTGAATATTTCTATAATACAGAAGTCTTTTTCCAGCAGTCTGTTATGGTCATCTACTATCTGCTAATCCATACACTTATTTCCCAAGCATAATGAGAACATTTAAGGCTAAAAGGGCTTTTGGATTTGCATGGTTCTTAATTGAAATGAGATTTGCTGAGGTCTTGGAAAAAGCAAGCCCATTACAGAAGGTTTTTTTTAGAGCACAGGCACAAATGCTTGATTTAAAGTCCCAGTATAAAACAAACAGACTTACAGAAATACACAGAGGGGCTTGTTTTTAAAGCAGCCATCACAGAAGTGACCTTGAAGACCTTAGGACTGTGTAGCTGCATGCAGCACTGAGACAGACCTCACACACAATAATATCACAAGCAAAATATCACTCAGATTACCATTTTTTAAAGAAAACCACACAGCTATGATGATAGTGTTCTTTGGATGGTTGCCAGAACGCTGCTAAGCAGTTGCTAGGATGTTGTGGGCATTTGCCAATTTGTTGCTATGCCGTTATTATGATCTAAGTGTTTTAAACACGTTACTTTTGTGGATGCCAAAATGTAGCTATGAAGTTCCTAATGTTTTCTGAGTGTATTAAGCATGTTGGCTGCTTGGTTGTTGTAGGTGGTTGCTATGCAGTCACTATGATAAGAGTGTTTTTAACGTGTTCCTCTTTGGTTGCCAGTGTTGTGGGGGGTTGCCAGTGCATTGCTATGCAGCCACTAAGGTCTTCTAAATTATTTAGTTCAGTGGTATCCAATCCTGGTTCTGGAGTACCGCCGACACTGCACATTTTTTTATGTCACTCTTATCTAACACACACATTTGAGGTCTTGATGTGTTGAATCAGGTGTGCTTGATTAGGAAGACATCCAAAAGTGTGCAGTGCTGGGGGTACTTCAGGACCGGGATTGGGAACCACTGATTTAGTGCATTGCTATGTGCATGCACAGTCTTATGAGTGCTTTGAATGCTTTGCTATGCGTTTTTTAGGTGGTTCTCTGCATGGCTGCTCATTGGCCCAAATCAAAAGAGCTCATTAAGTCTCAATGATATTCCGGACACTTCATGTGGCTCAGGTCCCTCCTTCAGTTTCTATGGGATTTTCTTTTACCTTTTTTTATTCGCCAGTCAAAAATCATTGGGAAAAGTCAAATTTCTTAAAAAATAACACTCTTCTCAACTTTACACAGAATTAATTAAGTTTATTACTTAGGTTTAAAAAAAAAAAAAAAAATATTGGCAAGAGTAAAAATGGAAGATAAACACAAGAAAAGCAAGGAGAGGTAGGCATATTGTGGCAACAGAGAGAATATGAGAGTAAAAAAAAAAGTGAAAGAGAGGGAGCAAAATGATACTGGATTGACAACCGTTATATAAACATTGTTCAGCGAACATAAACAGAAGCTCAACCGAACCTGCTTGATGCACAAGAACAAACCTCTTCCGGAAGCTCAAACGTGCTGCATAACACACGAAAATGAACCTTATTCATTCTCGCACATCAAGTGAACATGCTTGAGCTTCCGTTTACCACGATATATGTGTTGATGAATGTTTATATGTGAATAAAAGCCTAAATTAAATCTGTTCATCATATAAAGCGTTCACATCTCTTCAGAAAAATTAGACTAAACTGTATATTCATATGGATTACTTTTACGATCTCTTTATGAACTTTTTGAAGCGTCAAAGAGGTAGTTGCATAACTGGCTATGGAGGAACAGAAAGCTCTCAGATTTCATCAAAAAGATCTTAATTTGTGTTCTGAAGATGAATGAAAGTCTTACGGGTTTGGAACGACATGAGGGTGAGTAATTAATGACAGAATTTTCATTGAATCTCAGGTCACTTGTTCAGTTTCTATGGGATTTTCTTTTACCGTTTTTTTTATCCACCAGTCAAAAATCATTGGGAACAGTCAGATTGCTTATAAAAATAGCACTCTTCTCAACTTTATGTCTGAATAACAGTAACCACACAGGGTGAGTAAAGTTTAGTACTTAGGGTTTAAAAATAAATAAATTAATTAACTAAATAATGGCAAGCTCTGCTATTCTGAAAGCCCCAAACTGAGTAAAAATGGAAGGTAAACACAAGAAAAGCAAGGAGTGGTTGGCACATTGTGGCAATAGAGAGAATATAACAGTAAAAAAAAAAAAAAAGTGAAAGAGAGAGAACAGAATGATACTGGAATGACAAACAAAACTGTGAAATCTGTGTGTTAAAAAATAAAGCACAGAGTAACAAGCCACAAGAAACACACACACACACACACACATAAAAAAAAAAAAAAAAATCTTTCCCTTCCCATCATCCCATTATCTCCCTTTAAAAACACACGCATATATTTTCGGTTTATTAGTTTTGTCCGCAGTGGTGCATTAGGCAGCGCGTCGGCCATGAAGCACCGTGTGAGGCTCAGCCTGCTCCCCAGGGATTTTTCTATTTACTGATACTATCGGTAGAGAGCTCTGCGGAGGACACAACCTCCACCACCACCCTGCTTACAGATGCCTGGTCACGGTGCAAAGATAGACTTCCTCACTTCTCTTGCTTCTGGACTAGCGTTGCTTCTCTTTTTTTTGGGGGGGGGCCTGATGCAAGCACAGACAGGCTGACTGACAATGAGGCAAACATTACATGAGACAGTAGCTACTTCTACTGCCTGACTCAATCGTGTTGAAAGTGACAGTGATGGGGTTCAGAAGAGGAGGTAGAACCACAGCGGATGCCGTTCTGAGTCATGAGAATGCGCAAGAATTTGTCAAAGTCTGCTAATAAAGAAAAACACATGCGCCTACACACAGCACCAAGGACACCCAAGCTCAGGAACTCGCCCTTCAAGTATGTTTCGTTCAAAAGTTAATCACAGGGAAAGTGACTCCGGAGGGTTTTGTTCAACAGCCTGTTCCTTCATCTCCGCTTGAGCTGGAATCATTAAACACATCCACTGGACAGTGAGAAGAACACACATGGCTTGTTTGTCAATTTCAGAGGGAACAGGGACAAATCTGAGCTTAATGAAGAGAGGCTCACAGAGAGCCTTTGAAGTCGCTAAGCCGGCAAGACACTCGGCAAACACTCTATTGTATGAGTTGTATGAGGTTGACTTAAGTAGAGCATCTCTTCTCAATGATGAGGAGAATTCTCTCAAAGCTCATGATGGTAATACTTCTGTGGAATGCATTTGAGTACTGGCGAGAGGGTGGAGGGAGAGAAGGAACGAATGGAAGAGAGAGAGAAAGGACGTAATGCAGAAAGGGAAAGGAAGGAGGGAAAAACACACAAACAATGCTTGAACACATCAGCAACATTGACCAGTATGCATTTCCAGGCAGGTTTTCAAGGTATCTGCACAATATGTAGACAGATCAATTTCTTTAAATACCACCAATAAAATCTATAAAACCATCATTTGTGTAAGTTGAAAACAGTGATGAAATAAGACATAAAATAGTTCACAGACATATGCATAGAGACTCAAATTAATCTGTGAATTTAAATGAAACAAACCAATTCATTAAAATCAATGGCACTTCTACAGGCTTACTGATCCAAGATGGTAGAGAAAGTGGGAGATCCGAGATAGTTTGAATCTAATAGTTTGAATCTAATTAAAAATAATTTGAATCTAATTAAAAATGGATATCCAGTATTGAGCTGCACGATTAATCACCAAAAGATCGTGATCTCGATTCAAGCACCCACGCAATCTTATTTTATCAATGACAACAATTCTCATGTGTTGACAAAATCTTACCGGAACATTAAAAACTGTGTTTGTGTTGCCGTGCTGAGCCAAAGAGAGCAGTTTTGAACCACACAGTATTTATTTCTGTGTTACAAATATTCGGATTATCACATAAGTACTGAGGTAAAAGTTTAAAGTTAGGATATAAACACTGATGTCCACTATAGTGATCAAAATGGAGCAAACCACCTTTTGAAATTAACTTGGCGCTTCAAATGATGGTTGTATCAATTACATCTTACACCATTAGGTGACAACGAGTGACTGTTAAAAATGTATTTGTCACTGAATCATTCATTCAAAAGATTCTTTAAAAAAAACTGATTCCAGTAATGAAACATTCAAAACTTTTTTTTAAAATAACTTATTCAAATTAAATAAACATTTTTCTAGCAATTAGAGTCCAGCAATTAATATTTTGTCTCTAGTAAATTACATGTTATTTTGTTTAGGTGTATGTTCGGAATCGTGGGAGAAATGTGATTGCCATATGAAACCAAAAAATCGGGATTTTCATTTTATCCAATGTCATTTTTGCTTATTGGAGTTGCACATTGTTAGCTTAACAACATATATCAAACTGCATTGGAATTAAAATAAGTATTAATGACTCATCCTGCACTACACCAATCAAATTATTTTTAGAATTGTACCTTTGATTGCCCTCCAGTCACCTAATTAACATATATCATTTATTGTGTTTTGCATTATTGCTTTGGCAAAGCATCTGTCAATCGAACTAGAATCAGCATCTTGGTTCACAGTGAAGCGAACTCATGTCTGCATGTGTGAGTTTACCATGCATTTGAGAATGCGACCTGCGCCACTGCTCCAGTTACGCTGTATTTTAACATTCACATAATTTCCATTCCACATTTCCGTTACAGATTATTTGAAAACCTGTTTTTACAGAAACCTAATACACAAATACAACACATTTAATTAAAATTTGACGTATATTCTAATTTATTTTCATATCTGAATACACATTAACAGCTGACCTGTTAAGCATTGCATAATCTCACTTAATAACCTCTTAATGAAAATGTTAAGCTTTATATAATGTGAATGAAGCCTTGTTGAATGAACCCCAGTACAGTGATTGAAGTTTGTGGTTTCAAGTTAGCCATTTTGTGCTACTTTGTGTAGTGTGAAATGATTTGACCTGCAATGTTCTCCTCTTTCATTCTGCACTAAAACTCCTGTCAGACAGCCCAAAGGTGCTGTCACCTCTTCAACTAGACAAGAGAGAACCACTTACAGTCAACAAATGAAAAGAGATGTAACAGGCAAAGAGAAATCTATACATAGCTTTAGGCTATGCTTTTATACATTTATGTATTCTGCCTCTCTCCCTCTCCCTCTGTCTGTATTCTTCTCACAAAAGCTTATAAAAAGTCTGATGGAGAAGGAATGCCAAGTGACACTGGTTGAAGGGTAGTTTGGGATTCCTGGTGCCTGGGGATGGCCGTGTATGAAGGTTAAAAATGCAGAGCCGAGCTTGGAAACAAGGTCAGGGGGAGTGTGAACAGGGAGCGCTTCAGGGCAACAGAGAATAAAGAAGACAGACACATATGGAGTGATGGAGGAGAGTATGTTTCAGACTAAATTAAACTGGGTGAGCGATTTTAAAAGGGGCAGATGATTTTTATGAAGAGATCAATGCCTGGAAACAGGGTTATTATGTAGTATGCATCAATGACCATATACATTGTAGTGCATGTTCATGTAATGGATATATAACAGAAAGAATAAAGAGCAAAAGCAAGGAGGATGATAGAAAAACATTCCTGTAATTCAAACAGTAGAGCATTGTGTTAGTAATGCCAAGGTCATGTGTTGAATCCCACGGAATGCATCGGGGAAAAAAAGTATGCCTTGAAATGCAATGTAAGTCGCTTTGAATAAAAGGGTCCGTCAAATGTGTAAATGTGCTTCAATGATCAACGCTGCAAAATTGTTGTAAATAGTCATCAATGACAGACCCTGCTTTCAAATGATCCTGCTCCCACTTTCAAAACGCTTACAAACTCAAACACTTCTTTGTGTTTTCAAATGCTCCTCTGCGTTGATCATTGTAGCCATCACAGACATATCCAGTGAGTGTGTCAACGTAATGGCCAATCAGAGATGTTTTCGAATCTGCTCAACAGCACTCAAAGCATCACATTTTTTAAATTTCAGTACCGATTGGTACCGATGTCGGTACTTTTGACAACTCTACTGAAGAGCTCGGTAAAATCAAGCATGGTCAACTGTAAGTGGTATTATTGGAAAGTGGAAGCGTTTAGGAATAGTAGCAACTCGAAGTGGTGGAGAAGCGGAAGACCACATAAAGTCACAGAATCCTGAGGTGTATGGTGCATAAAAGTCGCCGACACTCTGCTGATTCCATTGCTGAAGAGTTCCAAACTTTGACTGCCATTAATATTAGCACAAAAACATGTGGTGGGAGCTTCATGGAATGGATTTCCATTGCTAAGCAGTTGCACACATGCCTCGCATCACCAAGTACAATGCCAAGAATCGGATGGACTGGTGTAAAGCACACCACCACTGGACTCTGAAGCAGTGGAAACTGTGGAGTGACGAATCATGCTTCTCTGTTTGGTAGTCTGATGGGCGAGTCTGGGTTTGGCGGATTCCAAAAGAACATTATCTGCCTGAATGCATTGTGCCAACTGTAAAGATTGGTGGAGGAGGGCTAATGGTATGGGGCTGTTTTTCAGGGGATGGGTTAGGCCCCTTACTTCCAGTGAAGGGAAATCTTAATGCTTCAGCATATCAAGACATTTTGGACAATGCCATGCTTCCAAATTTGTGGAAACATTTTGAGGAAGGCCTTTTTCTATTTCAGTATGACTGTGCCCCAGTGCACACAGCAAAGGCCTGTGAAGATATGTTTGGATGAGTTTGGTGTGGAAGAATTTGACTGGCATAAAAAGAGCCCTGAAGGGAAGTTTGGTGCCTGACCTCACAAATGCTCTACTGGATGAATGGGCAAAAATTCCCACAGAAACACTCCAAAATCTTGTGGAAATAATTCTGCCCAGAAGAGTGGAAGCTGTTATAGCTGCAAAGGGGGGAGCAACATATTAATGTCTATGTATTTAGAACGCGATGTCATTACAGTCCCTGTTGGTGTAATGGTCAGGTATATATAGTCAGGTATATTATAATATTATTATAATATAATAACTGTAATTTTCTTATAATAATATAATTTTCTTTTAAAGCCACTAAAACAGTATGCGAAATCACTGCTCAACCACCCATTCATTCATGCATCTGTCTGTCTGTCCCTCCTGTTATGGGAATCATACTAACTTCATATGCAGTTTAGGTACTTTGACTACCCCGCATCACTAGACTGTCATCTCCAGGGGGGTCATTCTGATGCATCACATTTGTTCTACTTTTTATTCCAAAACAGAATTCTCTTATTCAAGCAGCCAGCTTCACTACATGAAGTCTCTCTCTCGATGCAGTGAAGTGCAGTTCCTGTGTAGCTATGGACTGCCAGAGGGTCTGGTGCTATTAATTAGCTTCCTTTTATTGATATATGGTTTCCTCTTGAGAGAAAACAATGCATTCATCTCTCCTCCCTCCCATCTCTTTCAATCTCTCTCTCTCTCTTGCTATCTCACTCTCTCTTGTGCACACTCGCATTCACAGGCATGCAGGATAAGGACCGGTAGCAGGCGTTTGAAATCGCTTTTCTTTACAAAGCAGGTGAAACAAGCATTCATTCTGAAACAACAGGCATTGTTCTGTTATTGACCACTTACCTAACAAAGAGCTTAAACTGCTATTGTTGAGTTACTGCAAAGGCAAAATGAAATTTTCTGAACCACAGAGTCCTTCCACAGAATGCGTCAACAGTTTTAAAGTTGATGCATTCAAAATGGACACTATTTACATTCTTAATGCATGCTTCTGGTCTTATTGTCAAAGATTCATTCTCTAATGTTCAAGGGATAGTTCACCCAAATATGAAAATACAGTCATAATTTACTCACCCTGAGTGAGTCCCTTAATGAAACACACAAATAGTTAGAGGATAAGAAAAATAATTAAACTAATAATAATAATAAGATAATCTATACAATAATAATTTAGCACAGTTAAATGTCATCTTTAACAATTTTAAAAATGTTGTGATGCCTAAATTCACCTTTATTTATTTATTCTTTTAATAAATATTTTATTTATTTATTTAGACAAAATAATATAAAAAGATACATAGAACCAGTCATTTATCAGTTAAAGGCCATGAATATAAGTATGGTCGTATGTGTAACAAAAATATCTACCTCTTTTAATATATTTGCATCACTATTTCCAATACAACATCAGTTCATTGTGGATATACAGTATCTGTTCAGCTAACTGTGGTCAATACAATAAACCACACAATAGTTTTGTGTGAGGAATAGACCAAATTTTATATAAAAGCTTGTGGAAAAAAATAGGGGGTCCTATAATGCCCTTTTTACAAAATGTAATATAAATCTCTGCAGTCCCCAGAATATGTCTGTGAAGTTTCAGCTGAAAATACCCCACAGATCCTTTATTATAGCTTGTCAAATCTGCCCCAATTTGGGTGTGAGCAAGAACACACTGTTTTTGTGTGTCCCTTTAAATGCAATTGAGCTGCCGCTCCCGGCCACTTTCTAGAAGAGGGCGGAGCTTTAACAGCTCACACTTTAGATGCTCAACAACAACAAAGCTGGAGAATCTCACGCATCCAAAATGACGATTGTCAGTAACGGTGTTCAGCCTCACATTATTCAAACCAGAGTCAGACACTGATGGAGAGACTTTTAGAATGCAACTCAACATTTCTGAATGGTTAGTGGATAAATTTATGTAGTTGCTGTGGAGTTGATTTAACTCATCGACTACCATGTGCCATCATGTTAATCTTTTATGCAAATCCAGCATTAAAATGACAGCATGGTAAAAACACTCTACTACAACAACTCTTCCTCTTCTCTAAAGCAGCCCAACATGGCCTCTAACCCGGGAAGAAGCTTGTTGTAGTCCCAACCAGCTGTTTGTTGTAGTCCTTACAGAGAATTTTTTGAGCGTTGTAACTCTACAGATGTTGTTTATGCTCAAACAGCAACATTACACACTAACTAAAGTTAAAAAAGTGAAATCATAGTCAACCACCCCTTTTAAAATATTAACACTACAACATCAATTGCTCCATCACAGCTTCAACACAAAAATCCACACGCATCACTATCAAACTAAGCTCACATGTACGCTTTCTATGTACAGGATAATGCCAAATTTCTGTATTTGGAATGAAAGGTGAGGGGAAAACAATAGGACAAAGGGATAGAACCTCTGTCAATCAACACCAATAACCGTTCAACAATGCTCAGAAGCAAAGCACTGCATTGGCCGAGCATCATTTAAAAATCAATGTGGAGAGTGCATCAGGCTCTCGTGAGAAGTCTCTTATTACATTGTTCTTCCACTCTCAGGAGAGACGCGTCTCTCCAACACAATCCTTACAAACATTCATCTTCTCTCCCGCTGGCATTATGATGTCATTACATTCCGCAGAGGTCACACTAAGGCCATGCTGAATGACTGTTTTCATTGACCGGGCCGCTCTTCAGGTCTTCAGCAAAACATTAGTGAGCTGTTGACCCTTGACCCATCCTCCTCTGAACAATAGCCGATCGGCCTTTGTCTGTTTACATACACACTCCCACTGGGGGGGAAAAGTAATTTACTGCTGTATGGACAAGTGCCAGTTCTTTTTTTCCATCCTTTTTTAATTAACTATTGCATGTGGAGCGGTTTATAATTAATTCACTTCATCAAGTGCAAAGCTGTGAAAAACGTATTGTTCATACAAGCACACTCTAGGCCACACAGCTTTAAAAGACATAACGGTGTGCTGAGAGAAATGTCAGGGATATTTTCATAAGAGGTGAAAAGAGAGAGATACGGAAAGAGAGAGAGTGACAGAGAACGAAGGGGATGAAACGCTACGAGAGAGCAAAGAGTGGGAGGGGAAGTCCATGCAAATTGGCGGTAATGTAGTCGTAAGCTTGTGCTGGCTTATCACTGGTGCATGTCCAATTTTCTGACTCAAAGCAAGACGCAGAACAGATGATTTCCTGTTTGTTTTACAGCTTCATACTGTTAAAATATGTATTGCCTATTCATGTTGAGAGCACAAAAAAATAAATAAATAAATAACATCACAGGCATGGTGTGTTTCCATCATTTATGCTGATTAAAATAATATTAACATGCTGGTTTCGGTCTTGAAAATTAAGTAGAAACATTTTAAATCACATTGCAATCTGAATATCTAAAATAACGAAAAACATGTTTCTAATAAATAAATAAATAACTACCGTTTATTAATACTATTTTTGTGTTTCACAAAAAGGGAAAAAAAGTCATATGGATGAGTAAATAATGATAGAATTGTCATTTTTGGGTTTACTGTCCCTTTAAGTCATGATCCAGAAAATCAATGACCTTTGGGTTACAACCAGGTTGTGATGACGTTACCAACAGTTCCTAATATCCATTCAGCTCTCATGATTTGCAATGCATCCTCCAGTGATAGAATTAATGTTTGTCTTCACAAAACAGCAAACAAACAAGCATAATCTCCCATCTCAGCCAACATGAAAAATAAATAGAATTTGGCAGCTAAATCCATGACCAGTATCGCCTCTATTGAAAGAGGGGATAAATATTAGTTTGGCAATAGGAAATTGGCTGTGTGACACTTTTAATAACATAGCACTGGTTTTAAAGCCTAGTGAATTTGCTCTATAAATAAACGCCTGCAACCACACACAAAGATATATACACAGACGAACAACAAGGTATTAATACTGTATATGTAGTAAAGACACTATATTGACAACTGGACCACCTGCGTGTATGTGCGTGGCATAAAGATAAATAAAATTATATAATAAAAAATATTGTTCAATTTTGGGGATTTTCAATTCATTTATTTTTTTGTCTTTGTGCCTTTTAATTAGACTTTTGATTAATAGATAATTTTTAAGTGGGGACAGGAAAAGATGTTAAATGTGCAACTAAGTAATATTTAGATTTTGTAAACAGATTTTTTTTTTTTTTTTGGCCTTAAATTTCATTACTCTTTATACCTGCCAGGGCATCTCGTTTTTCAAACAGAAGCTATTTGCTTTTACATTCTTCATTCTGGAGCCCAAGGCTATTAGTGTGCAAACACATCTGCGCCAGGACCGGACAAACTCATCTCCAAAAAGACATATCAATTCATTACAAATCTCGACCTTGCAGGGAATCCGACAATGCCTCTGTGTTTTGATGCGGCTGATAATTGCACAAGAGTTTTGAACACCTTTCCGACTGAAGAAGCTCTAATGGTCTGTTTGCAGAACCAGCATTCCTTCAGTGAAAAGTGAAGGCCTAATAAACCTGCTTCACGCTGACTCTCCTTCAAAACCGATTATATACAAACACATCAGGTACATAAGGACTATTCATTTTTACAAGTTAAAAAAATATATTCATAGTCATTTAAAAAGTTGTCAAGTACAATGCTGTGTTGATGAAGAGCATACATATAAATAATTTATAAATGTTATATTCAGCACAGGGAATCTGAATAAAAAAAAATGAATCAGTGTTTTTTAACAGAATGACTGAGGGAACAATTCAATGACTCACTCATGGAAGACAGTTGCTTGTTTCGTTTATGAAGAATCATTGGCTGAATCCAAATATATTAATATATAAAAACGTCCTTATTATATAGTAGTCGAAAAGCAGTATGTGAAAACAGTAGCGAAATTTTCTGAAGTGTGAATCCAAAGGACACTTTACTATCCCATGAGGTGAATGGCCAAATTAAAATAAAATAAAATAAAATAAAAAGCCTTTCAAAATACTGTGAATTTACACAACAGAAACTAGACTGTACCATTTTAATGTCATCCAAGACTTCCTTCTGCAGCAAATAACAAATACAATCTTAGAAAAAGGATTAACACTGAATTTATTTTTTATCCCTATATTTTTTGTTCTTGCTCTGGTGGCATTTCCGTCAAAATCAAACTGTAAAGTAATTATGGAGATCTGCTTAAGTCATCCTTCAGTAAAGCTATTTATTAAGTTGTTTACGTGTTTCATAGAAGAATAAAAAGCTTCCAGTCATTCCTGAGAGATGCACTTTTCTTTTTAAAAGCTGATGGCTCAGTCTCAAAGCTATGTGAAAGGAATTTGTCCTTCACTCACAACAACTGCAGTGTTTCTGCTGAACTAAACAACACGTGCTAGACATAAACCATAAATACAGCTCTTTAAACTTTTACCCTGTGTCATTTCCGTACTTCTACACATTCTCCGCCCCATGGTCAGACTGTGTATGTGTGTCTTCATGGAAAAATGGCTTTTCTCTCCGTCCCTATCTATGGCTAATGGTACATGTAGAATGGGAGTCATTAGGCGAAGCCATGGACTATGGCAACACCTATTCTACGGCTCCCCGATGAGAGGGCCTCGTCTATCACTGCTCAGCCAGGGCCACTCACACAAGGTCAGCTTGAACTAATGACGCGTGACCACTGCCTGCCAAAGAGAGAGACAAGAGCACTAGAAAGACAGAGAGTTTATGATATGAAAGCCAGACATAATGGAGAGAAATGAGAAGGTTAAACCAAAATTACAGAAGGATGGTAGGATTATTAAATTCATAAATGGATAAATTATCCATGAGTTCTTCATACATGACAACCTGTCCAGAGGTCGGAGGTCAGTTTTGAGGAGGATCTAGACACTCACCCTGCCCCGTGAAATTGCTTGATGAACACAGCTTTTTCAACTGAAATATGATGTTGATCTTGATTTTAGATTTTAATGACATATTTAACCCTAGAATGGATGACCCCTAAAAAACTGAAAACATAATGCATGTTTTTAAAATTAGGATAAAATCCTGTACATTCATTGATCCTTTTACTAGTATAGAATTTTTTTATCAACACAAAATATGAAAATGACATCATCACAAATCAAAATGAGAAATTCATTGAACAGAAAATCCACAGAAAAGCATAAGGGTCATTTTGATATGTGGAATATTAATGAATTTTACTAAATAAAAGAAAACACATTTGCAAAAAACGACAAAGAATTTACGCCCTTTATGCATTCAAGGGTTAATGTATAGAAGCTTGTTTCCGCCACTAAAAAAAAAATAATAATAATAAAAAAAGGTAATTGCGGCTTTTTATCTCAGAATTCTGACTTTTTTTCTCACAATTGCGAGTTATAAAGTCAGAATTGTGTGATATAAAGTCAGAATTGCATTTAATAAAGTCAGAATTGGTTTTGAATTAAAATTTCTCAGATTTGTGAAAAAATTTCTCGTAAATTCTGACTTTATAACATGTAATTGCAAGTTATAAAGTCAGATTTAAATTCTGAGAAAAACACGTCAGTCTTTTTTCCCTCACAATTCTGACTTAATAACTCGCAATTCTGACTTTATATCACACAATTCTGACTTTATAACACAATTGCGACTTTACATCTAGCAATTCTTACTTTATAACTCGCAATTGCAACTTTATGTGTCAAACACAATCAGAGTTATATTAAAAAATATTCTGCCTCTTCCAAGCTTTATAATGAGAGTGAATAGTAACCGATATCTTGAATCCCAAAAAAGCACATTCATCCATCATAAAAGTAATCCATATGGCTCCAGGGGGTTAATAAAGGCCTTCTGAAGCGAAACAATGCATTTTTGTGAGAAAAATATCCATATTTATAACTTTGTAGACTATAATCACTAGCTTCCGGTAATGGCCGTCCGTGCGTTCTAGTGTACGACGTAGAATGTATCGTAAGCTTAGGTGAGAGTAGACGCATCTCGCGGTTAAAAAAAAAATAGTGTTTGGCAACAAACTCAAGCTCCACCTACATTTCGTTTTAAAAATGAAGACATTTTTGAAATTTCTAATTCATGGATATTTCTCTTAAAAAACACATAGCTTTGCTTCAGAAGGCCTTTATTAACCCTCCTGGAGCCGTATAAATTACTTTTATGATGGATGGATGTGCAGTTTTGGGCTTAAAAATATTGGTTACTATTCAAACCCATTGTAAAGCTTGGAAGGTTTATCTTTTCATACTGCTCCCAAACTCAGTCACTCATAATAACCAGCTGTCTACAAAAATTTCTAGTCACTCCACTGCAAAAACTATTTAAAATAGCAACTCAATCAGGTGCACATGGTGTCATAAATGATCAGTATTGTGATGTAATTGCAAAGCACTAACAGAAACCATGCCTCCATTTTGAGAAAAACTCTCTCTGTCTTTTATAACATTTCCTTCCTTGCAGCATTATTCCTAATCACAGTTTGAACCCCCAAAAGACTCCTGCCTGTCTTGGCTCGTGAACACGCGTGCGAACGTGCCACTGATCTGCAATGTGTTACACGCCTCCGTATTACGAGTCGAAAAGAAGCACACTTTTGTTGCGCAATTATTTTCCTGAGGAGCGGAACACAGCAGCGCGAGAGCAGACGTGAAACAAAACAAGTCCTTGCTGAATTGATTGGCAATTATGATAAACTGCCTTAATTACGGGGCCTAGCTCACCGGGGGATATTTTGAGGGAGGTCTAGGTCTACAAAGCGACAGATTTTTATTCGTTATTCTGTATAAAGCACCATCGCCAGGGTCCCTTAACGCTGGAAGCACAGCTGGTGAAGGGTGACAGGGGAGACGCTTTGAGAAGAAAATAGAGACAGTTTTACATATGCGCAAGCTAATTGTGTGATTATAGAGTGTCTATAGATTTCTCTGCGAATGGGCTACCAACTCCATTCGATGTATTGTAAACATACCTCTAGAATACAAACAATGGCACATGCCGTTCAGCCGAGCACGTGTCGGAAGATCAGCACGCAGCACTGCTTTTTATACATAGTCATTTGGTGTAATTAGCTAAACACAGCACGCACAGGTTGCTGTTGGGATGATTGCAAGCATACTGTCAAATGAATAAGACTTTCGAAGGAAACCCAAGAGGGTGATATGGCAGGTGTCTGCCATTATGTAAAAAAATGTCAATCTAATAAGAATGAAATGAGTAATTTGTTCTAAACAGTTAAACCTTCTGATTAGCACTCACTTTAGGTTTGTACTACATTCATTCCCTGTCATGTGACTTGGTGCCCCTGGGGTAATATTACAAATTATAAGTAAGTGTATAGTCCCTTTAAAAAGAATATAGGGAACAAGCATGAGCAGATTTATTTATTATTAAACATATGACATTTTGTTATATAAATGAATAAATAAAGAGTATATAAAATAATGTTGTCTATACAGGTGAAGGTCAGCATGGTCTTTGTAAAATGTCAGATTTGTGTAGATTGTGTAGATTTGTTTATCCATTTGTTATAAATGCTTGGAGCATTTAGCAATGAACTGGATGACTGAGAATCTTTTAAAATCAACATCATTGCAATATGGCCCATTTATTTAATGTAAAATTAAACCAACAAATGGATAAACAAATACAGATGAAGACAATTTTAGCTGCAATTATCATTATGCCAACATCATGTGCATATTTTAAGCACGCAACCACATTTCCTTATTTCATTACATTACATTCACTAAAAAAAACTTTCACTGTTGTTAGTTTCACTCAAACCACTCTTGTTCACATTACTTAAAAAACTCATGTAACTACATGAACGTAATTTAACTGCGTTGTTTCTACTAAAAATGAGTATTGTCAGCTTTACTTAGAAAGTCTTTGTTCAGTCAACTTAACATTGCTGAGTGAAACGCATGTTGAATGTTGACATAACTAACTGGGCAGTGGATCCGTAGATCCCAGCATGCTTTACAAGGGACTGCATTAGGAGAGTAAATTTAGGGATTAAAGTGTTATTTTATGTGTTTTTTAGTAAAGGGAAAGATGTTGTTAGTTTATTTTAGTGTTTAATGTTCATTTATGTTGGACATTTAGAGTAGTTTCTGTAATGCTTTTGAATTTTGTGGTTACCATTATGTAGAAGAGTGTTGCCTGTGTTGAGGCTGTGAGCCTCATATACGCAAGTTTTGGATAGAGTTCCTGCTTCCAATTGAGTTTGTTCAATGAGTTATTTTTTGAGTGCATTTTGTAAAGCAAATAGTTCATTTAATAAGGTAAATTAAGTCAATAAATGTATTTACCTTATGTAATAAACAACATTATTAATAAACTGCACATATAAATATTATGTAACAGTGACATTCAAATGATTTGTATTTATTCAAAGAAATTTTGTCAGCTTTACTTGAATTTCTTTTGTTCATACAACTAAATTGTTATTTTTACAAATTACTCAATATAGTTGGGTGGAACCACTCAACACTTCTTTTTTAAGTAAATCCAACAATTCATTTTTTTGAGTGTTCTAACAGATAGATCGATAGATAGAATGAAGGATAGATAGACAGAACGATCAATAGAACAATCGATAGATAGACAGATAGATAGATAGATAGATAGATAGATAGATAGATAGATAGATAGATAGATAGAATGATCAATAGATAGATAGAATGATTGAGAGATAGAACGATCAAGAGATAGATGGAACGATAGATAGAAAGAACAATCGAAAGATAGAAAGAATCATCGAGAGATAGATAAAACGATATAGAAAGATAGAAAGATAGAACAATCGATAGAATGATCGAGAGATAGACAGAACAATAGACAGAATGATCGATGAATAGATAGATTGATAGACAGAACGATAGTATGAAAGAACGATCAATAGATAGATAGATAGATCGACAGATAGAATGATAGATCGCTATCTATTTGTCTGTCTGTCTATTATCTTCTGGAGTAGTGTAGTGTATTTTTGGTACACTATTCATTAAAAGTGACACTTGTATTCTATTTTTAATGATATTCACATCTTTGTGAATTCTGATTTTCTTTGAAAACAAAGGTTTGGCATTCAAAAGACCAAATACAGTTAAATCACTTTACACCTTGTCAATACATGTCTTAGAAACAACTACATACATATGCAGACAAACAGTGACATACAAATGAAGACAGTTATTTGGACACAGATAGAGACTGACACCCACACACAGAGACGTCACAGATCAGCAGCAACTGAGCACTGAAGGAATAATTGCGTGCATGTAAACATATGCAGAGCGGGAGAGAGGATAATCATCAGGCGGTTTTGATAAAGGTGGCGAGATAACCTTTTCCTTCCCTGCTTCGCATGGATGAACACTGAAAATAAGAAAATCTCAATTATAACCAGTAGAAAGAAATACGGAAAAAAGTAATAGAAAAATGAAAGATGCGAAGGAGATGAGAAAAAAGGGTGAAGTTTGAGGAAAGTCAGATGCTACAGGCAAAAAAAAAAAAAAAAAAAGTATGCAAATTGAATTTCAGATCACAATAATTGGTGTGATGTCAACATTATCAAACAGAACTCCTATAAAACAACACATACTGTAATAACACATTTTTTTATAAAGAGTCAGAAAACAAAGATCATGCTCTTCAATTCAGCAACAACAACCTATAAATGCACATCTGCCTTCGCTGGTAATGGGTGCAAGCAGAAATTGTTCTGAAAAGGATCCATTATGAAACTGTCTATGTGGAACGTGACACATCTTGACCTGTGGTTTTCAACTAAAGTTTGAGACTCAAAAACAGTTGCAGACAGCCGAAGAGAAAAAAAAAAAAGAAAAGAAAAGAAAAAAAAAGATACTAAATGCAAATATTACAAATGCAACTAACCATAAAATCATGGATAATTGAGATAAGCAGCAAAATAAACAGGCTTATCAACTTTTAAAAGAGAAAACAGTTCCCATATCTTTTGTTGATTTCAAAGGCCATGCATCCATTTATGCAGTTCATAATAATATACAAAATTAAAAACAATAAATAAATAATGAAATTAAAAAGCTATACAACTTTATGATCTATGCAACTCTATGCAACCATGAGTTTCCAAGCACATATCAAGGTATTTGATTAACTGAAAGGTGTATTGATGTGAGCCATGACACACTATTATCCATGTCAAAATTATTGAAGAAATTTTGGATTAAAATGTGAGACTATTTTGATGTATATCTGATGTATATCTTAGGTTTAGTCAGCAGTCAGCAGTAAATCTAACAACAAAAAGATTCCATAACACCCAGAATCTTTTTTTTTTTTTTTTTTTTTGCCAGGAAATCACAAAGCAACTGAGGAACACAGTGCAGGCGGTGTCATTCCTCAAAGAGATGGGACACATCTCATTATTGCTCTACAATGTTCATGCCCACTCACCCACCCATCTGCTGTGCTCTTCTCCTGTCCTAGGGGGACAAACAGGGGGAAGAAGTGGAAAACATTAAAAATAAGAGATAAGTGAATAACCCAAGATAGCTGAATGGCTTTAGCATCATAAGCATGGAGGAAGAAGAAGAAGAAGAAGAAGAAAAAGTCTTAATTGTTTTAGGGTTGATAGGCAAGAGTTAATTCAATGTGATTAATTATTTCAAAAAATATATATATATATGAAAAAAAAAAGTTATAAAATGCAATTAATAAACTCCCTGACCCAAACGTCAATTCAGTAATTAGAAATGTTCCTATCATCTGAGCATTAATAATGCCAGTAAATGCAATGCCTTCGAATTATCTTAATTTTTCACAGCAAATATTGCTATAAATAATCACCAGTAATTAATAAGATGAATTTGCTTAATTAATCAGCATATCAAGATTGACAGCCTTAATTATAGTTATATATACACAGCATAACCAAGGTCTATTTGATGATAAACACTTGGATGGCCTAAAATCAGAAATGGTGTTATGTGGGTGTAAGATTATTAGTACCATAACATAATGTGATTAAGACAGAAAAAAACCTAATGTCTGAAGCTGATTTGTGGCACAGGGTAAAACAACAGCACAAAAATTAGTTGTTGAAGAGTTTAAAGGGCACCTATTATGCCCCTTTTTTACAAGATTTAAAATAATGTCCCCAGAGTGTGTATGTAAAGTTTTAGCTCAAAATACTACACAGATAATTTGGTAACACTTTGCAATAAGGTTCATTTGTTAACATTAGTTAATAAAAATCCAGCTGTGCATTATTTGTTCATGTTAGTTCACAGTGCATTAACTAATGTTAACAAATACAATTCTTGATTTTAATAATGTATTAGTAAATGTTGAAATTAACATTAACAACGATTAGTAAATGCTGTAGAAGTGCAGTTCATTATTAGTTCATGCTAACTAATGTAGTTAACTAATGTTTAGTAATGAACCTTATTCTAAAGTGTTACCGATCATTTTAGCATGTTAAAATTGCCACTTTTTTGGAGTGAGCAAAAACTTTCTGTTTTAGTGTGTGTCCCTTTAAATGCAAATGAGCTGCTGCTCCCAGCGTAAGAGGGCGGAGCTTCAAGAGCTTATTCTCTGGTGTCAGGAGTCAGGACGCACTAATAAGGTCAGAAACTCTCTTCAGTCTTCAGTCTGAACGGGATTCAGACAATAATGCCTAGAGAGCCAGATAATATATGCTGCACGAAGATAGAACAGGTATAGTTTAGTTTAATTACGGTTATAACTTATGTTGTCATCTTGCTTTTATCCATTATTAGTACATAACGAGGTCCTGTTATACCGGACCTCGTCTGAATGATGACCAAAACTTTACTGAGGAGTTTTATGACGTTTATTGTACTTCACAAAAAAGATGAAGTGTCCTTTTTCACTCCAGCAAATCACTGTAAAAGCTTAATAAAACACAGTGCAAGAAGTGTGCATTAAAATATTATCTATAAACTTTCTCTTCCTTGCATTATCATCAACATACACAGCGAATTACACAGAAACACTCGTTACAATTAACAAATATATACAGACCTTATGCCTTTTCGGGGGGTGCTTAATAAACTGGTAAACTTTATATCCATAAATCAACTCTGATGAACTGTAATAAAGTGCGCGCTCTCCCTTTCATTACTGTTGTATCACTCTGGAGACTGTAAGCTGGATCACTTACGGTTAGTAATGATCCATCCTTGAGTAACAACTTTTTAGCAAAACCTGTGCTTTATATTGACATGCGTTCACAAAGCAGTCTGGTGTAAAATGATTCACGCTGACATAAACAAATTTAGGAATATGAGACGTCTTCAGCGGCTCTGATGTCAGGAGTACATGAAGACTTATGTTTACTCTTACATCCAACAACAAAACACCTCAATCGCTCACGAGACATTCTTGTCTCTACAGCTGCTCCAGCCTGGAGAAAATTGTAGACAGTGTACAACTCGCTCAGATCGGGGTCTATTCTAATATGGCAGAGTCTGTCAGCAGGCGTGGGCGGGGTCTATACAAAGTGACGTTACTTTGCCCAGAATGTGCAAACGGCTTGTTCTGAGACACTGCTTATGATTTATGGGGATTAAAAAAAAAAAAAAAGGAGTGGGTGGATTTTTATTGTTGTGTACACACACTGCCAACACATTTATGTTCAAACACCATGTAAAAACTGAATATTGCATAATAGGTGCCCTTTAAGTCATAGTATAGCACAATTTCTGTTTGAGGTTTCAAAGAAAAATGCTAATTTTAAATAGTTCATTGAGACAGAGTGGTTGTTGTTGTTATGTGATTTGAGAGTATATAACTCTTTTTCAGTCGTTGCTTATGTAATTAGCATTTTAAAAGGCAGTCTCCAAGCTTAATTCTACAAGGTTTCTTTAACCGTCAAGAGTACAACACATTGAATTTGCATTCACTGACAGTAGAATTATATCTCAATCAGGCCTTCGACTTTCACAAACAGATTAACCCCTTTACTTGGGAAAGAAACCTCCTCACCCCCTTTTTTACTCCTCACTTTCTTTCTCATTTCCTCTCATTCACAGTTCTCTCCTGACATTGTTTTATAGAGTGACTGAGAGTGTCAATCTCTCCTGGCTCGATCTGTTCTGACTAGGAACACTCTGGCACAAACCTCTCGTTCGTTATTGCAGAAGTGTTTCGTTTTTTCGCTTCTGAGTTCTTTCATTCTTTCTTTTCCACACTTCTCGAGGGCAACCTTATACACCCAATACTATACTACTAGGAACTAATACAAAAACTATTTTTGCCCGGCACGACAGGGAGAGGTTGAAAGGTGGAGAGGTGTTCAGAGTCAAGGAAATATAACCCAGAGTTGCGAGGGGTGAGATTGGAAAGTGTGACCCTGGCAGGCTACAACGGCTAGCTCTGGAGTCTCGCAGAGAGATGGGCATGTACGAGCATGGAACAAAGAGTGACAAAAGCGAACAGCAAATCATTGTGGAATTTAAACTCAGTCACATTGTACAAGGCACAAAAGTTCACATGTAGAAAATACCAGGGTGGTTTGAGGGTTAGTGAATATTCAGAGCTCAGTCCCGACATCAATGCATGAGTCTGTAGCCATGCTTTGATGACATACAGCAATATGATTGACTTATATCACATTGGCAAGAAGTCACTGTTATGACTTAATAAATCTTTCAGTATTACTGGAACTAAAGCCTCAGTCTCAGCCTAAGACAAAAAGGTTTACAGATCAGTTTACTGTTAAAGGCACAATATGTAATTTTCGCCACTAGTGGTCACAAATTCCCATGTAGCCAGACCTTCAAGAAGGGTATAGCTGCAAAGTGGAGATCTCCAAATGGGGGTGGGAACTCCAAAATAGGGTGTGGCATGACACGCATGTGTGATTTTTCCCCCAACCAGTTCAGCGCAAACTCCGCCCCGCAGCCGAATCTAAAGATTTCACTGGTCATTTCAATCACAGTGCTGACTTTTTACAGAATGCTACAACAAATGCTAACCCTTAAAGCTACCCTACACCCTAACCTTAACCAATGAAACTGACTGCAGGGCAGGATTTTCACCGAAAGGCACACTAAAGAAAATGGCAGTTCAGGAGATAAGCAGTTAATAAGATTAATGACATGAGATCACAGAGTCAGCCCGTAACTCCCCAACTAGACCTCACTGGACAATGGGAACTTTTTAGTTACACATTAGTCAATGACATTTGGCTGAAGCCAGAGCCAATGGTGAAAATCTTTGAGTGTGGACACCCCATCCCCTTTTGGAGGTTCTGCCCAGTTTTATTTGCACTTTGTCTCTTCAAACAAGATGATAAATATAATGAAACTGAATTACATAATGCAAGCATAACATTTTGTTTATCATTTTTATTTAAAATCTGCATTTTTGGTTTCTGATAATCTACTGTGGCTAGATTTTTTTTTTTTTTTTTTTTTTTTTTTTTTTTTTTTTTTTTTGCGTCTTTCCTGAATTCTTTGAGCACTGCTTTATATACCACTCTGGGGCTTCATTTCTCAATTATTCACTGCTGAATCTGGATTGACAGAACTAGACTATATTTCTTCTACTCTTTTCAGTGTTACCTGCAGAACAGGCTGCTGTTCCATTATTTAAATAAGTGCTTCAGCTTAGTTACAGAATACCAGTGCCAAAAGTCAAAAACCTGGCTTTCGAAACTACATCTGAAGTATACAGCAGACTGAATGACTTTATTAATGACAAAAATTACAGACATAAAAGCTTAGTGGGAAAGACTTACTGGGAAAGACCAGGGGGCAGTTTCCCAGACAGGGTTTAAATTAAGCCAGGATAGGCCTTAATCTAGAATAGTTAATCGTGTCTTAAAAAATGGCTTTCTGAAACACAGATTAAGTACAGATTACTAAAACCTGGACTATGGAGTCCTGAAGTAAAATAAACTAGATTAATTTAAAACCAACTGTGCTAATCTGAATAAGCATGAGAGAGGCTGCCTAGAAAACATGGAATGAACCAAGAAAAGCTTAAAATTGCATGGAACTGAGAAGCAAATCCAAGGAAAACAATGGCAGCAGAAAAAAAAAAAAAAACGTTACTAAACAAAAGACAGTTCTTTTAAAGCAAGCAAAATACATCAGCTGTAAAAAAAAGAAAAAGAAAAAAAAAAGGAAGAAAAGAAATGCCTTGAAATCTGTTTGTAATGAATTCTATTTAAATAGATGAATTCTATATATATATAATAGTCCTATGATTATTAATGCTTTTGTTTTGTCTTTACATAGCAACAAATTAAACATAACTATTTACACATGTAATAATCAGTGTTGGCAGTCTAGAAATGACACTGGTTTGATCCAAAGCACTATCATAGAGGTTGCTTTATTTTGTGTGTGTGTGTGTGTGTGTCTATAAGTTATATATATAATATATATATAAGTAAGCAGGTCCTCAACCCAAGCACAAGCTTAACACTTCACCACAACGGTAATCTCCAAAAAACACTAACATAACGAAAACTTTTACATAATAGAACATTAAACGGTAAGAATTCTCTCCATATTCTCATCTTTCTAAAAAAAACCAAAAAAGCATAAAATAACACTTTTTCAACATCCCAATTCAGCCCAGTGGGAAGTGAAAGTCTTGTTTGTTTGCGTTACTTGACTTAAAAATGTTATTTCAAAATGAAAACATCAAGTGAGTTCTAGTAACCATTTCGAGTCAATTTAACATGAAGCAATCACATTTGAACTAGAAACAATGGTGTTAAATCAAAATAAATTGTCTAAATAAAGTGAACAGCATCAAAAAAAAAAAAAAAAAATTATATATATATATATATATATATATATATATATATATATACACACAAAGTCTGTATCAATATCGATATATGTCCAAGCAATACATGCGTCTTCTTTGAAACACAACGTTAATCTGAAGTTAAACCTGCCTCCTGGTAGGTTTAATTTAAGCCTCAATTTAGTCCTGGAGTAGTCTTCGTCCAGGAAATCAGTTTATTGAACTCTGGACTAGACTAAGTCTAGGACTATTTTAAACCATGACAAAGAAAGCAGATTTCTGTTAATCTGGTTTAAAGGGCCATTTTATTCTAGGACTAGGCTTAATCTCTGTCCAGGAAACCGCCCCCAAGTGTTTAATTTAAAACCTTTCTTGGCTTAACAGCTGGAAGAAGACATTGTACATTCTTAGTCTACAGTCTCTCTTTTTTCCTCTACAAATTCATGACACTTAAGAACTTAAGAACATTTCGTATAACTTAAAAACAGAACAATAATTGTTATCTGAATATATATTAACACGATAACCTTTTAATCACACCATGTTTCAAATTACTTTGCAGTGAAGTTTGTGTTCAGAACTCTCTTCCACAGTCTCCATGTATGGTTGTGGTCCTGGTGGAGTGCTTGGTAATTAGCTAATCTGCCTAGTTGTGATTAGGTGTGCTGGAACAGAAAAAGGAAAGGGCGGGAGGGTGCACCGACAGATTAGGGAAAAGTTGTGCGTGGAAAAAAAGTTACTTTTCCAGCCCATGCTGGGTTCACAACGCTGCAAGATTAATTAAACTCGCCTGCCATCCCATCAGGTTAATTAGGGTTAAGGCATAATTAGGACACAATTAAAAAACTGGCACACACTGAGGTCCCTCCATAATCTGGCAATATCTGAGTGTATGTGAGAGCACATTTGCATATTTGTGTGCATGTTAGAGGCCTCATTGCATATGAATGACCCGACCTTGCCATTAGGTCCCATAAGAGTGCTGTTAATGGTTTCAATTCAGCCTATACAGCGGAAGGTTGAGAGGCAGCCATCTTTCCACTAAACAAGCCTGTGGGGTGCGACTAATGCTCTGACTTCACTTTAGCAGTAAAGCTTCATGGTGGCAATTTCATCTGTGATTTAAAATGAACATCGCTTTCACATATGAATGATGCCATCTTATGGGCTACAAATATTTTTATCAGACCTATTTAGAAAAAAGTGTGTTCTCAGGCCCCAAACAAACAAACCAAACATGTTCAGAGAGTTTTATGGGCATTACATTAAACTTTTGCTTAAAAATAAATAAACAATAATAGAATAAAATGAAATACAAATAAACTAAACAAAATACAATACAATACAATAGTAAAATTAAATGAAATTAAAGCTGCAAGCAGCATTTACAGGGCCAAGCACAAAAGCGGCACAACAAGCCAGCCAACACGGCCGTGAGCATCAGACCAACTGCAACAGTGAGCAATTAAAGACCTATTAAGATAATTTTAGGCAAAAGAGCTGAACAATCACAAATACAGTCAATAATAAAGATTTACTGGTTTATAACTTTCCACCAACAGATGGCGCTGTGACCAAATTCATGCGGTATTGTCAGAGTGAGGTGACAATGACAAATCGCAAAGTTTGATGTCAAAAACAAGCATTACAGAGAGTCAAGAGTCATTTTGGCATCAAGCCTCTAATTCTTCACTGTGGTATATGAATACAGTTTCGTCTATCAACACGAAATCCATAACTTTTATTCAACATGATCTAAAGATGATACGATTCAATTTTGGTGAAAATTGGATGAATGGTCTAAGAGCAGTTTGAAAAAGTAGGTTTTAAAGAAAATCAAAATGGCGGGCAGCAAGTTTGGCTGACTATTGTAAAATTGGCATCAATGTTCTCAGTATGACCCACGGAATCTAATAAGACAAGTCTCATTACAATAGGCCACATTTACATAAAGCTATTAGCATTTTTAATAAATGTTATTACAACATTTGACCACAAGGTGACGCTTTATCGAAACCATTTGTGAACCTTCAAAGCATGCTGCTGATGACACATACTGAGTTTCGTAATGGTACACCAATGCATTCATATAATAGAACATTTTATATCATAATACTGTATTGCACTTAATGGCAATTTCATGTTTTGTTCAATTATAGCGCCACCAAGAGGCACAATCCAACCAATTTTTTTATGTCTCCTCATGGTGACCATATACGTGTGTGTGTCAAATTTGGTGAAAATATCTAATTTCGTTTTGGAGTTATAGACATTTATATGTATGAGATCGTAAAAATGACCCATGAACGACTTTCTATCAAAATCAGCTTAGGTTCCGTGTTTCCTACGCTGGTTTCGTCTCGATCGGACTAACGGTTTTGAAGATATTCGCAATTGTTGTGCTAAATTACCACGTCGAACAAACCGTAAGTCAAAACCTAGCATGTTTGGTATCGCTGGACTCGGCAAGGATTCAAGAGTCTAATGACGTGACTCCCGTGAAAATGAGCCAACCAGATCAAAAGTTATAAGCATATGAAAAAAAACAAATTCTCCACTAGGTGGAGCTGGTCCGAAAATTCTCAGGCTCCTTCAGGGCATTGTGCTGATGACCCATACCGAGTTTCGTAAGGATACGCTAATATGTTCGTAAAATACAGGATTTTAGCACAAAATTCAAAAAGGCAAAATTGCCAATATGGAAAAATTGGATATCTTTCAACTCGGCATGATGCCCCGAATCCTAGGAAACCAAAGTTATGATTTTTGGACAAACCCATCAGAAGTTATGAGCAAAAATAGCCATTTTTCGTATCTCCGCACCAGTAGGTGGCGCTGCGGCGAAACGTTGCATGATGCCTCAGTTCATGCTTGTGATGACATGTAACAAGTTTGGTCTGAATATGATAAAGCATTGCGGAGACATAACCTTGAGTCCAGTTTGGAGTGCTCTACGTTGAATTTATTTGCGTGTCATTCAAGAACGGTTGAGTTAATCAAAAAGCTTTTAATAACTTTTTGTCGGCATGGTCTGAAGATGATCTGGTTCAATTTTTGTGAAAATCGGAGTAACGGCCTAGGAGGAGTTAAAAAAAGTAGGTTTTTCAGAAAATTCATCTTGACCCAAGGATTAAGGGAAAAAAGAATTTGTTTCTACCCCTTACGGTTCAAAAGTTATTAACATAAACATGAGAAACTTTGGACAGCTGGTGGCGCTAGAGGGATTGAGTTAGAGACGCCAAATTTGCTATGGACACAGATCAGACTTTCCTCTAACTGTGTGCCAAATTTCACAACTTTCCCGCAAGCGGTTCTATGGGCTGCCATAGACTCCCAGAGTGGAAGAAGAAGAAGAATTAAAAAGAAATCTAACGATTACAATAGGTGCCTACGCACCTTCAGTGCTTGGCCCCTAATAAAATAAAAATATTATATATATATATATATATATATATATAAAATCAATATATATAAAATCAAAACTAAACAATAAAATAAAAGAAATAAAAATAAAATAAAATAAAAACAAATTGATATTAAAAAAGAAAATGAAATGTAAACAAATATATAACAATAATAATACAACAAAACAAAATACAAATAGATAATAGACTAAACTAAAAACAAAATTACAAATAAAAAACAAAATAAATAAAAAAAATAAAATAAAATGTAATAGAAAAATAAAATATAATAATAAAACAAAACAAAAATACAAAAATACAAAAAAAATAAACAAAAAATAGAACAAAATAAAACAAAAACAAATTGATATTTAATATTAATAAAATAAAATGTGAAAATTAAATATTATATAATAATACAACAAAACTAAATAAAATAAAAAATAAAATAAAACATTATAGAAAAAATAAAATATAATAAAACAAAACAAAACAAAATAGGCTACAAACAAACTAAAACTAAACAAATAAAATAAATAAATAAAACAAAAACAAAATACAAATAAAAACAAAACTAAACAATAAAATAAAAAATAAATCAGCAGTACAAAATTAGAAGCGTGATGACACAACAAATTACTTTTTGAAAAATGATGTATGGGAGAAAAATCTTTCATATGAGAGAGGATTCCTACTACTCTTCCCAGCATGCAAATATGACCGTCAAATCACCCTGCTGGTCTGTAATATCCAAGCAACTGTGAAAAAAAGTCGGTTAGACTAACCTCTGGCTCAGCTGAGTCATTTTTTCAGCTGGGTTTTCAAAAAACCTCCATAAAGCTCTTAGAGCCCAGGCAGAGAAAATATTACTCTGGGCCATTAGAGCACTGTAAAGCTGACGGGACTTACACATGTAGCGTTCTGACCTGACACAGGCCTCCCTCCAAACAAATTGCCCCCAATTTGGTGCCACCAAATGCGACCCTCGGATGTTCCTGTGACAAATTGGAATTGATTTGTGCCTTGGCTGGGACTTCAGGGGTCACGACCCACGGCTGCTAAAAAGCATTCCTGTCATTAACATTCCGGACGCCCACCTCGCTACCACGGCGATGAGAATTTCAAGGCATGAATAAAATCAATCACTATTTTTCTTTTTCTTTCTTCCCCTCCACACCCTCCAGATAACTATACACACAAACAGGCAAGCAAACGCTTTCTATTTTGGCATCCTCTATGCATTTCAATACACAGCGCAGGCATTTTAATGGAAAAACATTATTCCATATGTAAAACTCACTTGAGGAATGTAAAATACGTACCCTGATAAACAGATGGCCAGCTCCGAGCTAAGAAATATAGGCTTTTTCACAGATGTATTTGCTTTTTTTTTTTTTCCACTCAGCATATATATAGGGGAGGGCATCAGTCCTATGATGCAGTATCTTTTGAACTCCGTAACATGAAGAAAAAAAAAAAAAAGGAAAAAAAGCCAGGCTTTCATAAATATGCTTTTGTCAAACTTTTGGCACTTACATTTTTTTAATTACTGCTTACATTATTTACACAAAGACAATTAAATGAACAGGATGGATTAGGGTTGAAAATAAAGAGCTAAAGTTAGCTACTGCTGAATGATTGACACTTAGCTTACATAAGGATGTTCATTTTGATACATTTATTAAACACTTTCTGAATTTTTATATTAGGGTCAATGACGTGACGGGTCATTTTTTTGTCCCAAGGCCTTACTAATAATAAAAAACAAAGATATGACATCCAAAGTATGTAAGGTAGTACAAATAGATCTATTTTATTTAATCCAAAAGGTTTTAATTACATTTTGCTACATATAAATGTATTTTAAAGATTTTGAAGTGTCAAAAGGTCATTCGGTTTAACCGTCCAAAGGCCAATACAGCCATTTCATTTGTGATTAAAATATCTTAAAATGTAATAAATGTATATATTTTTTATTCTGGCATGGTTTTGTAACATCTTAAATCAACACAGAGCAAAATGGTATTAAAATTATGTGTAGAAGCCGTTGCTTCGTTATTTATTTCATTGATGTCATTCGGAGTAACCAATATAAAGGGACCATTTTGGATCAAGTCATGCGGTCAGTATCATGTGACAGGATGTGACATCATTCAGACACCTGGGGCATGTTCAAGCTCAAACCGGTGCGCAACGTTTTGTTACAGTTTCCGGGTTGAACAACATGTTTTCTGGAAACGGTGTGCAATGGGTTTGAGATACGTTTTCTCTTGTTTGGTGGGTGTGTCAGAAATGTCAGCCCAGTCAGCGGCAACATATATATAAACCATGCGGTATTAAAGAGACAGCTCGCACAATGGGTATTAATGTAACATAAAAATACTATACATATATATATATTTTGCTATTGTATTGCAAAGTGACACTTTCATAAACTTTTCTATACTCCTCTGATTATATAATTGTAAATATTACAATATCATAGCACAACAATAGTGATCATCAATAATGATAAGCCTAATACTCACAATAAAAATAATAAGGTAATAGATCATAACACAGTCTCGGAGGTAAGAAGTGGATTATCCTTCACCTGAAATGTTTGTCTTTTCATCCTGAAATGCGAGGCAAATGTTGGATCACAATAATTAGGAACCACAGTTTCCACAAATCCCTTCACTCGATTGGAATGTTCTCTTTTATTCTGAATGGCAAGGGCAGTGACTGTAACATCAAGCATATTTTGCAGTATTAAACACGTATTTATACCGATTTCATCAGGCTCCGAAAACTCTTCAAAAAGAACACAAAAATTAACCTTCTCAGCTGCCATAGTTGTAACTCTTGCGTCATCAGAACAGGGTGTTCAACGAACCACCGTTCCCGTTTAAAAAACGTTTTGCAATGTTTTGTCGGGGCTGAACGCAGCCCTGCAAAGGACCATATGGTCATGAAGCAAAGTAACTAACTCTCTCTTTAATATTTGAAAAATTCATGCTTTCACTTGCTCATACGCATGTCCCGAAACATCAGGTCATTAGGTACAACCGCTATAAAACATGGAAAATGTTGTAATATTTTAAAAACTTATATATAAGATGTTTTACTGTCCTTTTGTTAGCAAGCTAACTAGCTAGCTAGCTAGATATCAGCCTGTTAGCACTGTTTTAAAATATTGTCATTTGGTATAACCAAAAGTGGACTTTTTTGGTGACAAATTTTGTCCATCTTGTAAAAAATTACAAAAGCAGTAATTGATTATAAAAGCCACAATTTCATTAACACTTAATAAAACTTCAAAATTAATTATATCTCCATTATGTTTTTTACACTTTTAAAAACCTTATTTGTCAATGACCCATTAATATTTTTTTATTATTATTATATATTTTTACATTATTTTATTTATTTTTTTTATTATTAATATTTTATATTATTTAAAAATAAATAAATTGTTCACTTTATTGTGATAAACTAAAAAATTCCTCTTGAAAAATGTACAAGGAAAAAAAATACTTTTAATAATATGTTTTCATACTTTAAAATTGAAGAGTTCAGAAGCAAAAGCCTCTAAGTGCCATCTGAAATGTTCTTCTAAAATGAACATTTTTATCAAGCTTGTATGTTTATGTTGTTATTCAACTTTAATGGCCTATTAATTGCCATTAAAGTGAAATTACTGAACCTAAACATACAAGCTTGATAAAAATGTTGATTTTAGAAGAAAATTTCAGATGGCATCGGAACTCTTCAGTTCAAGACATATAGTACATAATGGATACATGTTTCTGCATTGAAACGTTTTGCATAGCAGGAATGAAGTTAACAACATGTGGCCAGAATAAGTCGATGCTAATGGCTCAATATGAAATTAGCCATCCCAGCAGGGTGTTTCTACAGATGGTATGAATCTCAGTCCATCGGGTTCAGCTTCAGTGGATATCAATATCGGTCAGAGGCTGAAAGCGGCCATGTGCTCGGTGTTATTTACAGTGAGTGAGAATGTATCTGTGATACGAGGTAGTGATCGGAGAAATGGACTGAAGGAGAGGCACTGATTTCTGTGTAATCAGTGATTTTACAGCCCATTAACTCTGGCCAACTGAGACCGTGACTGGACATCTGCACAATGACTTGGGTGTTTACTGGCTCCCTGTTTGAACTGACACCGTGATCATGTCATTGTGAATGTCAGGTTTAAATAAACATTTTCGAAGGGCCCATTTTTACACTGCACAATTAACTGGTTTGAAAACTGATTTGACTAGTCTCACACTTTTACCTGTATTATTTGAATGAGTGGAAGCACATTGCTCATAGAGATGTGACAGTCATGTACTTTGATGAGTTTCTGGTGTTGAGGGCAACACATCAGTTGAAGTGACTAAATGTTTTGAAGACAGGAAACATCTGTGAAGATGGAGTCATAACCCTAGAGATGAGAGCATCATAACAGTCATTGCGACGGAGCATTCAAGGTGACACCAAGTGGTGACAAGCACAGAAAGTTTCAGCACCACTCAACTTCTCATATCTTTTGTGTGGGAGCAGGTGTTATCTCACGCATTTGTGAAAGTGTGTGTTCATAATAAGTCATCTGTTCTAGGTGAAGGAAGTGCTAATTCTCTTTCTCATCATTTATTTTTCTGCAGCAGTGCTTTCATTTACCGTTCATCATGAGACTCCAGCCTTAGTCCTGTATTCAAATAAGTATTAATATGTATTGGAGATGCACAAATTTTTGTCCACCTCGCCCTGGCCATCAAGAGCCAAGCTTACCTGACGCAATTACGACATAGGCCAGGTTGCGGTCTAGCGATTAACACATTCTACACCCACACATCAAGCTAGGATTCTTGCTTGTGACAATGTGGCTTATTTCTCGATCCTGTTCCATCTCATCATTTCCTGTCCTCTCCCTTTCTATCTCCTATCAATAAATGTGGCACAAAAAAATTAAGATTTTGTTTTTGATGGATATATTGGTTTTATATGTGTTATATATGTATATATTTTCAGTGTTAAGTGTAATGCATTTCTAAGTATATACAGTGTGTGTGTATATATACAGATCAGGCCTAACATTATGACCACCTTCCTAATATTGTGTTGGTCCCCCTTTTGCTGTCAAAACAGCCTTGACCCATCGAGGCATAGACTCCACTAGACCCCTGAAGGTGTGTTGTGGTATCTGGCACCAAGATGTTAGCAGCAGATCCTTTAAGTCCTGTAAGTTGCGAGGTGGGGCCTCCATGGATCGGACTTGTTTGTTCAGCACATCCCACAGATGCTCGATTGGATTGAGATCTGGGGAATTTGGAGGCCAAGTCAACACCTCAAACTCGTTGTTGTACTCCTCAAACCATTCCTGAACCTTTTTTTTTTTTTTTTTTTTTTGCTTTGTGGCAGGGCACATTATCCTGCTGAAAGAGGCCACAGCCACCAGGGAATACCGTTTCCATGAAAGGTTGTACATGGTCTGCAACAATGCTTATGTAGGTGGTACGTGTCAAAGTAACATCCACATGGATGGCAGGACCCAAGGTTTCCCAGCAGAACATTGCCCAAAGCATCACACTGCCTCTGCTGGCTTGCCTTCTTCCCATAGTGCATCCTGGTGCCAACTTGTTCCCCAGGTAAGCGACGCACACGCACCCGGCCATCCATGTGATGTAAAGAAAACGTGATTCATCAGACCAGGCCACCTTCTTCTATTGCTCCATGGTCCAGTTCTGATGCTCACGTGCCCACTATTGGCACTTTCAGCGGTGGACAGGGGTCAGCATGGGCACCCTGACTGGTCTGCAGCTATGCAGCCCCATACGCAACAAACTGCGATCCACTGTGTATTCTGACACCTTTCTATAAGAACCATTAACTTCAATTTGAGCTACAGCTCATCTGTTGGATCGGACCACACAGGCCAGGCTTCGCTCCCCACATGCATCAATTAGCCTTAGCCGCCCATGACCCTGTCGCCGGTTCACCACTGTTCCTTCCTTGGGCCACTTTTGATAGATACTGACCACTGCAGACCAGGAACAACACACAAGAGCTGCAGTTTTAGAGATGCTTTGACCCAGTCGTTTAGCCATCACAATTTGGCTCTTGTCAAACTCAATCAAATCCTTACACTTGCCCATTTTTCCTGCTTCCAACACATTAACTTTGAGGACAAAATGTTCCCTTGCGGCCTAATATATTTGTTCTATTTTGCATAAAGATTTAAAACCAAAAAATAGTATAGCATGAAATACCTGACAGGATTCGTAAGAATTAACATAACGCTTTAATCACACCCAGGAAATTAATCTCTCTCATTACATTAAATTGTAGCCTATTAAATGGTGTGATCAAAACGGTGTTAAAGGGGCGTATATAGAGTGTGTGTGTATATATACAGATCAGGCATAACATTATGACCACCTTTCTAATATTGTGTTGATCCCCCTTTTGCTGCCAAAACAGCCTTGACCCATTGAGGCATGGACTCCACTAGACCCCTGAAGGTGTGCTGTGGTATCTGGCACCAAGATGTTAGCAGCAGATGCTTTAAGTCCTGTAAGTTGCGAGGTGGGGCCTCCATGGATCGGACTTGTTTGTTCAGCACATCCCACAGATGCTCGATTGGATTGAGATCTGGGGAATTTGGAGGCCAAGTCAACACCTCGTTGTTGTACTCCTCAAACCATTCCTGAACCATTTTTTTTTTTTTTTTTGCTTTGTGGCAGGGCGCATTATCCTGCTGAAAGAGGCCACAGCCACCAGGGAATATCGTTTCCATGAAAGGTTGTACATGGTCTGCAACAATGCTTATGTAGGTGGTACGTGTCGAAGTAAAATCCACATGGATGGCAGGACCCAAGGTTTCCCAGCAGAACATTGCCCAAAGCATCACACTGCCTCTGCCAGCTTTCCTTCTTCCCATAGTGCATCCTGGTGTCAACTTGTTACCCAGGTAAGTGACGCACACGCACCCGGCCATCCATGTGATGTAAAGAAAACGTGATTCATCAGACCAGGCCACCTTCTTCTAATTAACTTTGAGGACAAAATGTTCCCTTGCTGCCTAATATATTTGTTCTATTTTGATTTAAAGAATTAAAGATTTAAAACCAAAAAATAGTATAGCATGAAATACCTGACAGGATTCGTAAGAATTAACATAACGCTTTAATCATACCCATGAAATTAATCTCTCTCATTACATTAAATTGTAGCCTATTAAATGGTGTTATCAAATGTCCTTGTTTCAACTACACTGATGAATCAGGGAATCATGATAAAGGTCAGAGGACCTGTCCCTGTCCCTGATGGAAGGATGCTCCTGAACAAACAGGTCCAGAGACAAGGATGAGTCCCACAGCTGCCCCAGTGCAGGTTTTGATAACTCGCTCTAATGCACCGTGCATTATGTTCTTAGATTTGGTGTGCATGTCGGGCAGTCCATGGGGCTGCCGCATGAGTGTACGTGCGCAGGGAGGAGTGGGGTGGTACTGGTACAGGGCTGCTGGAATCCTGATAAGGGACTGGATAAACCTAATGAGGTTGTGGGTGTGTGAATTTTTGCTTACTCTAAACAGGGAAAGCGATTCTAAGCATAGCCCAACAGCACCTTGGTTATTTGCTCCAGCAGCTGTGGCCTGGAATAACAATCAGGAGGTTTGTCTCGCAGTCAGAGCACACTGTCAGTGTGTGTATGTCACTCTAATCTGTCCGTATGTGCATGGTTAGTCATGAGGCCTATATTACTTTTGCCTTATCTGTGGTCCAAGCCAAACCAAATCTTTATGGACGTTATGGAATGTCGGAGAAGTGTGTGTGCACGCACATTTATGCTTTAATGTTGCAATAAGTCATTCAATCACCACAGCTGGCAAAAGCGACATGGAGCTTAAACCTAACTATCCCTCTATAGCAGACTAATGAAGAAAAGCAAGCATGCACACGCTCACACAACCCTTTTGATCTACAACTACGGTCCAAAACACACTTTATAGTTAAGTCATTAAGCAAAACATTCTATCCAGAGTGAAATAAAATGGTTTAAGTTTCATATGGGAAGGATGGATTCAGCTGATTTAACTTTTATAGGTCAATAGTTGTAGTCTGACAACATATTGTTGTCATCTACATGTTCAGTGGGTTTTTTAATTGATCGAGCCTCCAAAACAAACCAGCAAAAACAGCTTACTGCAATATTTTGGACTTCACCACTGCATCATTGAGATGTGCCATTTTATTTTAAAATCTTTTTAACACATTTTTTTCCCCCCCAAGCCAAAACATCCAGCTTAGTGTGAAAATACCTAGAGGTTGCTGTGGTCAACAGAAGGCAAGTATTGCAAAGCTATCTACTAGAAATACAGTTTAAAACACATTTGCCTATCCTGTTCTTTATCCAGCTACCTCTCCAGATGATCTACAGCCAAAAATTCATTCATCTTTACATCTTGAAATCTGCATAAAATGGAAATTCACCCTGTCTATTTTCTAAATGCATTATATTGCTCTTATTGCATGCTTAATTTAAAAAATATATATTTTTGAGCTTGTATTTTAAATAAAAAAATCATCCACTCATTTCATCCACATAAACTCCATTGCTACTTCTGTTATATTGTGATCTGTTACTAATTCTGTTATATTATGACTTAAAAAACAAAACAAGTATTACTAGTTTTTGACAGTAGATTGACAACCTTCTCTTTTCCATACAATAACAGCATACATGGACATCTAAAAAATGCACTATAAAAGTAGTCTGTTTTATTATAATAATAATAATAATAATAATATGAATATGACTAATATGTATAAAATGTATAATAATATAATCAATAAATGTTTATAAAACACAGGAACACAAAATTAAAAGTCAAGTAAAAGTGGTAACACTTTACAATAAGGTTCATTATTAAACATTAGTTAATGTATTAACTAACATGAACTAACCATGAGGAATACATTTTTTACTGTATTGATCTTCGTTAATGTTAGTTAATGAAAATACAGTTGTTCATTGTTTGTTCATGTTAGTTCACAGTGCATTAACTAATGTTAACAAGATTTTAATAATGTATTAGTAAATGTTGAAATTAACATTAACAAAGATTAATAAATGCTGTATAAGTGCAGTTCGTTATTAGTTCATGTTAGTAGTTAACTAATGTTTACTAATGAACCTAATTGTAAAATGTTACCGTAAAAGCTTTTCTGAAATATGTTTTAGATTACGCTTAAATGTACGTCAAGTACTATATCTGTGCTTAGAGGTTAAAAAAAAAAAAGTTAATGTACAGTACAAAAACCTAAAAAAAGAGTTTTTCATACACACTTGTAAAATATATTTTTATGTCCACTAACTATAATAAATCCAATATACCCATATTCAATATAAATAAATAAATAATAAATAAATGTAAAAAAAAAAAACCCTGAAAATGAAACCCTCTGGATAGGAATATATATTCGTTTTAGAACTGTAAGCTGGTGTCCACTCACCGAAGACCTTGCTGTAAGCCAATTCACCCATGTCCGACAGACATGTAGCTCAGAAATCTCTTAACAAAAATATTCTCAGAGAGAGGTTCATGGAGTGGGATACAGAGAAACTTGTGGATTAGGTTTTCCCAGGAAAACCTGGAGGGCAAACACACTCTAACAACCTTACACCAGAAGAATGCTAAATATATCACAGAGTGAGTTTTAAACTCTCGTTCGTTTGTAAAAAAAAAAAAAAAAAAAATTAGAGTAAATTTTAATAGATAATTATTTTACCTTATAGATCTATGTAATTTAAGATTAACATTCTGAAATACCAGAACCTACAAAGGTGGGCATCATGACTGATATTTATAAGATGATAAAAAAAAATGTGATGTTTCTCCACTTTCATCTTATTCCACCCGTAAATAAATGAATGAATGAATGAATGAGAGTGGGTGAGTGTGAATGAATGAATGAATGAAAATGAATGAATGAGTGGAAATGAACGAATGAATGAGAGTGGGTGTGAATGAATGAATGTGATAAGTGAGTGAGAATGAATGAAATTGAGTGAGTGAGTGTGAATGAATGAATATGAATTAATTAATTAATGAATGAATGAATTAATTAATTAATTGAAATGAATGAGTGAGTGAGTGAGTGAGTGACTGAATGAATGAGTGAGTGTATGAATGAATGAGCGAGTGAGTGAATGTGTGTGTGTGTGTGTGTGTGTGTGTGTGTGTGAATGAATGAATGAATGAATGTGGTTTAGTTACTAAAGGTATAGGCCTATTACACTATAAAACTCATAATAAATTATTAATTTCTCTCACAAAGCTATTGTATGACTGCAAAAGACTTTTTTCATTATCATTCAAATTCATGACATCTGTTATGTATTTCATATATGATTTACCTTAAATATAATCACCTACTAGAACTGCATAATACATACTGTATTGTTACAGACATACATAATGTTCAATAACTTCCAGCTACTGTTCTGTTCCATTATGAACTAAAATCAAATCAAATACATTTAGTTATCATATGAAAGGATAATGGGAAGGTACTGCTTTACTGAAAGGCATTTTGCATTGTGGCCTTTAGTATGTAGGGTTAGTATTCTGAGGTACATTAGCTTTTGTTCAAAGTATCCGCTGGCTCATTGTAATTCCAGAGATGTGTAAGGCAGCGTGATTATGCTTGTATCAGGGAGAAGATACAGAGATTAAGCAGAACCAGTCGACGGCTTTTAGCGGCTGTTCCTGTGGGCGTTCAGTAAATGTTTATGGTGGGCATGATGAAGCTTGGACAGGCAGTTACACGAGATAAATTGCTGAGAAGGAAATGATGATTGGCTATGTCAGCATTGTGTGTGTGTGTGTGTGTGTGTGTGTGTACAGAAAAGTATTACTTCAGCTTCTAAAAACCCATATATATGATGACTCATCATTAATTTTTAAAAACTGATCTGCATATTATACAGTGATGAGAGAATGATGGTTCATAAAGACCTGTCTAAGCACAACATGAAGACATCATAATGAGTTCTCACAAATTGTGCTGTCAAACTTTAAACAATGGAAATGGGATGCAATACTTACAGCTTACAGCTAAAGCTTTGTATTTATTTATTTATTTATTTTAGTTTTTTTCCCATTTGAAAATAAAACAGAATGACAAAACTATATTTCAATAAAAATAACTCAGAATATATTTTATGGAAATAAAATTAAAATATAAAAAAACAGTGGAGATGGGGCAGGAAATAAACTGACTAGAAGAGAAACAGGATGATAATATGTTGCCAGATTCAAAACTTCCATCACCCAAAGCACCAAAAGCACCAAATCTCAAAGATCAATATGTTGCAGTACATGTTCACCTAGGACTGTCTAGGTTCTAAGACAAAGTAAGAAAAAAAAAAAAAAAAGTTTGTCTGTGAGAGTGTTTGATAAGACTCCTGTGGACACAAGAACAATTGCAAGAGTGTTAATCTATCACAAAATACCTGGAGCACAGAAAACAAATGGAGTGGAAACAGCTAGGGTGCAAAACACAGGAAGAAAGTAGAGACGTGTCAGGAAGAAATAGAATTATGAGAGAAATATGTGGACAGAAACACAATCAGTGATAAGATGCAAGTACAGTTCAACAGGAGCAATACAAGAACCAAAACTAATTAATGGAACACCAAGGGCATAAAAATGTTAAAGGTGTTCTCTCAGCACAAAGACTCTTCCTCTACGACGGGGATACTGAAAGTCCAGACTGTGTGTAAAATCTTGGCCGGCAAAGTTATTACTAGCCAGCCACCAAAATTTCAATTGCAAGTCTGTGTCTGCACTGCAACAAATCAGAACGCTACCGTAATAATGAAGTAAGCTGTCAGAGAGCACGTGTCTACAAAGAAAGCGAGTGGCAAGTAGATGCAAAGCAACAAAACTAGATTGTAAATTAACAAATGTGTCTGCACTCCAAGTGCTTGTAACTGAGCAATCTCATTTCATTTTGTTGCTTGCTTGCAGTGGGAACTTTACAACACTGAAATTACATTTAAATCAATGCATTCCTGAAAGGCTTCATGAAGACATAATTCATTTTTAACAATAATGAAGCAAAGATTCAGGATATGCAAAACTATCACCACTGATTATTGACACCTTGGAGGTGACACCAAATATTAAAAGTTTGTCTGAAAATAAAACATAAAATGCATCCAATTTGATGACTTTACAAACAAATTAAAGGGCTAATTCACCCAAAAATGACAATTCTGTCATTAATTACTCACCCTCATGTCGTTCCACACCCGCAAGACCTTCGTTCATCTTCAGAACACAAATTAAGATATTTTTGATAAAATCCGATGGCTCAGTGAGGCCTCCACTTATAGCAAGTTAATTTACACTTTCAAATGCCCAGAAAGGTACTAAAGGCATATTTAAAACAGTTCATGTGATTACAGTGGTTCAACCTTAATGTTATAAAGCAATCAGAATACCTTTTGTGTGCCAAAATAAAAAATAACAACTTTATTCAACAATATCTAGTGATGGGCGATTTCAAAACACTGCTTCATGAAGCTTCGAAGCTTTACGAATCTTTTGTTTCGAATCAGTGGTTCGTAGCGTGTATCAGACTGCCAAAGTCACGTGAACCATTGAAATTTCAAAACACTTATGATGTAACGAAGCCTCGTTTACTGAAATCACATGACTTTCACGCTCCGAACCACTGATTTGAAACACTGATTACAAAAAAAAAATTTGTAAAGCTTCGAAGCTTCATGAAGCAGTGTTTTGAAATCACCCATCACTAGATATTGACGAATAAAGTAGTTATTTTGGGGGGTTTCTTGGTGCACAAAATGTATTTTCGTCACTTCATAAGATTAAGTTTAACCACTGTTTTTAAATATGTTTTTAGTACCTTTCTGGGCATCTGAAAGTGTAAATTAACTTACTGTCAATGCAGGCCTCACTGAGCCATTGGATTTTATCAAAAATATCTTAATTTGCGTTCTGAAGATGAACGAAGGTCTTAGGGGTGTGGAACGACATGTGGGTGAGTAATTAATGACAGAATTTTCATTTTTGGGTGAACTAACCCTTTAATATTAAGTAAGACATTTATATGCGAAGTAAAGACGTAAAGAAGTCAAAACAACATAACAGAAGCATTTATGAATTTAGTAAATGTATTTAAATAATACTTAGATTCACCCTTGCTACATTTATTCTAGTAAATGAAAAGTGTCTTCTGAAAACTGGCCAGCAGTTTTTTTGGTTACTGCACATTTTAAAACCAATTAAGTGTCATGAAATGCCATTACAAATACCAGGCCATTTTACGCACTCATCCCTCGATCACCCTGCATTTTCTAAAAGTGGCCCCTGAGCTGTGCAATTTGAGTATCCAACCTATTTTTCATTTCCCCCTCAATCCTTCTTAGTCACTTTCACATACACACAGAACTAGACGGTTTCTCTTCACATTTGAAAGGTTTTAAAAGTTGTGCAATGACCCTTCTCCATATTAAACCTTGACACTGGACCTTTATCAGCTAAATAAACCAGCCTGGTCTTCAGATTATTCAATAAAACCACACTCCTATAGATCTCCGATAACGTTGTGTACCGGGGATTCTAGGCTTTTTTGTTTGTGTGTGCGTGTATATGTTATCCGTATGCGTCTGAGGGGCTGGGGCTGTTCATAAATCATTCTAGGAGACAGTTGTGAGCAAGCCCTTCATCTTATGTGGTCCCTGTGTGTTTAACCCTCTAACCATGAAGGGTGCTAACCCATTGTACACAATCACACGACTGCTGCACTCATACACACCACTGCAGGAAAAGACGGGGATGAAATGAGCAGTTGAAGGTAGAGAAAAGACAGGAAAAATGGATAAGCGGTGGTTGGGAGAGCCATAAAAAGGCCCTACAGCATTGTAATGTCAAACAGGAAATGGGCTTGGTGAAGCACTGAATCTCTTTCCAACCAAAATGACTGAAAACTGCAGGTTCCAGTTCAGATGCACTCGCCTGTGAGTTTCACCTTCTGCTATTCTTACAATTTCCTGTTCTTACTATTGTGAAAATTGCAGTATGCTAAGTGTTTGCAACATTTTCTAAAGTGGAAAACAACTGCTTGTTTTGTACTAAAACCTCTGAATATGCAGCCAGGGTTTGTGTTTGATCATATTGATGGTTTGATTAGCGGTTTGATGACCGGGGGTGGTTAATTGGAGCCTTGGCTTTTCCGTGAAAGTGGTGGGAAAGGTCATGGATGAAGTCTGGGGAGGTGAGTGGCATTTCCCAAGCTGCTCAGGTTGGTGTGATGGGGCCAAAGGGATGGATTTTAGGATGGGAAAGGTAGAGAAGTGAAATGAGAATGTTAGTTCTCCGTCACTGAGGGTAAAAATGTCAGCGTGTTTCATCATCCCCTCCCAATACAGTACACACACTCATTTATGAGCACACACACCAAGAAAGAACCGTGTAGGAGTCATAGCTGTCACATAAGCACTCATTAAAAACTGGTCAGGCATGCGTGGTTGTGCTGATCAGCCAGGAACAACAGGTTATGATCCAGAATAAGGAATTATCAGTGAGAAAGGAAAGTTACAAAATATTTCACCAGTGCGAACAAAGTTTTTGTACAACAAGAAAATGCCTCGCTGTTGAGTTTTCAGCCTAGAGCACAATATATATATATATATATATATATATATATATATATATATATATATATATATTAAATGTAATATGTAAAAATATGAAATAATGAATTAAAAAAAATGTACCTATAAATATTAATAAATATGTTCTTATATTTCTGCATACATCTGTGCTCTACACCAAAGCACTTAACTGGAGTCATCTGAGTGTAACTGCACTCTCATAAAAAGGCAAAAATCTCCCATTATTAAAGTTCCTGATAAGACGAGAGGGTCAAGCGCTTGCAAATCCATCCAAAGCTGATTGATTTTGATTTGCTTCATTCACAGCTCCATTCAAAGAGCATTGTGTGCTCTGACGTATGGACAGAATTAGACAAAGAACCTTCGTGAGAGCGAAATAATCATTTCATGACAAATTGCAATCGTATTCACATTAGCGTCAGGCAGAATGAAAAAAGAAAAAAAATACCAGCCTTTTCTTCTTGGCTCCTAATTATCCTTCATTTTCGCAAATTCATTCTCCCTTTTTTCATTCTCTTTGCTGCCTATGAACCCCTTCGTATCTCTTGCTCTCCGCTGGGTCACGACCTCTTCATTGCAAAGTGGTTTCTGATTGGTGGCTGAAATATGTGCCTGGTGTGAGGGGAAAAGGACTCACTGTGGAGACAGGGAAGGTTTCATGCTATTCATCTCTGCATGCTATTGTAAGGTAGAATAGAGGTCTAGTACTCTGTGATTACACACATCATACCTCCACAGTGCATCTACAGAACAGGTCTACGCAAATGCTTTTACATGTGCCTCACTGCAAACGGTTTGCTGTTAAAAATGTTAGGAAGTAGACTCATATGTGTGTACTGTACATGGTAGCATCACTAGTTTTTAAATCATGTTGCTTTTCATTACCAAAAGTATTTTAGTAATTCAATAATGGGTTAGCATTAGCATATATAAGATTGCATTTTCCTTCATAATATTTCAGCAGTTAAGTAAAGTGTCCAGCAGTTTCTTCTGTCTGTATACAATTACCAATGCCCAATTCATGAATGAATCAGTTCTTTTTAATGAATTGGTCAAACAGGGTTAGAAACATGGTCCGAATCGATTCAGTCTGAATCATTTGGACAGCTCACTCACACTCTGAATCATTTGGAATGGTTTCTCATTCGGCAAAACAGTAACGAGATACTTCAAAACACAGATAACAAAACAAGTGCTGAAATGGATATATATCTAGAATCCATTGAAACTAAATCTGCAAAAGCATCTTATCATTTGTAAGCAACGAAAGTCTTTTTAATGCTGACAAATGATGATATTACTTGCATCTGAAGTTAGTAGCGAGTATGTAGCGAACAATTTCTGGTCAAGAGTATGTAAACATTTTTGGGTGAATTAACCCTTTAAATAGGTCCTATTGTGCTTTCTTTACTGTGTAATGTTGCTGTTTGAGCATGAAAAAAGTCTGCAAAGTTACGAAGCACGGTTGAGTTAGTAGTGTGTGAAACCAGTGGTCACTTTAACCAAATATTTTCTGTCATGGGCTGAATTTTTTAGCGGTGACTAAAAAATCTGAAGGCCATCTGTCATTTTGACAGATTACACTGAGGGTGATCTATTGCAACTTGTAATTGTAATTCTTACCCCTGTCCAGTTGGTGGCGAGCATGCATATTAATTAGCTATTATCTAGTATTGTCTCGTCTATGATCTCAGTGCATGACGTCTTTGTCTAGCCAGTGGCTTTAGTCACCACTACATACAATTGCAAAAATGTCACGGCAGCTGAGTGTGAAACGTTTCTTCAAACAGCCAAATAGTTTTGATGTTGCTGATAAAAGAGGTGAACAAAGAGGGACTGATGCGGATGCGGTGGAGGATGAAGGATGAAGGATGAAGGACAAACAGACAGATTCTAGTGCAGGCACGCAACCAGTTAAGATCCATGAGGACCAGGAGGAAGGTTTGAGTTCAGGCAGATACAGAAAGTTGACTGAGCTTAGTTCAGTTAATTTTTTATGTGTTTTGTTCACACTTTAATCATAAATGTATTTTGTAATATTGCATTGTTCAAATTTGCCTGTTAGAAAGCACAGCCTTGCAAAGTATATTTCACTAGACTTGTATGTGTACACAGGCGTTTGATGCATGTGCATTGCGACAAATTGCAATACCTCTATGAGTTATATAAACATCTTTGTATTCTTTCATGCTAGAGTTGTAGAACCTCTTTGCACAATTTCTCATCTGCGTAGGCCTCCATTGTTGCTGTAGCTTGCACACATTCCGGTCTGTTCTGTTTATGAAGTTTTTCTTTGACTACCTTGTGAATCGACACCCCCAGGGCACAGTTGCCACCTTGTGGATAAACGAATTACTGCAAAAACATTAAATGTTTTTGTGCGAAAAATTGTACAAAAATTTGGCGCTGCGCCTTCAGTACACGCGTACTATACTGACGAAATTCTGCCTTAAAGGCATAGTTCACTCAAACATGAAAATGATCCCATGATATACTCACCCCCAAGCCATCCTAGGAGTATATGACTATCTTCTTTTAGACGAACATCGGAGATATATTTAAAAAATGTCCTTGCTCCTCCAACTTTTATAATGGTTGTGAAGCGGGGTCCACATTTTGTAGCCAAAAAATGCTAAAAAATAATCCAGGGGGTTAATAAAAGAATTCTGAAGCAAAGCTTTGTTTGTAAGAAAAATATCTACATTTAAAATTTTATAAATTCAAATAACTAGCTTCCGCCAGATGACTGTGCGCAAGTCGACATGTGCCAAATGAGTAATCTGTGACGCAATGTTTAATGCAGGATTTAGGACTATTGTAAGCTTAGTAGATGCCTCTCATGGTTCAAACTAATAGGGCTGTGCAACAAACTCAAGCTCCTCTTCTCTTATATCGAAATCCTCCGACATTTCACTTTAAAAATTATCATTTTAGACTTCTAATTCGTCACCGGTGTTTTGTTTTGCTCTATTCTCCACGCTTCCACGTTTATCATTACATCGTGCGTCAGATCAAAGGATACTTTTTCACCGCAAATCGATGCGTATGGCCGTCTGCCAAAAGCAGTTATTATAGTTAATAAAGTTTTAAATATGGATATTTTCTTACAAAAATGCACCGCTTCACTTCAGAAGGCCTTTATTAACCCCCTGGAGCCGTATGGATTACATTTATTATGGATGGATGCATTTTTATTTTTTTTTTGCTTCAAAATGTGCCCCCCCATTCACAACCATTATAAACCAAGGATATTCGTCTGAAAGAAGATATACGCCTAGGATGGCTTTGAGGGTGAGTAAATCATGGGATAATTTTCATTTTTGGGTGAAAGTGGTCAAAGTGGCTGACCAATCAGAACACATTGTGCTTTTCTGAAAGCTTATTCTAGTAGATACCAAAAACAAAATCAAGACTGGGGAGCATAGGTCCCCTTTAAGCCATTTTGATTTATCAATTGTATTTCAATATATTGAACATCCCTAAGTAAAAAAAAATATTTTATGTGCTTATGCATGTGTACAATACATCTGTTGGTGGCAACCACAGGTTTGAAAATGATACCTTCCTGTATCCCTTGGTACTTCCTGTATGTGTGTGTTGTGTGTCCTGGCATATGGGACCAGCAGCCTAGTTATTCCCAGCAGTTATCTGCAAGAGAGAGACAGAGAGGCTTAACAGACAGCTCTTTTGATTTTCATCTCATTTCAAGTGTAGATAAAACACCTGAAAATGTTTGTGCCAAACTTTAAATTGAGGCACTTTACACCTGATGCCCTGCGTGGGTGTGTGTATATGAGCATGATTGTGTGAGACAGAAAGGTCAAGCAATGTCTGAAGGGATGCCAGCTGTCCCTCTCCAAGTTTGATTTTCTCATAACCTACAGACACAAAAAACAAGCAAACCATAAAGTCACTCGAGGACACAGATACACGCATGCACATAAATACAAATTCCTCCCACTTGAGTTGCAAAAGGTCTGACAAAATGTCAGAAATCAGGTTGTGAGGTGGAAGCACAGAAAATCACAAAGTGATAGGAATGAATGTGGGTGAGCCGGAAAGGTGGTTTGAATGTGAAAAAAAATTATTCTGGAACAATATTTCCAGCTGTGGTGTGCAGATCAGTATATTTCCATTAGATTCCCAGCACCCCACCTTTTTCGACCTGTCAAGTATGTTGCATTTTTGATGGCGGGCTCATAAGATTCAGTTTGAATGCTGTGCATTTTTTCTGACACCGAGACATGTTTACTGCAGGTGTTAGAGTCAACCTGCTGCTTGGTTTCCTGAGTGTGTATCATGGGGAGAAAAGATAAAAAAAGCTGTAACACTTGACTTGCGTCTACCTCAGACTCTTTCATCACGCACACTGAGTCCTTCAAACTATCTCTATCACACTGCAGGCAAGAGAGGCGAACTGATGCTTGATGATGGATGATTACAAACGCTGTAAAAAAAAAAAAAAAAGATGTATAAGTGTGTTGTGATTGACCTCTTCCTCTGAAGCGTGTTCTGAATACGTGTTTGTGGCTGAATAAAAGAAAAAGTGTTTCTTTTCTCTCTTTATGTAGTTAATTTATTCACTTTTTTCTGTTTTCTTCACACAACACATTTTTTGTCTTAAGCATTTTGTCTTCTTATTCATCATTCATCTAACCTGCACCTTTACCGTTTATGTCAAATTTAGGCTTACAACCAGGGTTAGGTGCTTCTACATCAGTGTTATTCACCCATCATTTCCCTCTGATTTTAGGGATAAGTTATGGGTACGGTTAGGTTTAGGGACTATGGAATGTTGTTCCAGGGTCAACGAATCATGTCTTCTTGCCAAAATCACAGTGACCATAAACTAAGCTTCCATTTACAGTGTGACAAAAGAACCTAACCCACACTATCTGCTATGATTTTTACTAATTATTAGATCAGACTGCAAAATGTTAAGACATTAACACAAAAGATGATGTCTAGCTAAATTAAACATGCAATATAATGAGGTCCTGTGTCAGCATACTATTGTTTCAAACGTTTCTAGTGGAATAACTTTCACAATTTATTTTGAAAATAATGAGTCAATAATGAGTCAAAAATAAAAATGAGCCAAAAATAGAAAAAATAAAAATTTGTCAAAAATAGAATAAAAGAAAATTTGTCAAAAATAAAAAATAATGAAAATTAGTGATAAATATATAAATAAAATAAAATCTGTCCATCCATTCTCCAAACCATTTTGTCCTAAGAAAAAAAAAGTGCCAATGCCAATTCATCATATCATATATAAAATCAAATCATTATCCAAAACGCTTGTCCTGACCTAGAGAAAAACAAACACACTCAAAAAAAGAAAAAGAAAAAACCTGGACCTAAGCTTTTTTTTCCCCCACCACATTGGAAATGCATTGTAGGGTTACAATCTCTCTTGTTCAAGAGAGGTGGACTTGATTTTGCCACATCACATCACAAATGCCGCCATGCCACGCCACTTCTCTAGCCTGCACCCATTTTTTCAACAACACTGCACCAAAAATCATCACCTTCTCTTTGCATGTCATTCATTTTTTCTCTAATGAGAGAGAAAACACTAACAACACATACCTGATTCCATTTCTGGGTGGCATCAAAACTGTTTTCATTTCTGCGCAGTTGCATTCATTTCAATCAGTTGGTGAACAATGAAGCAGATGCTGTTTGTATAGGAGATACAAACCCAGTGATTAAGCTCCCAGAACATACACCCAAAACATTTCTCATCATAATCGCCTGACTCATTATACAGTATTCATTAAATCTAAACGCCTTTGGATGTGATGGTCGATGAACAGAAAAGAAACAAGTCAGTCATATAATGGCCTTGTGCATCATGTTTATAGAGATAAAAGATTTTTTTTTTTTTTTTATGAAAACGACAGATGATCCCTAATTGGCCATAGAGTAAATGACGTGTCAGAAATGTGAGTTTTGATCACATTCCTCGCAAAAGTTTTGACACTTTGTAATCATAAAACAGTTTAATTGGTTATGCCGTCATTGTGTTTCACTTAGTTCACTTAGAATAGTTTGCATGTCTTCGCTAAACGGTTGTGAAGCAGAAAATAAATTACATTACATTATAGATCAAACGGTGCCTTTTACAGGATTTGTCAGCATATCTTTTTTTATGTGAAGATATTTCCTACAGCTTTGAAGCTCAGTATTTCTATCTATTGTGCAATCTTCATTTAAAGTGAGACCAGCTCATTCACAGCAATTCATAGTTCACAAGGTCTCAACTCTCAAAAACAGGTTTTAAGGTCTCTCTCGAAAAACAATTATCATAATTCATAAGGGACCAACCTAGTTAACATCACTATCACTTTTTCTGTTCAATGGTAATGCATGTCATTAGAAAAGAAGAATTAGTCATTTCACCACTGAAATGTCAAAGAAAAAAACAGCGATTCATGGCAGCATTTCACAAACAACGGCTGAGACAAGCCACATAGGAAAGAGGAAAAAAAAAAAAAAACAACAACAACAACTGTAGTACCTTCAAGAGATGAGCAAAAGGTTATTAAAAATGACATGTCCTGATCTCTACACCACCCAAGCCCTCACAAGTGTGCAATTAGTTTAGGGAGACTAAAGGGAAGAGAGAGAGAGACAGAGAGGGAGAGAGAGAGCGATAGGAAGTTAAATTACAACACATGAAGAAACAGATATATCACAAACAGAGAAAGATTGACAAAGATGAAAATCTGCACTGCTTAGGTCAGGAACAGGGAATCATATAGTTAATACAGTTAATAGTTTTAAATGAAAAAGGGCAGTTTTGTCACTTATGTCCTATCATTTTTAATAAAAAGTATTTTATGCTTTTTTTGGTCCCACTTTATATTAAGTGGCCTTAACTACTATGTACTTACATTAAAAAAAAAATGTTTTGGCAGATAAGTGTAATGGGGATCATTTTGACAACGTTGTCGTCTGTATGGGAAAAACACAAAGAAAAAACGTTTCTATTTTTAGTAAATCGTTGTCATGTAAACATAGGCTTCCCAAAATTACAAAAGGAAATCCAACTAAAAAACAGTATCAGTGGCGTGGAGAGCAAAGCAGGAGGCATTAACATTTGAAGTGACCGACCGAGTTCGAATTTGTCTTTTTCTGAACTCATTCTGCTCCCTTTTCCCACTGTATATATGAACTCTGATAGGTGTTTATTTTAAATAGAAATTAAGAAACTATTAGAAAAGTGGAAATAAAGTGCCTAATGGGTATTTAATAGTGAGAATAAAGTGTTTATTGGGTTGGGTAGGGTTGGGGTAGGTATAGAGAAGGGCTTTAGGGATAGGGATAAGTAATGTCCCAATGTTCCAAGGCAGCATCCATTTATGATTTTAATCAATATAATCATATACTATCAGTATGCTGTTATTATTGCATACTGTTTTTTAATATACTACAATACACTGAGGTGAAAATAGTATTTTACGAAGTATAAATCGCATCTAACAACATTTACACTTAAAACAGCAGCATCTGTCGCTATTTGCACTGTAAGTGTACACAAGTGTAAATAGCATGTATCTATATACAAAGAATAAGATGCTGACATGTATATAAGAAACATGCAGCATGCCCATGTGGGAATTTCTAAGTACTCGTCCTGGGGTATAACAGATCTGGCAACAAAACTGAAATACCCAGCAAGAGTAAACATATCTTTGTGAAACTAACACAACTGCGAATGTGTGCTCACAGTGTGATAATGAGTTCAGTCTCCGCAATCGGCTGCAAGTTCTGCTTAATTAAAGCAAAGACCCAAAAGTGAATTACGAGTATTCATTGGAGAGTCAACGAAGGAGAACGTACATTTTGACAGTATAAAGCATCATCAACAATTCAACTAAGAAATATTTCCCATCATTAAAAATGATACACACGCCATACCATCAATAATATGAGAGCCTGACACTCATCATGTGGCAACTTAGCCACTGGAATCTCACAATTCCTCCGACACGTCATCCCATGTTGATCCAATAGAGATGATTGCAATGAAAGGTCCCTCACATATGTTTCTCATCCAGCCTGATTCACAGCTCCTCCTGTCCTTTCCTTCTCTCTGCCCATTCATCTCAGCATCTTATTCTTTATGGGAAGCATTCAGTAATGAAAATATAATGATGTCTGTCGCCTGAGAATGTCGTATTTCACTCATCATGAGGCCTTGGCACGTGGCTGCTCAGTAATGGCTCTAAATAGCGGAGATTGACAGAGCTTGACGCTTTTGTTTGATAGTCCCCATCTCAACCGGGCGAGATACAGGATTCATTTGACGGACCAGTTACCAGCTCTGACTCAAGATTGAAAATGTAATGGTAAAACACGCTTCGTTCAATGTACTCTGGTAAACAGAAGAAACACAATGTACACTAGTACGCAATTAACTCAAAGACAAATTAAAAATGTTAATAGTCCAAGATTCTATGCATATTAAGCAAGGACAAACTGTCTTTAATTGGAATAAACAGACTATATGTAAGGTTTTAGTAGAGTTTCATCACAGTGGGTGAATCGCAATTTGCATACTAATAACATTTCCTAATATTACCGTTTCTAACTATATTTTTTACATCCTTTCAAAAATATAAAAATATATTGACCCCAAACCTTTGAATGGTAGTGTATAAAGGCACAAAGCAATGTCCATTAAGAAATGGTTTAATGGTGTTAAAGAACTTGACCTGACTTGATCTGCATTAAGTCTAGGTCTGAGCACTCCTTTGCGATGAATCAGAAAGCCAACAGCAAGACAGACTCAATCACCTAACATCAGCACCTGACCTCATATAGCAGCAAAGAAAGGGACCCGCTACTTATGGTTTGGACATTGAATGTTCAAGTAATGTTGTAAAAACCTTACCACCAGCAGCACACAGTACAGACAATACATGTTTCATAATTATGACTCAGGAGGAAATGTTCCGATGACAACAGTCTGACACAGAGAGAGTAGAAAATATAATCCACAGAGGATAAACTTCGGGCTGCTCTCATTCTCTTGGCATTCTAAACGCCTGGAATGAAGTGGCTGGACTGTTTGATTTTGTGCTGCTGGTAATTACACTCATGATAGGTGGCAGCTGAAATCTTAATTGCATTCAGGCTTTACAACCACAACACAGTGTGGCCTGATGAAAAGCAGGCATCTGCTCCCTTGATCAACGAACCCCATTAACGCAGGCAACTTTCTTCTGCTGTAAAATAGGACTGCTTGAAGACAGATCTCAACTGAAGCCTCGTCATTTACGTTTGTAGCTAATCAGGTTGTATGATACGGGTCCGGTGAGATCAGACTGTACGATATTCATTCTAGAACAGGGGTGCAAAACTCAGTCCCTGAAGCCCTGCAGAGTTTAGCTTCAATCCTAATCAAACACACCTGATCCAACTAATCAAGACCTTCAGGCTTATTTGAAAACTACAGATATGAGTGTTGGAGCACAGTTGGAACTAAGGCCCCGTCCACACGGAGACGAGTTTAGCTGTATACGCAAAAATTTTGTATCGTATAGGCGTTTCGTCCAGACGGATCCGGCGTTTTCAGAAGGTGAAACCGCTATTTTTGAAACTGGGTCCCAGAGTGGATAAATCTGAAAACGACGCCCTTTGCGATGATGATGTCATCACCCCACATGTCGACCCTAGTCAGATACCGCTAACAGCACAAAACAGCAACAACAACAACAGCAGCGGACTACATGCTTGTGTTCGTGCTGCAGAAGCTACCAAGCCTAAAGCTTTATTAAAATAAAGATTTATTTCTAAGTTTGTATACAGCGCGCAAAGTTTCTGTGCATGCTCCAAGTCTTATTCTTTGTTTTTAGTGTATCTCTATTGCGGAATTACAGCGCTACATACTGATCTGGCATGTATACTACATCGTTTTGAGTTGTTTCAGTGGTTTCATGTGTACGCAGATATTTCTTGAGACGAGGGGAAGAAAAGATCAGATAGGGAAAGCTCTGGCTTCGTGTGGATGAAGCCTAAGAGGCTGTTTATATGTTTTCAACTAAAAACTGAAAATTTTTGGCCAGGGGTGTAACAATGTATCGTGTCACAATATATCACAATACAAAAAATGCAACAATATCGTATCGTGGATAGTGACAATGTGTGTTGTGCATAGTTTACCCAAAATGAAAATTACTGTGTGAGAAAAAAAGTTTTAGTGTCAGTACTACATATATAACTACTATACATAATGTTGAATATAATGTATAATAATGTTATGGGTGAATATTTGTGGCCAAATGTTACCAGTAAAAAGTTATTTTAAATATGTCTAGTCAGTAACAGAGTGCAAACATCTAAAATAAATCTGTTTCAGAATCTGAATCATGAATATTTTTCTTCTGGTGTCACCATTGTCCTGTGCATTGGGTTACCAGCACCAAGTCCAAGCCTATTAATTTCCACCCCCAATGTAATACCAAATTTAGTATTTTAATCAACAGTAAATTTTTTTGTTATCCTTTTACCATATGTCTTGAAGTATCACAATAATATTGTATTGTGAGTTCAGTAGTATGATATGCATCGAATCAAGAAATATATCGAATCGTGACATGAGGGTATCGATACACCCCTAGTATAGCATTAACACACCATTTTGGGGGCCTGACAATGCTGTTTTGGGGGCCTGAAAATACAAACTTTTAAAAACAGGTTTCAAAGTGCACGTTTTTGAAAACAATACCGTTATCATCTCCGTGTGAACAACAAAAACGCAGATGACATCGAAGTGACATGGCATGCATAATATAGCGTTTTTAGTTATTTTCGCTGATCTGTGTGAACGGGGATCATTTTGACAGCAACATCTATACAAAGAAAATACGTTTCCTTTTTTTTCTTCTTTTTTTTACATTGTAGTCGTGTAAACGTACCCTAAGCTCTCCAACTGAATTTTGCACCCCTGTTTTGTACAGTCAGAATAATGCTATATGATTGGTGATTGTTACCTAAGGAATAAGTATATTTTGCATCGCTCTTCTGCGTACAGCCTGTTGAAGACATCTCATTAGCATGCATGAGCAAAATTGTGAGAAATAAATCCAATTAACAGTCTTTTGTTTGCTATGAACATGAAAACTGTCCTGGTGTTTCTGCACCACAATACTCCATCATGAAGTGATGAATTTCCAGCTGAGATGAAAGGCAATGGAAAGCACTGGATGAGCTTCCTGTATGGTTTTCTGATAATTATTCAGAGGCAAAGTGTTTGTAAGACCTACTTAACTTCTACTATAGGGACATCTCACTTCAGTGTTGCACACACAGTGTTCTCACAAGTCTTACATTAGCTCTGTTCTCACCAACCAGAAGTCCCACAGAAAACCTGTGGTTACATACATTCATTTGAGGTTGGTAAGATTTTTTTTAAAGACGCATCTTATGCTCACAATGGCTGCATTTATTTGATCAAAAATACAGTAAAAAAATAGTACAATGAACAGTGAAACATTGCAATTTAAAACTTTTCTATTTTAAAATATAATTTGATGGCAAAGCTGAATTTTCAGCATCATTACTCCAGTCTTCAGTATCACATGATCCTTCAGAAATCATTCTAATATGCTGATTTGGTGTTCAAGAAACATTTCTTCTTCTTATCAATTTTGAGATAAGTTGTGTTGCTTAATATTTTCGTGGAAATAGTGATACATTTATTTTCAGGATTTTTTTTTTTTTTTTTTTTTTTTGATAAATATAAAGTTCAAAAGAACAGCATTTAGAAATATAATAGAAATCTTTTGTAACATTGCGACATGTCTTTACTGCCACTATTGATCAATTTAAATTAAAATGTAAATTACATAAATTAAACATATATCATAATATAAAAATATGTATTTTGCATACTCTTTGAGCATTTCAATATTTTTATTTTTAATAAAAGTGTAAAATATCACAGAACACAAGTCTATGTGCTCAAAAGTATCTGAATGAACATGTACAATGTACAATAAAAACAATCTGATCTTCCAGTGTAAATACTGCTCACTCTGCTCTCATTGACTCCATGCAAGTAAAGAATCACGTCCGAACAGGACAAAAAATACAACAGATGAAAGCCTAATTTCCAGTATACAATCATTCAATTTATTTATGTCCCACCAGGAAACCCAAATGACGATTAGACAAGCTAAATGGACTGCATGGACATTGTCACAAACCACCACTAATTGAAACAGTGATACATGATTCAAAGTTTATACAAATGCAGATGTACACAGAGTGCTCATAAATACAGATGCAGTTAGTTTAAGTCTGTCACAACATGTCTAATTTAGCTTTCACAATCTGGTCTGTTGCCTATTGCCATTTGTAAATATTGCAACAGTTCTGGGCTTGGCCAGTTACTCATCAAGTAAATTCACTGTTTGCTAGTAGTTTGAAAAGCAGCTCTAAGGGAGCATCACTGCAGACACCAAACTAAAAAAGTAGATGCGAGTACACATTTTATGATTGTATAATTCCATCTGTGCCTCCTTACTTCTTAGAAACACCAGCCACCACTGGAAGAGAGTACTCTTTCTCAGGGTCGCTGGCTCACTGTGTCCACTAGAAAACCTGCTTCTCTCCTCTATATTTCATGAAGACTGAAATATTCTCTCCAAGTACATATCTGACAATGCATTTGGCTTTTCAATTTGGCCCTAAGAGAACCAGCACTATCTGACATGTCGAGAGGTTGTAAAGCAGTCAGGAGTTGTTTACAAAAGTGGCAGGAATGGTAGCTCCAGAACTTTCTGATGAGTTCTCACTCTTTCTCTGGCTGTGAGAAAAGGCGATATCTTCTCAGCACAAGGCTTTGTTGGCATGTAACATTGTGAGAAAATTAGCATGGCACCCTGTTGTGAATCGATGTAAAAACACAGCTTTAGACTTATTTCATTTTGTGCGTTTTGCAAGATCGTTTGCCGTGATGTGGACCCTGTGGACAGTTTTAATAAGGCGAGAGTTTCACAGCATTGCTTTTTTTATTGCTCTTCTCAGTTGAGATGAGACATTTATGTATGTCTTGTCATGTTTAGACTAGCTTGATGTATATTTCATGAGTAAAAGTTTAGTTCTCTGAATATTTTTTCTTAACACACTCTTGGAAAGTTTTACTTAAGTTAATATGCAGGATATAAACCAATACCGATCATACATCCTCAATATGACAGAGTGCAAAGGGGATGTCAGAGAAATTGTTGGTTAGAGAGAGATAAGCAACTGTTTATTTCCCTGTGGTTTAGTGAATGGCAGAACTGCATGAATATTACAAAAGTATTGCAAAATTAATGTTGTGAGATAATGATCACCTTATTAGGTAAAGCTTACCCTTATGGAAAGAAAATATATTTCCCTATATATGAATGATCAATATATTACATGATTTAACAGTATATTTGAAAATATACAGAAAAATATATTGCGTAAATATATCACAATATATTGAATAATACATAAGGAATTGCCGCTTTTCATATATTGAAAAATATGTGATAATATATTTACTAATATATCATAATGTATGTCATTTTATATTCAGTAATATACTTCATAATATATAGATTTATATGTGATCAGATATGGTACTGCATGCGTAATATATTGCATATATATTTACTCATGCAGTGTACATATATGGTAAAATATATTATGTAATACATTTCTTATAATTATCTACATTTTAAATGTTTCATATTTTCAAGTTAGTTAACTAAAGCACCCCTGTATGTACTAACATTTCTACCAAATAGAATATCACTGTGTTAAAGTGTTCACAACTTTTTATTTTTTAAATAAAGTTATTATAGTCTTAATGGTGTTCAGCCAATCATCAATCTATCCACAGGCTCTACTCTTCAGCACAATGGTGACCCCAAAAACTCACACATACCAGAAAACCTTTTAAATTCCAAAATCCTTTAAACACTAACAGATCTCCCCCTATATCAATATTGAGCAAAACACATGAAATAGCACTTGATTTTAACATTTACTCTCCTTAAACAGTCAGAAGCAAAGCATGCTGGGAACTACAAGTTTGTTGTAACCATTGATTGTAACTCATTCCATGAATTTTTATATATATGTGTGTACAATACATTCACATTTATATGGGAACATGTATATGCAATATATTGATACATATATTTATTGTGTACACAATAAATATATGTATGAATATATAGCCATACATGGTTAATTCATATATTGTAGTATACTGAAAAATATAAGCACCAGTTTCCTATGTATGGAAATGTATTATGTAATATATTCAGGGCTTGACATTAACACCCGCCAACCCACCAAATGCGGGTAGATTTCAGCTGTGGCGGGTAAGACAGCCACTCCCACTAGCCACTTTGGCAGGTTGAATATAATTTCAGCCTACAGCCAAATGAAAGGTAGCCAAGCTCGTCGTATCATAAAATGACAATTCAATCACAATTCTTTATCGATTAACTTGCTGTTAGCGAAGGTGGGATAGGTGGAATCGCGCTGAACAGAACAGAAGCAGTTTTCCTTGCACCTGAAAAGTCAAATACACGCACACACAGAGATGTCAAAATGCCCATCGTGTGGAGTAGGCTATCGTGTGAATATAGCCGGTTATGGCTTAAGTGGACGTAAACAGATGAGTAAAAACTGGATATGTGTCAGTATATTACATCCATGCATTCAGCAGCCCAATTAAATACCTGTCATTAATGTTAATCAAAAAACAAAAAATGTGTTAAATAAATGTATATATGTTAAATAAACCTACTGTATCTGAAAAATTATTTTTTTTAAATTTACTATTTGTAATTTCTCATATTATGCTCATATTGCCCACCTGTTGATATACAATGTAGTCTTGATTTGCAAAATTGACTGGCAAAATTGTGGCCAGTGAAAATGCTGAGGCTAGTAACTTTGGAAAACCATTAGCCACAGTGGCTGGTGAGCAAAAAAGTTAATGTCAAGCCCTGAATATATTGCATTATATTTTGCAGTATATTCCTATATATTTTTGTTCCGTAAGGGTAGGGCAGGTAAATGAACGACTGCTGTGAGCCCAACAAGCAGTGGCCCATGATCCATCACCACAGTGTCACTGTCACCAAATAGTAAAATTAATTAAATGAAATGAGTTCGTTTCACTCAAATAATCAAGTTCATTGTACTTAATAGAAAAAAAAGATGCATGAACTCAAACTTTATTGTAGTCAGTTGAACTTAATATGATTGAGTTGCAGCAGATTTCTGGCCCTGTTCCACTTGTCACAAAAATTTTAAGTTCTAGTAACTTTAAAAAAATGAGTTAGTTTACTTAAATGCTTAACAGACTGCAGCTGACCTTTGCTTGCTAGCTAAACTATTACAATAATGTAATTCCGAGTGATGTAATGTTGATTAAGCATGTTAAGGACTGCCATGGCATTTGTATTATGGATTAAATCAACATCGGAGACCTGCCTGCCCACTGCCACCACAGCCAGTACTACTGGACCAGACCAACCACTGGCCTACCATGGTGTCTCAAAAAGGCAGGTGCAAGTGGCTGTAAGTGTATTGTTAGGGTGAAGTGCACCAAATGTGATGTGTACCTGTGCCTCACCTCTGAAAAAAGCTGCTTTGTAAAGTTTCATACAGAGAAAAGTTTCAAGGCTCATGTTCATAATCTTCCTCTCACAAGATTGCGTAATGTTGAATTTTCACGAACTGCAATGTTTTTGATTTTATGTCAATGTTTTATGATACATTATGAACAGTATTATATTTGTTTTTAACTGTATAAATTTGCAATTTAAATAATATTCATGAAAAATATAATGAAATTCAAAGAATATAAAGCATTATTCAGCAAAAAAAGAATGGAATAAATAAAAGCACAAGATGTTGGAAAGTATGTATAAGGTGTCACTTATAATTACTGTTAAAGCTTATAGCACCACTTGATTCAATATAAACAACATTTCAGAGGAAAAATATTAACTATATACACTTAAACATATTATAAGTTATTTCCACTATTGTATGCTGTTGCCGTATGGCAACATATCATAAAGTACCTTAAAATAATATTTTTTTCCAAATTTTTTTACAGCACTTCAAGTTAAGCCATTCGAAGAAAAAGAGTCAAATATTTTTTTCTTTAGGTCTATCATAATGTGTGTGGTAGAGGGTTAAAAAAAATACCCCCTTCAGATGTGAAGTGAGGAGCAAATGATGTGAATAACCTATGGGTGCAGGTTTGCCGCTGGGTCTAATTTAGTCTGTACCTCCCCATCTTCCAATTCTGTTCTCTTAGTAAAACCTGCATTACATTGTGACAGGATCACAAAAAAAAAAAAACTAAAAATGTGTACTGCAAAAACTGAGGCAGACTGAAATGACTGGGGTCCTTGTTAAAATTAAGCGCAAATCACTCTTTTCAATTATTGGGAAGGATATGCAAGACGTTAGGTGCTACACAGCCCAGAACAGCACAAGGTTTGAATAAATATAAATATTAAAAAAATATTATCCTGAAAAAAATGTTCCCTTTCAGTCGGTCACGTTCGACGTACCACGCACCTTTTCACAGAAAGGGCTGTTTCCCAATCCTCCAGATCACAAGAGGTCACGGTTGGCAGTGTGTGGTACTATGGCTTGCTGCTCTCAGCCCACTCTCACCTTGCCAGCAGGTGTCTCTGTGCATGTCGAGGCCGCCTCTCTTGCGCCGTCTCCCATGCACGCTGCCACCTCGCAGAGTCCGACCCCACTCCGGGCCGCTATGCCGTCCGAGTCGGGTCCCAGCACTCTGCCTCGCTGCCCTACGGCGGGTACGTCTGTGGTGTCTTTGGTCCCACCGGCTCGGAGTCTGGAAGCCTGGTTAGCGCTTCCCTGCCCGTCCCGCTGGCTCATTCATACTATCAGACTCGGCTATGCGATTCAGTTCGCCCGGCGTCCCCCGGTGTTCAGGGGTGTCCACCACACTCGCGTGTCTCTGGACAATGCACCTGTTCTCCGGGCGGAGATTGTGGTCCTCCTGGGGAAGGACGCAATCGAGCCGGTCCCTCCAGCCGATATGAAGTCCGGGTTTTACAGCCCCTACATCATTGTACCCAAGAAAAGCTACGGGCAATCCTGGATCTGCGAGTCCTGAATCGGTCCCTTCTGAATCGGCTCATTCTGGCCAGCTCACGAGAGCAGCTGTGCGAACACAGGGACATGGTGTTAGCTCACCTCAGCTGGTTGGGTCTACGGGATAACTGGGACAAGAGCAAACTCACTCCTGGGCAGAGGATGGAACTGGACTCGGTCGCCCGTACAGCGCGCCTCACCGAGGAGAGCGTTCAGTCAGTGTTGAACTGCCTGAGTTTGCTCAAGCGCAGGACAGCGGCCCCACTGAAACTATTCAGAGGCTTCTGGGGCATATGGCATCCGCAGCCGCAGTCACACCACTCGGATTGCTTCATACGGGTCCCGAGGGAGGCGTGGCAACATACGTCAAACGTGACTGACTGAAAGGGAACGTCTTGGTTACATACTTAACCCTAGTTCCCTGAAGGAGGGAATGGAGACGTACGTCCCGTCGCCTTCGCTGTAGTTCAGACTCAAGTTGTCTCCTCAGCGAAAAACAGAGTGCAACTGCATCCGCTTCCGTATTTATACCCGCCTTGCGGGGGCAGTGTGCATTATGCAAATATCGCATGCCAATTCCATTGGCTCGTTTAGTTACACTCGAAAGTGATAGGGCTCCCAATTCATCGGTTCACTTCTGACGTACGTATCCATTCCCTCCTTCAGGGAACAAGGGTTACATACGTAACTGAGACATTTTTAACATTGATGATAATAATAAATGTTTCTTGAGCAGCAAATCAGCATATTAGAATGATTTCTAAAGGATAATGTGACACTGAAGACTGGATTAATGATGCTGAAAATTCAGCTTTGCCAACACAGAAATGAATAGCATTTTAAAATATATTCAAATAGAAAGCAGTTATTTTAAATCGTAAAAATATATCACAATATTACTGTTTTTGCTGTATTTTGGATCAAATAAATGAAGGCTTGATGAGCAGAAGAGACTTCTTTTAAAAACATTTTAAAAATCTTACTGTTCAAAAACTTTTGACCGGTAGTGAACATTTCATTTTTATATTTTAATTCATATTTTTTAGGATGTTATAGTACATTTTCATAATCCACCAAACCTTTTTGTCAAAACATTCAAAAAATGAATTTCTCATGAAATGACCCTAGGTTTTGTTCCCTTGTAATCCTTAGTCCAACTGCCCATTTTATTCAAGTTGTACTCTGATTAACTTTACAGATCATAATTTAATCGAGTATGAACAGATCTACATTGCCAGGTGGCCACATGGCTAAAGCTATAATGCTACTCTGAGAAGCCAGTCTAATCCAAACTTTTCACTACACAGCCTGAAATTGGAATGAAAAATAATCTGCATACGTTACATTTCAAGTAATCAAAATAGTAACGGTAATTTTAATTGGGAATCAGATCACATGCAAAGTTAGGCAAACAAATTTTCCTTTGAGTGCTTTCTGCATATTGGTTCAAAGCTGCAGAATTCAAGTTAAATCCCTCCGGTTTTGACTAAAAGCACAGTCATGAAGCCTGGCAGCCAGACGGGAAAAAGCAGGGAGAAATGATTGCTGCAGAAAACGTGGCTGCTTCAATGTCTTTTTCTCACTCACTGTGAATATGACGGTAGATAAAGCTCAGCTGAATAATCCCTCGGAATTGAGCACTATTAAAACTCTTTGTGAGAAGACGAGACCAAACTTACTTTTATATGAGTGCTGAGGTTCAGGTACAGCACATACTTGTAAAGGCCCCTCTACTCTACTCTGACCTGAGTTTCTCTCTCTCTGTTCTGTCTCTTTGTCTGCCACTCTCTTTTAGATTTTCTTTCTCTCCCTCGAAAACTGCACATTCTTTAGCACCTAAACACAGCGATGAGAATTCACACTATAAATTTAGGAATTTGTCACACACCTTTTCCTGATGAGATCCTTAATATTGCACCTCTCCTACTGAGGTTACTGCACAAAAGCTTGTTTTATACTATTTTATATAGATAATTTTCTGTGATTTAAACTGCTGTGGCTGCATCAGACTGTTTTGATTCCAGCTGCCCCCAAAAGTATTTGGAAACATAATGTTAAAATGTAAATACTATATATATATATATATATATATATATATATATATATATATATATATATATATATATATATATATATACACACATATACATACATATATACACACAACATATTAACTATGAACATGTTTCACCCCTAGGAGAAATCGTCCAAAGAGTTTGTGTCTAATAATTTATATCTAATTTATAATTCCAAACTTCATTTTGTGAAAGTGTGTTTGTGCTCTATTTCAAACACCATTTGGTTGGATATATGCTAATACAAGATCTCCATACAAACATGCAGAATATTAAACCAGCCAAGTTAGCCAAGTTGGTCTTCATGCTGGTATCCCAGTCTAAGCATAAAAGAGTACCCAAAATCCCTCTAAAACCACCCAAAAGACTAGTCTTAGAGACCAGCTAAGACCAGCAAACCAGTCAAAGAGTCCAAATACTTAATTTGATTTTAAGCCTTATTAAATCTCTAATATTATCAATGATAAAAAGAAACACATTTAAAACTTGATTGTTCTGAAGGGGTTACACACAGTAAGACAAAAACAGGTTTCTGTATGAAGAGTCTTGCATTAGATGATGGCTTTTCTTTTAAATACATAAAGGCCCGGTTTCACAGACAGGGCTTAGATTAAGCTAGGTTTAGGCCTTTAAATATCTTTTATAAATGTGCCATAGAAAAAAATATTACCGGTGTGCATCTTGAGACAAAACAATGTCACTGACATATTTTAAGATATATCAGTCTAAGTTGCTTTTGGGTAAAACAGCTCAAACATGCATTTAAGTCTAAGCCTTGTCTGTGAAGCCGGGGGAAAGTGATTTAGGTTATAACCTAATGAACCTTGTATGTTGAGGAAGGCCTAACCCCTGAGTTTATGTCCAAATAATTAACCTGTAATAGTTGTATAGGAATATGAAATACGGCGAGTCAAACACAGTCTTTATCCTTTTAATTAGTCTCATTTATCAGAGGCGAACGTCAGAGCTTCATTTCTGCTCTAGCTCATGCTCCCTTGCCACCTATGAGGAAAGAATTAACTGCGTGTACATCAAAGCCACTTTTGGCATTCACTGTCATATTGCATTTAACAGAACAGAGAGGGGAATGTGACATTTACTGCCTCCCCTTTGCAGAGCAGAGCGATTGTGCTGAATAGATTTATGTCTGAAACGCCAGCGGTATCCATGAGGAGAAAAGTGCAATTTCGCAACGCCATTCACTTTCAAATAACCTCCATTCACACTTTCCCCTTCATCAGAAAGGCTGATAGAAGGGACCGGAAACACTCTTTAACGTCACCCCATCTCTAATTACATCAGACCAGTGAATATCCCTTCATAGCGCCGACACAAATGCCCTCAGACTCCAGTGGCGAGCCACGGAGGCTGGCACATATGATCATGTTAGAAAGACAAAGAAACTGTGATTTATTAACTCTTTATACTTAATTTAATTTTTTAAGTATTTTTATATATATATATATATATATATATATATAAACCACTTAATTTGAATCAAAAGACATTGAAAAAAAAAGAGTAAAACAGAATAGCTGAGGAGAACTGCAAATATACAAACATAAATTTAATGGGTTATTTTGCCTATACCATTATTGTGCCAGTAGGTGGCAACAAGTGACTGCCTTTACAAGCAAGTCATCTGAATCATTAACTTAACCGATTTGCCTAAATATATTGATTTATTCAGAAACTAAATGAACAAAGTGACATCCAATTTGCCTATACTACACCCTAACAGTATACTTTTTTTATGTAGAAAGTAATTCATTCCATATTTGATGATCTTTACACAGTTATTGAATGGAACTGAATCAACACTGAACTTAAATTTTTGAAATATGAGTTTGTAGCACAAATGAGTAGGCAAGCAGGTAAAATCCAAATGGAAATAGACCATCCAGGGACTTTTGACATACTCTTTTCAACATACTATGCTTTGATGGATGAATGGATGGATGGATGGATGGATGGATGAATGGATGGATGGATGGATGGATGGATGGATGGATGGATGGATGGATGGATGGATGGATGGATGGATGGATGGATGGATGGATGGATGGATGGATGGATGAAAAACACTGATTTGTTCAGGATCAATGTGTTGCTAGGAGAGTCGCAATTATATTGTGACCTTGTTTGGAACTATTTTCATTGATGAAGTAAATATGTAGCAATATTGTCTGTAAAAAAGTAAGTCATTCAAGATTTACCTTATTAAAAACAATATTATACTCAAATCATGCGTTTGTCAGTGTTATTGTCTTTCTGTTTGTACAGAAGAGGATTAAGCATTTAGAAGAGGAGGAGTGGCAAACATATTTAGCTGCAGTGTGTATTAGACTGCTGACACACAGTAACACACATGGTTGTTATCTCCACTGGAAAAGGGCCCTTGGGATTTCAGGGCACAGGGTGTCACTCATCTTTCTATCTGTCTCTCTCTCCAAACTGATAACAATCCTCTCAATCATGTCTGTCTTTCCCTGTTACTCTTCTTCTTTATGTTGTCCTCTGATTGCACTGAATGTAATTTTACAGTTAAGATTCTAGACTGTTTACCATGACACTGTCAAGTACTGTTAGGAAGTCCTTTCCTCCTTTTATCCACAGATTTCTTATTTCATACTATAATAATAATAATAATAATTATTATTATTATTATTATTACAAAGTTTCCCAAATTAATAATAATAATAAATGCAATACTTTGTTAATACAAATATATTATAGAAGTTTCCAAAAGTAAACAAACAAACAAACAATCAAATAAATAATTGTCTTATCTTGTTTTAAAGTTTTTTTGTTTTTTTTGTTGAGGAAAATAAGATTTTGTCTCCCCTTGAAGTGTCAGTGTTTATCTCAATAGTCACACAAACTGGAGGTAGGGAGGTGTTGTATTATATAAAACTTATTAATCACCTGTCTCCTGACCTGTCTCCTCGTATAACTATGTATTGGGCAACCCTGCTGTCATGAGTGTGTGTGTGTGTGTGTCCTGCCAGGCCAGGACAGAAAATTACTGGGCACCCTGCAGAGCGGAGCGGTCCTCCCAAGGCCATGGCGGTCCTGGTGAGGTTACCGCTGCCCGCTTCATCACTGTCATCGTGCCTCTGGGGTGGAAAGGATACACTGCCCCAAAAACACAAAACGGACCACTGGAGAGTGACCATGATGAAACAGGATACTGGAACACAGCCAATGATAAGAACTAAGATTGGGGAAAGATATGCCTTTTTTAAGGACAGATGAGCATAACATGCAAAAGAAAAACCAGGAACCAGCATACTCTCTTTAATCTTTCATACATACAAAGTATGTTTATTTAATGTGTCTAATGTGATTGTGACCTACAAATGTATAATTATGATAACGGTTATGTGTCTAACCCAACATAGTAAAAGTAATAGTGATGTTGGCCATAGCATCACGTTGCAAGGCATGTGCAAAGATTGGGCACATAGTGGAAAAAAATAACCCTTTTCTCTAGCAGAGCAAAAATAGCACAAAATAATAATGTTCTTGTTAACAAGATAGCTTCTGAGTACCATAGTCTATGCAGAAAGTCCATTACATGTAATGTGGCATGACATGAAGAGGCTGCTGTTCTTCTCTTGACTTTTAGCACATTCATGTAACATTTAATAGTCACCATACAACTTACACACAACAAAGGGTTTCAGTGAGGCTACAGTGTCACACACCATCACACTTATCACTAGTAGAATGTTCACCTCAAACAAAATAGAACATTTTAAGGCAAATGTGTTTCATTTAAAGTCACTTGTTCCTACTTAATATCACTAACATCCAAGTATAAAAGCATTGATCACACTAAATTAAATGAAAACAAAAAAATGAAAGCGTTAGATTTTCAGTTGTTCAACTGTCAAACAGAATCTCCTAACAATTAAAATTGCAGATGATAAAAATGCTATGAAATGCTGGCAATTCTTTTGCAGGTGCAAATTTATCACAAGAAAAGCACATTTACAGTGTTTTACACACTTTTCAGCATGTCTGATTGTTTTTTTTTTTGGTTTGACTGTATGCATGTGTGTATATATATATATATATATATATATATATATATACAGTCAAACATTAGAGATTTCTATTTAGTTTTAATTTATTTTTATTTAGGTTTTAGACATTTTAGCAATTACACTTTAACATATTTTATTTCTAATATATAATTATTATTATTATTTATTTATTTATTTATTTTTATCTCAGCTTTATTTTAATTAACGAAAAGCTGATATTGTTCATACACCCTTAATATATCCGCAATTCAACAAAATTGTGAGTTAGGAATTACCACACCAAAAGTCCTTCCAAATCCAACTTCTATTCCACTTTTCCTAAAAAGGAAGTTGGAAATGGAAGTTGGAAATTCATTTAACTACAAAAGTTGTAGTTAAATGAAATACAACAGAAGTTATTAAATATACATTTGTACTATAAACACACCACTTAACAACATGCCACAGTGAATTTTAGTAGGTGAGTTGGGGTTAAGAAGTAGTTCACACTGTCCCAACAAACATCAACGATCAGAATATTAAACTGTTAGAATTTACCAGTACAGGGTGATCCGTGCCCTATAGTAAAGAGATACTTTATTTTAAAGACATCATTTTCCTGGGTTTACGATCAAAAGAAACGCAAGAATGAGCAGCTGCAAGACTCTAAAGTCACAGCATGCCACAACACAGTTGAGGTGTTGGTGCACACCGCTTTTGTAGCCCAATTAAATTGTGATGATGTAGCTAGCAGACAGGGTTTAAGCCTGACATGAAGTGTTCATGTAGACTGATTGTGTCTGCAACAGATTGACTATGGGCTTCACTGCAGAGGTGATTAAGATAGAGGAGAGAGATTTATGGCCTGCTGCTCCTAAGAGAAGGTAATTGAAATCATTCCCATCGCCAGAGCTCTCTTCTCTCCTTCTCCCCAGGTCAATGCCGACGAAAGAGTCATCAGCTCTTGTGCTGTTTACCACATCGAGATCTGCTTCACCTTGCTTTCACATTGCCTCTCCGCGTGCTTGCGTGCGCACATAAGCTCTTTATTTCTGAGGGCAGTTATCGCTATCAGCCGCTCCTGTAATTAAGACATTAGAGTTTCCTGCACCACTCAGCGCATTAACGGGGAAGAAAACGGCCGCTCGTGAGACGAAGAAGAAGAGGAGCGCCTGATGGTTTATCTCAAGGGCTAATTAAAAATGGACAGAATCTTTCATTTTCTTCTTCTCCGCATCTCAGACGGCTGGCGACCCTGCGGCTCTGGTGGATTTTGCTGACTCTCTGAGCTACAGTGTTGTGCAAATAACTTCTGCGGCTGACCTAGAAGGGGTAAGGCGGCAAAAAACAGCCCATTTCAACTCTAGTTGGCAGAACTTCAAACGATCGCAGAGATTTTGAAGAGAACCATTATGGGCGACTTCCTCAGTTAGTGCCATCGCTCGTCAAAATAGTTTCTTTTTCGTCCCTCTCATAACAAGACCGTCGTTTCACAATGTCTGTCTCGTGTGTAATCGAGCTGAGGAACTACATAATGGCGTATTTGCATTACAAAGCGTGCTGCTAGCGTTAGTGCAGTAGCGGAGAGGAGTGTGTCATATGGGATTCGAAAACAGTCCAGTGGTGCATTAGCTATCAAAGATCTCTCTGATCACTGCCCTTCTCTGAAGTAATCCCCCTGTTGTTCAAGTGTAGACAGAAAAGTGAGTCAGAGATAAACAAGAAATACATGATGCAACTTCAGCCATCTGGACACCCACACTCACAACCCTACAGATTAATAGAAGACTTAGCTCAGTTCTGGTTTTGAGCTGAAAGAGGCATTAAACAGGCTCATTTTGTGCGGAAAGTGAACACCACTTCAAGGAAACTCTTCTTTTAGGTATGTTATATATGTATCCATCTCCCATTAGGAGGATTAGGACTATTCAAAGTGTGAAGTATTAAATGTGGCCATACAATGCCTGAGGATTAAAGCAATTCCATCTTTTTTCAGGGTCCACTTCAGTCCGAAAACCTAAGGTCCAACCAGAGACCTGAGCGGGTCAAAAACTAGTGCCTTGGACATGGGTTGGGTCTGATATTAGTAGCCTCGGGTCTCAGGTTTTTTTACAAAAAAAAGTGCTTTTACCGGATGACACGAGAAGACCCGAATTTACTTAGATGGGTGAAATGCAGAGTAAAAATTCAGAGAATGGGACACCATACTTGGCTACACATCACTTCACTTCACAAACCCTACTGCATATTACTGGTGCGTGCAGCAGTGGCGCATGGTCCATATAAGCTGCGCTCTACAAAACCCAAAGCATTCAAAAAGATGAGTCCTGGGATTTATAATATTAAAGGAATAGTTCACCCAAAAATTAAAATTCTGTCATCATTTACTCACCCTCAAGTTGTTCCAAACCTGTATACATTTCTTTGTTCTGCTGTACACAAAGGAAGATATTTGAAAGAATGTTTGTAACCAGGCAGATCTCGTCTCCCATTGACTACCATCATATTTTTTTCCTACTATGGTAGTCAATGGGGGACGAGATCTGGTTGTTTACAAGCATTCTTCCAAATATCTTATTTTGTGTACAGCAAAAAAAAAAAGGAATTTATACAGGTTTGGAACAACTTGAGGGTGAGAAATTAAGACAGAATTTTAATTTTGGGGTGAACTATCGCTTTAACATTAATACAAATTTCCTTGTCATTTGAGGTACAACATAAAGCTTGTGAGTAGTTTGTCTACTTGAAATTGTTAGCACCAGCAGAAAAATGATGTACTGTTGCCAGATATCGATAACAGAAAACATCTAAATACAGTAATCAACTAAATTAAATTAACAAATAATAGCTATATTTTCACGTTTATCCTCAAACAAAACAATTTGGGAAAATCCATGTAGTCTCCCTCATTTTGGACATATACAAAATATCTGTCCACATGGCTTACCAACATATCTAACTGAAAATGTTGGGTAGAAGGATCAGATCATTGTTTCCATCTACAAATAATAGTAAGATGGGCATACATTTAAATCTACATCTGCAATGTGTTTCTTATTTGTTGTCATGCCAGGTTGAACTCTTGCCCCTGGCATGCAAGCATGTGTAGATGTAGCTTCCTCTTTTACATTCAGGCACAGTCAGGTTTAAAACAAAATGCCTTTGGGTCGGGTCAGACTAGGGACTAATTTTACCAGGTCTGTCTCAGGTTAGGTTTTCCTTTTCTTTTTTTAATTATTTATGCACATCTAGTTCACATAAGAAGTGAAGGTCAGGTACAAATTAGAACCCGAGAAGTTCTCAGTACCATTTAGGGCTGCCCGATATATGAAAATTAAACGCATATTGTGATATGGCATTAGTGCGATTGTAAAATCTCGCAGGCTGAGATTTAATTAAATATGTACTACTGGTTTCAGAGTGAAGCACTTTCTGACTGCATGTGTGTAAATACACACGCACTGCCACACATTCTGAAACCAGCAGTGCATATTTTTACTTTTGAGATTTTTTTGAAAAAGCAAACCAAAGTATGAAACCAATCGCCCCACTCACTCTAGATTATAGCTATTCAACTTAAATACAAAATACCACAATGTCAATTTTTTTCCAATATCATGCAGCCCTAGTTACACCTTACGGTCATGACATTATGCTAGGCCAATTCTTAAAATGGCTGACACAGTTATAAAATGAAAATGCTCAGCTTGATTCAAAATAGCTGCCTGCAATATTAGTAGTATGTGATGCACAGGACATCTTATTCAATCAACACACTGAACAACAGCTGTGTTGTTCTGGCTCATGGCCCAGACTGAAAAACAACAAAGTTCTTACACCAAACTGTGACAATCTGACTGTATTTGCAGCTGTAGTCATTAAGCAGTTACAGCTGCTGTTGGTTTTATTGGAGTGGAGGCATCATTTGTATGCGAATGGAAACTTTATGATCAATCAAAAGATGAATTAAGTATTTGGTAACCGATCAGTCAGTTAGATAAGGAGACAATAAAATGATTCTGCTTCAAAACTAAATATATATTCACACTGCTTGCTTACAGTGCTGTGCATAAAGACACTATAAACCAGAGATATTCAACTTCAACAAGTGGGCCAAATGGAGAAAGTGTTTGGGGCATATGGACCGAGACAAAATATTTTGTCAGCAAAAAGCCGCAATCTGCAGATAACGATTCTGCAATATTTTTGTTTACTACATAAATTAAATGAGTAGCTTCTATTGTCACCTAGCAGGGAATTCAGACAAACACATTTACAAAATCAGCCAAAAAGTGCTTTTAAAATTGCTCCATAACATAGCGTGTCAGAATCATGGAAAATATGCCATTAGCCATAAAAAGCAGCAAACAGGGTTATAAAGCAGAAGGACTCACAAAAGAATGCTTCAGTAGGTGTATAACTTTATAGAGGTGTACTCAGGTCATTTGGCCATTTAGTTGGCCATTTAGTTTCTTTGCCTGGGAGAAGAAGATAACACTGACGGCACCATACGGGAAACATCACACAAGTTACTGAATACTTCAAACTGGAAGCTGAATAAATAAAACCAAAAAAAGAGGAAAAAAATTAGAAAATGTGGAAAACAAATAGATGAAATAGATACCATCTAAACTAAATGTACGATTTTCATATCCGTAATTACATCCATTTTCTGTCATTGTCATTTATATCCTACCAGCTGCCATTATAGAGACCATCTCAAAGAGTCTCTCGATGAACCTTGTTCATGGCAAATTCAGTACACACGGCCTGTAAATCAAGGCTAGTACAAACTGAATCACAATGTATCCACAAAAGAGCAAAAAGTAGGACAACTGTGCATTTAAAATGCTATAGATGCATTTTAAAAAAGAGAGAGAGGAAAATCACTTACATATTTTGATTTCCGACAAAAAGAAATAACCCCAAAACTCAGCATTGTGTGTGTGTGTTCTTGTATACATGGTTTAGCAGGACACAAATGTGTATAATGACATGGGTATTACAACGTAATACACTTCCTGTCTCCTCGTAAACCAAGTGGCTTAAAAAACATATGCTGCATCCCAATTCGCATACTATCCGTCCTAAATAGTATTCGAAATAAGAATTAGTGTGTCCCAAATCGTAGTATGTTGAAATGAGTATTCCAAAGATACCCGGATGGTTTACTTTTTCCGGTTAGAATTCGAAGTGCAGATCCGTGCGGACTCTAACGGCTAATATTGCCCATAACACATTGCGCTGTGGACGAGGATTCGATTAGAACTACAAACACGAATAAAAAGTGTTAAAAAACTACAAACATGACGGGTGTGCGAGACCGACGGTTAAGCAGAGAGGTTAAGATAAAGGAGCTTAAGTGATTAATAATCAGTATCTAACCTGACGAAAAGATATTTATTAAATGTTATCCACATTATATTTCATCTGCAACAGCATTGTGAACTTTTATAACGATGCATTTGGTCATTAACTTTTAAGTGCATCATTATGCAAAGATGAGGAGAGCTCTCTGCATGAAAGACCTATGACTGGCAGGTAAACGTGCGACTACATTTCTCTCCGAAACGGCAGGAAATTAAATGTGGAGGATTTTAACTGTGACAAGATGATTGACAGGGTAGTTTAAACAGTTACAGGATGCGTAACTAAGCAACAGAACGTCTGTTAAAGACGCAATTATGATGAGGTTGTATATCCCAATGCTTGCATACTCTTCTGCTACACACTCAAAAGTATGTACTTTTTCTTTACAAAAACAGTACATACTTTTAAGACGTAGTATAAGTAGGCGAATTGGGACGCAGCAATACTAAACTGTTTTTTGTTGTTTTTTTTTAATTAAAAAAATGCAGAATGTTTTCTGTGATGGGTAGGTTTAGGGGGATAAAATGTACATTATAAAACGGGTAGTTCCGGCCCTTGATTCTGATTGGTTGAATCGCATTCGAAGCTGTTGTAAAATTTCCGAAAACTTGCAGCTGACCGCATTACATAATAAGTATCACTGTGCCACTGAGTGTGCAAGTTGCTGCGTCTGTCTTAGCAACCACTTTTAGCAACCACTCTTAGCAACGTAAACATATGTTTGTTCTCAATTTATTTTGTTCATTGAAGCTTACTGCATTATTTAGAAGAATACTGTGTATTACTTGCATTCAGATGTGGAATTTTCTTTCAGGTCAGTCCTAAGTTCATAATAAAAAATCAGTTTGAATGTCCACTGCGATCTTGTCCTTTTAACATTTAATGGGTTTTCCCGTGCCATGCTGACACTGACAGCTCTAGTCAAAGCATTTGTCATGTGCGTCTTGTTCCATGTTCACAACAAGTTTCAATATAAAAGTGACTCGCTTACTAAGACAATCTTTGCCGCCATCTAATGGCATAATAAATGTAACTTCTGTTGCTGTTCACGGTCAGGGACTATTTTTTCCAGCGGAAGGAAGGCTTTTAATGATTTTACTTCATGAAAGTTGCATTGATAGATATTTTTTGGCTTTAATATTTGTATTTTGTGGTAACCGTTTTATAAAAGTTTATACTCCGTTTATACTCCACTCTGCGTCATGCCTAACAACGCCCCTTAGCTGTTATAAATTCACTGTAAACCACGGCTTCTTGGGGCTTATTGCTTTAGTTTGTACAGTATAAAAACCATTACGCCTATGGAGAGTCCCCGTAAACCACATATACAAGTATGTGTGTGTGTGTAAACAAGTGTTAATTTATTTTTATTTAATAAGTCATGAAATAAAGCTGAATTCACTCATGCCCATGAATTAAACTGAAATGAATTAAAGTGAACTGAACATCTGCTTTCCACATTAACAAATATAAACACATACTGTATATCTGTCTCAGCTTACTCATATTATTGAGAAACATTGCATTTAACAAGACTCCAGGGACTCTGAATTATTACACTAAAAGCAAAATAGCATGAAAGAAAATTGCAGAGTTTTGGCATTCATCACTGGCAATCTAGTTTGTTTCTCTTCACACACACGGACATGGACACACACATACTGACACACACACACAATCCTACAATGATAACAAAACCTGACCCAGACTAACAAACACACAACCTTCAACCAGTTTTTCTTGGTGCCCAAGGGACTGTCAACAGGTAAGCTAATAAACGAGTGATGTCACAGCTGTTATTTTATGTGTGCATAATTACGTTTAATTATGAATCCTGTGAGCTATCATTTTATTTCAGCTAATGAGCTTGATTGCCTTTCCTGTGTCATATTACTGAACTGTCGACGCCACCCAGACTCAGTTCCATCAGCCTCAGTGTTTGCAGAACACAATCTCCACTGGATTAAATGCACATACCTTAACAGTGTAATAGCGTAAATGGCACAAGCTTATTTGCATACTCATTACACCAAATTCAAGGAGTGGGAGGGCAAGATTAATTGTCTAAATTAAATTTCTGTGGCTGTATTGCGTGTTCCTCTCTTCTGATACTCGGTTTTGTGCTGACACGTCACCCTGTGGAGATTCTGCCATACCATTTACCTCAAGTTATTTTACAAGTGATAACAACGAAAAATGACTTATATATGATTTATCAGAGTTTAGAGTTTGAGGTAAAAAATTAAATGTCTGCTCTCACATACAGGACATCCTATTTATTTTAATCAATCATCAATTTTATACTGTATTTTTTATATTTTATATACTACTACTAATAATAATAATAATGTTATAAATTAATAATAATAATTATAATAGTACAAATATATAAATCAATAATAATTATTATTTATTATTTATTGTTGTAGTATTATTAATATTTAAATGACTATTTATTTATAATAATATTTAGTAATTTATATACACTTACAACATTAACAGCGCAAAAAGTAATACATATTTTAATGAAACTAACATATGATTCTACAAATTCCATTTATTATTTACATACCATGTACGTACATATTTAGACAAATGCTTCTATTTATTCAGCTATATTTAAATATGTAAATTACTGTGTTTTCTACTTTTACTGCTAGTATTTAAAGGGTTAGTTTACCCAAAAAAATATTGTCATTAATTGCTCATCCTCATGTCGTTCCACACCTGTAAGATTCATGTTCATCTTCGGAACACAAATTAAATAAAAATTTCCGAACGCTCACTCATTCGGGCGTAAACACGGAAGCTCTGCAATGCGTTAACAGACTGACAGGGAAGATGAAATAAATTTGAATAGAGTTGTTATTTTTGTTTTGTTTTTGTGCACAAAAAGTATTTTCGTCGCTTCATAACAAGATTGAACCACTGTAGTCACGTAGGCTTTTTTAATAACTTCTTTAGTACCTTGAAACCTTGAAAGTGGTGGTTATACTGCTGTCTATGGATGAGTCATATACTTCTCGGATTTCATCAAAAACATCTTAATCTGTGTTAAGAAGATGAATGAAGGTCTTACGGGTGTGGAACGACCTGAGGGTTAGTAATTAAAGACAGAATCTCATTTTTTTGGTGAACTAACCCTTTAAATTGAGTAGCTTGTAGATTGACAAATTACAGTTTCAAAGTAACACTGAAGTTTAATTCTACGTTTAGTTCTTGTAAAGTGTGACTGTCAAAATCGATTTAAGTGTTTGTATCTCAGCGAAACATAGATGCTAATGACAGGAAATGCTGCATGCTGAGAGCAGCGTAGCTGTGAGAAACAGCGTGGAGTTTGTCTGACCTGTGATCCCTGAATAGGAAACATCACAAAGGAGGTGAACAGCTGGGTAGCATCATGTGAGAGAGTAAGACAGTGCTCTTCCGTGACAGCCATGTGCTCTCCCGTGACCCCTGTGCCAGTCTATGCAAATCCGAGCGGATGGCTACCACGGCGCAGAGTTAATGAGAGAGAGATGGAGAGAAGATGAGCAAATTAACACAATCTCTTCCAGAGTTCATATACTAGCACCATATGTTCCTGGAGCTAGCAAACAATCCACAACAGTTAAAATTGCTGTGACCTATCACCGTGCCACGAACCGCCGTCGTCTCAGCCTTAGCATAACAGCCAAATGTTCATCATTTAGAAACCGCTTCTCAACATAATTGGATACGGCACAAGGAAATGGCATGCTTTTCGAAACAGAATGCTCTTCGACAGGGGCATTGTTGCTGCCATGTTTTTTTATCAGCTGTCAGGTTCAAAATAACAATAGAGTTTTAGTATTACAATCTGAGTTGATGATCTCAAAGAGATAAAATACAATCATTTTGCCTCTCTAATCTACTTGAACAGACTTCCGCTGAGGTCCCGACTGTTGACAGAGGCATGAAGCTTTATGCATTTTTAAGTTTCCTCAATAGGCCTGGTGCAGACAAACAGCGCTTTTAAAAAAAAAAAATTATAATTGTTTATCTGCCTGATTCCTGACCCTCTCTGACAGAACGCAGCACGTCGGAGAGAAAAGTCTGATTTTGTTATTGAATTGTAGATGAGGTGGATGGAAAAAACAATTTAACATCAATTTTAGGTGAATGAAAAACATGCAAATAACACGACATAATGGAAAAGGCTGTATCGCACAAAATGAGGGTCTGATGATAGGGAATCACTCAGACATATAATTGCATTGGCCGCTATCTTAGCCCTTGACGAATATGTTGCCACACAGTCACGTGTAAACATGTTCACAGTCACTGCCATACTTTAGGAGAAATGGTGTTTATCCAGGAAAAATGTTGTTTCGCACTGTTCATGTTCAGACAGGAACATTTTTAGATGTGTAAACTAAAGTTCATCTGCTATGCTAAAAGATGCCAATTAGAGTCATTGCACTTTCTGGTTTTGCCACTGTTTTGTGATGTTTGGCAAATTGTCATGTCACTTGAGGTTAAACAACTGAGCAAAGGATTTGTTGCTTTAAGGAACAACTTTAATCAACACTTATCTTCCACTAATAAGCAAGTCTTTCATTAGCCGATTAGCCAGTTTAACTATTTCGGGTTCACTGAAGGCAAAACTCTCTGTGCAAGAAAATATTTCCCAGTCGTCCTTTTTGCCGCCTGTCTTCTCAATAAAAATCTAGGTGAAATTTTAGGAAAAACCAAACATACAGCTAACCAGATCAAATTTAAAGGATTAGTTCACCCAAAAATGAAAATTATCCCATAATTTACTCACTGTCAAGCCATCCTAGGTGTATTTGACTTTCTTCTTTCAGCCAAACACAATATAAATACTCCCATGTTTATACCTTTATAAATTAGAATAACTGGCTTCTGTACGTGAGTCAAGTTCTGGTGGAAGAGTGAACTTTGACCTGACACATGATGTTCTGACGAACATGGAAGTGCAAAGGTCAGAGCAAAACAAAGGTCACAAATTGGAAGTCTAAAACGAGAATCATACTCTGTTATACGCCGGAACGTGAACTCTCGCGAACGTGCTGACGGATGTTACCGGAAGCTAGTTATTATAGTTTATAAAGTTGTAATTATGGATATTTTTCTTACAAAAAACTTGACTTCAAAAGACCTTTATTAACCCCCTGGAGCTGTATGGATTACTTTTATGATGGATGGATGTGCTTTTTTGGGCTTCGAAATCTTATCAAAATTACTATTTACTCCCACTATAAAGCTGGGAAAAGCCAGGATATTTTTTAAAAACTTGGTTGTGCCTGGTTGTGTTTGTTTGAAAGAAGAAAGTCATACAGACCTAGGATGGCTTGAGAGTGAGTAAATTATGGGATAATTTTTGGGTGGATACTTTAAATCCATCAAAAACGCAAAGAAAGGAGGGTTAAAAAAATAATCAGAAAATTGATGAATGTGATGGATGGATGAGATAGATAATATTAAAAAATAAAATTACACATTTTAACTCATACAGGCACATGAAAATATTTTTAATAATTAAGAACAACATTGAGAAGAGTAGGAAATGAAACTGAAGTTGTTTTAATAAATAACACTATTAAAAAGTGAAGGTATACAAGTTTGTCAGTCATTTTCTCTTTGTAATGCATTTTGCCTGAGGGTAAAAACACATTGTGCAACTGATGGTTCACAGACCCTGTCTGCAACATTTCCTAGAGGACCTGTAGTGGACGGAATATGATTCAAACGGTTTAGATCTTGTAGTATGGCCTGGGAGTTGCTGTGACAGTGTGTCTACAAAGATTTACACAGTGGATAGAAGGTCAGAACCTGCAATTTTTTTCTGTACTTTTCTGACAACTCTCCGAGCTGTTATATCAGACAGTGACATCGTCGGTGAGTGCTCTCAAAAGGTACATTGGCAGTGCATGCCTCTGAAGACCACAAAAACACAGAGACGCTTCAGGAATACAGTAAACTCATGACCAGCCCTATACTAGTAGTGTACTGCATACTGGTTTCGGATGGAAATTGAAAAGTATAAAGTACTGTATGACACCACGAACTACTACACACATTAAACTTAAAGTCCCCCTGAAATCAAAATTTAAGTTTAAAATTGAAGCTTTTAGTATGAATATGTTAGCCTTAAGGTTATGAATAAGCTGGTGTGTTCCAAAATTCGCATTTAGGAGATATAAGCATTCAAATCTTACAGTCTCTCACTTCCGCTAAAATGGATCACGGATTTTCACATCACATCACACTTCAGTTTCTCATCAAATCTTCTGTCCAATCAAATGCTCTCTAGAATCTGCTGTCCCACCCCTCCTACACTCTTACAGACGCTGAAGGCTCGGCTGAAATCGATTATTTGCTCACACATTTACTAGTTTCTAGTGCACTATATAGAGAATAGGGAACGATTGAGACAGTGTAAATATGCTTTCCTTTTTGACGCGAATGCAGTCCGTTTTCGTGTTAGTGTCACATGAACTGCAAGCAGTCTACTCCGCTCCAGAGACACTAGAGCACAGAGAGGATCATATGCGTGAGTCGGCACAGACTACAAAAGGTATCGGACCCATTTCAGTTCTGCACAGAATGTTGTATATAAGCGATATAAAGGACATTATGAGGAGAAACGGATAGAGATTAGAAGGAAACAGAGGTTTAACTGAGTCTAACGCTATTGGCTATTTTTAAAAAGGGGCGGGCTGTTCGATATATCGCCCTGTTCTCCTGTTTCACTTTAAATTACGTCATTGAATTACACATTGAATAATGCTGCGCGTTCCAAGACACTTCAGTGGGCCTTTAAAGGGATAGTTGCACAAAAATGAAAATTCTGTCATTAATTACTCATCATGTTGTTCCAAAGACTTTCGTTCACAAATTAAGATCTTTTTCATGAAATCTGAGAGCTTTCTGTCCTCCATAGACATATGCAACTACCACTACAAAAAGTTCATAAAGTGATCGTAAAATTAAAATCAAAATCAAAATCAAAATTTTCTGAAGAGACATAATCATTTTATATAATGAACAGATTGAATTTAGGCTTTTATTCACATATAAACATTCATCAACGCCTATATCAGTTGTGGTAAACAGAAGCTCACTTGACGTGTGAGAACGGGTGTGGGTTTGGAATAGCATGAGGGTGAGTGACAGAATTTTCATTTTTGGGTGAACTAACCCTTTAGGGTAGTCATTCTCAGAAAAGGTTCAAGTGAAATGAAAATATCCTGCTTTCACTGTCTATGTAGTGAGTGAATGTAGAGTTTTTCCTTTTTTTCTAAAAATGCTTTATGCATATTTTGAGTAAAAAATAGGTGCTTTGCTTTTTAGACATTTTAATTACTATTTTTAAAAAAAATCCAGGACCAAAAACCTGGAATGTGCACCAAGGAAAAGACTGGAATTGGACAAATTGTTACAAGAAGATGCTGATCGAAGACAATACATGTAACATTTTTGTCATACATACACTGTAAAAAAAAAAAATCCAAATTTTACGGAAAATAACTGTGATTTTTTTATGGTTGTTTTCTTTTATTTTAAATTATACTCAAACAATGTATGTAAATTAACAACTCGGCTGTTATTTTATGTATTATGACATTAATGAAAAATTACTAGTAATTCACATATTTTTTACAGAAAATTTACTGTATTTTTTATACAGTATTTTTTCTGTTTTCTTAAATTACAAACAAATGTATGTAAAATTACAAAAATGAATGGCAGCAAAAAAAAAAATATATATATATATATATATCCTAATTTAAATAAACCAAGAAATTTCAGGCATTTCCTGAATTATTACGATCAAATATCTTCAGTTTAAAAAAATCATTTAAAAAACGGTCAATGACTGGCAGCAGTGGCTGCCAAACAAAAGCTGTAAAATAAAAAATAAGATATACTAATTTAAATAAACCAAAAAACACTGTTATTTTACAGGTATTTCCTGATTTGATTCAAATGACTGGCAACAGCAGAACATGAAACACTAACAGATCTCTCAAGATCTCAGCATCTTCACTTATTACAGTCTAGACTTTATTTCTTTTATACAAAGGTTCTTATTAAGAATGAACAAAGATTTAGATGTTGATGTTTTGTTGAAAAAAAAATTTGATGTCACCATTATGGAGGTAAGCGTTTGCTTTAGTTGAGCTCTTGACTCCTTCATGTTAGCTTTTCTCTGACTGTTTTAACTGTGTTTTTGATACATGTTTGTTGTAGCAAAAAAAAAAAAAGGAGGATGAGCTCTGATCAAATGATATAATTATCATGAAATGGTCTGATTCACAGATGTCACAGTGTTAAATTTCTGAGTATATTAACTGTTAATTTCATATGATTTACTGTGAAATCATATTATGACAACCTTCCATTCTGTTTTTTTAAGTTATTATGCAGAAAAAGCTTTCTTCCTGTCTTTTCTTTTTGCAAGCACCGAGACATCAAGAATCAACCTATGAATCTCAACAATGGTGACAATCAATAAAGGTTTTTTTTTTTTTTTTTGTCACCACTGATTCTTGATGTCTGTATGAGTCTGCGTGACCTTGACGCAACATTTTTTGCATAATGATTTAAAGTATTAACATGTTAAATTACAACTAATATTGAACAGTCTATCAGTGAATCAAACTTTTGTGATGACTATACCACCACTCAAAAACATTGGATTTGAGTTTTGTTTGCTTCATTTTTTTATTTGTTATACCAAACGTGCATCAAAAGGGCAGTTAAAGCAGTTGAAGGAACACTAATGTCAAAGAGTCAAGAGCACAACTAAAGCAAGCACTGACCACCAGAATGGTGACTTCAAACTTTATTATTTTATTCAATAAAACATCAACATCTAAACCTCTGTTAATTCTCAATAAGAACTTTAATGTGAAATAAAGTCTGGATTATAATAAGTGAAAATGCTGAGATCTTGAGAGATCTGTTAGTGTTTAATGTTCTGTTGGGATTTAAAGGGTTTCTGTATCGTCTGTTTTGTGGGTCACCATTGTGCTGGAGAGTAGAGCCTGTGCTTCAGTCCAGGATGAGCCAGAAAACATTGGTGTTATACTGCATGTTTTGTTTCAGATGCAATAACATATAGTTACATTCATTCAGTCGTTTATTTCTTCATGTATGTGTTTTTTCCGGTTAAATACAAAAGATTCACTTTTTACAATGAATGTGTTTAGTTAGCAGTGTTTTGCACTTTATTTAAATTAGAAAATTATACGTTTATTTTACAGACTTTGATTGGCAGCCTTTGCTGAAAGTCATTTGACCATTTTTTTATTTTTAAGATTGTTTTGTAGTAAAGGTGTTTTATTGTAATAATTCAGGGAATGCCTGTAAAATAACAGTGTTTTTCTGTAGAAAACTTTTAATGACAATTTCTGTTAAAGTTTTTTACACTTTATTTAAATTAGAATATTTTACTTTAATTTTAAGGTTTCCGTTTGGCAGCCGTAGCTCACAGTCATTGACCATTTTTTTTAACGATTTATTTTTTTACAGTGTACATAGATACAGTACATGCATATGGTTTTTGTTTTGTTTTTTAGTTTTTCTTTAAAATGATGTATTTTTAGAGGTTGTGGTACATAAGTACCATATTACCGTATTTCCCATTAATTAATTTGAACACTAAGATCACAAGTGTGACTATTTTTAAAGACCATTTAGCCTTTTTGAATATTTTTTTTCTTGGCATGATCACATAGTAAGTACCAAGTCACTGCATAAGTACAAAATGTTAAAAATTTAAAACATAAAATAAGCAGAGAGTTAAATTACTTTGGATGCTAAGAAGCATCCTCAAAACAAAAAGTCTATAAGAGATGTGTCTGTTTGCAGACAGGTTATGTTGTAAAACAGGCAGAAACATCACTGTTCACCTTTCAAGTCAGTGAAAATTCGGGCCGGTTCTGAGAAAGGCCCACAGATCTGCACCAGCAACATTTTGAAGGAAAAGTGCAGCAATAAACATAGTAACAAAATTGTTTTTAGGATTTTTCCATCTCACTCTCTCCCCTCACTCTGAAAGAAAGGTCACCAAACAGCAATACAGCAAAGCCTAAGGCAATCTTTTGTTCAATCTGTGACACACACATCGTAGCAACACAGAAATCTTGCTGAACATAATTTTAGCAATTGAACAAGCAGTGCATGAATCTAGAAAAAGACTAGTTCCAACAATCAAATTCTGTGCTTTCTAAAAGATGCCACCATGTTCGCATTCATTTTCTCTTTCTCTGCGTGCTGTGGGAGAGCTTTACTGTGACAGTAGGTCAGAGTTGTGTTGAGTGCTCTGACAATAAGAGAAGTGGGTGTGCTACAAAATAATGTTTCGTGTGGGCGGTGGGTTGCAATTACCCAGAGTGCATCTCTCATCTAAATGTGTATCTACCTTGATAATTACGGGCTTAGGTAAGGCTTTAGTGCATCTTAAATTGTGCTCTGTAACCTCACGGCAGCGCAATGTTGACAAGTCACAGAAACAAACAATACTGCACCTACGTATACACAAGTTTTCTTTTAGCCCATATGCTATATTAATTCATCCCCACAAAACATCACTTCAACCTACTAGCTCTCTCATGTCTGTGTTAAAATTAGGCCAAAGAGTAGAGGTCACTTGTAAAAGAATGCATTTTAGTCCTGAAATTAACATTTAGCCTTGACGTTTCCCAGAACTGGTGGCACTTCATACTATTTTCCCCCATTGGGCTAATCATCTGAAATCATGTCATGATTGCAGAGATAATTATTTTAATGGCCAAATGACTCAGCATGCCCACAGCAGCAGAGTACTAATGCATTTGGACACAAAAATGCAAAACGTAAAAGAAGGAGGATGGAAAGAAAGAAGCCATGTTCTCAACACCTTGCTGTTAAAAATGAAATCTGGAAACAGCCCCCATCATACTTCAGGCTGGAAATGATGCACTCCCTTCCAAGAAACGGCATGAACAGAGGTGAACATGTCCTAAATCATGCAACTAGTCTCCATTTCAGCCCACTCTTTCTGCAGTAGGCCAAGACCGTGAAGGCTAAAAGGGCTTTCGCAGGAAAAGAGGGAAGGATGGGAGGGAAGGAGGTAAAGTAAATGTGAGCCACAGCAGGAGGATTTGGAGCTTTGTTGAGGCAGCCCAGGGCATGGCTGGTACCAGCTGGGTCTGACTCATCTTCGCAGGGGAAAAAAGAAGCTTTCAGTTCTGTTCAGCCAGCATTCCCCTTAAATGGAGATCATGTGGGATGTAACGGTATGTGAGAGAGTCTGTCTGAAATGAAAGTGCAGTAAACCCTCACCTACTGCCATGAAAAAGGAAGTGAATTACATGTCAGTGGATTTTAAACTGTGGCCCCACAAAGACTTAAAATGGTCAGTTAAAAGAAAAATAATAATAAATGTATAAATATTTTTTAGTTTTAAATTTATAAATATATATGCAAATATTAAATATTTAAAAGTATAAATGAACTAATTGTGTTAAAGGTATATAAATAATACATATTTCAATACTTCTATTTAAAATAAATTACTATTACTAGTAATATTATTAAAATATGATATTCACTTATAATCAATAACAATAAATAAACTGTATTAAATAAAATTGTGCATAGGTATGAGAATTGAAATATTTATAATTGTGTATATTTAATATTATTATTATTATATTATTGTTTATTATATATATATATATATATATATATATATATATATATATATATACTGTAAAATGTAATTAGTTGAGTTTACTTAGAAAGCTTAATTAAACTGTTGGGTTTACATAAAAAAAAAACTTAAGGAAAAAGTAAGTTAACTCATCATTTTGAATTGATAAAACTAGCTTCCACATAGTAAAGAGTGCTAAGAAATCTTGAGGATTGGTAATTCAATTTTACGAATTGAGTACTTAGTTCAGTCAACTTAAAGATTTAAGTACACTGAACTTAAAGTTAAAATAGTTTTCTTATAAGTCTTAAAAAATTCTTGAGAAATTTAAGGCAGTTTCTACATAATGTGAACAAGATTTTTAAGAAAACTATTTTAACTTTAAGTTCAGTGTACTTAAATCTTTAAAAAAAATTGAATTACCAATCCTCAAGATTTCTAAGTACTCTTTACTATGTGTTAGCTAGTTTTACTAAAACTAAACAATTCAAAATGATGAGTTAACTTACTTGCTAAATTTAAGGCAATCGGTTTCCTTAAGTTTTTTTATGTAAACCCAACAGTTTAATTAAGTAATATACTTTCTAAGTAATATATATATATATATATATATATATATATATATATATATATATATATATATATATACAGTGGGTACGGAAAGTATTCAGACCCCCTTAAATTTTTCACTCTTTGTTATATTGCAGCCATTTGCTAAAATCATTTAAGTTCATTTTTTTCCTCATTAATGTACACACAGCACCCCATATTGACAGAAAATAACAGAATTGTTGACATTTTTGCAGATTTATTAAAAAAGAAAAACTGAAATATCACATGGTCCTAAGTATTCAGACCCTTTGCTCAGTATTTTGTAGAAGCACCCTTTTGATCTAATACAGCCATGAGTCTTTTGGGGAAAGATGCAACAAGTTTTTCACACCTGGATTTGGGGATCCTCTGCCATTCCTCCTTGCAGATCCTCTCCAGTTCTGTCAGGTTGGATGGTAAACGTTGGTGGACAGCCATTTTTAGGTCTCTCCAGAGATGCTCAATTGGGTTTAAGTCAGGGCTCTGGCTGGGCCATTCAAGAACAGTCACGGAGTTGTTGTGAAGCCACTCCTTCGTTATTTTAGCTGTGTGCTTAGGGTCATTGTCTTGTTGGAAGGTAAACCTTCGGCCCAGTCTGAGGTCCTGAGCACTCTGGAGAAGGTTTTCGTCCAGGATATCCCTGTACTTGGCCGTATTCATCTTTCCCTCGATTGCAACCAGTCGTCCTGTCCCTGCAGCTGAAAAACACCCCCACAGCATGATGCTGCCACCACCATGCTTCACTGTTGGGACTGTATTGGACAGGTGATGAGCAGTGCCTGGTTTTCTCCACACATACCGCTTAGAATTAAGGCCAAAAAGTTCTATCTTTGTCTCATCAGACCAGAGAATCTTATTTCTCACCATCTTGGAGTCCTTCAGGTGTTTTTTAGCAAACTCCATGCGGGCTTTCATGTGTCTTGCACTGAGGAGAGGCTTCCGTCGGGCCACTCTGCCATAAAGCCCCGACTGGTGGAGGGCTGCAGTGATGGTTGACTTTCTACAACTTTCTCCCATCTCCCGACTGCATCTCTGGAGCTCAGCCACAGTGATCTTTGGGTTCTTCTTTACCTTTCTCACCAAGGCTCTTCTCCCCCGATAGCTCAGTTTGGCTGGACGGCCAGCTCTAGGAAGGGTTCTGGTCATCCCAAACGTCTTCCATTTAAGGATTATGGAGGCCGCTATGCTCTTAGGAACCTTAAGTGCAGCAGAAATTTTTTTGTAACCTTGGCCAGATCTGTGCCTTGCCACAATTCTGTCTCTGAGCTCTTCAGGCAGTTCCTTTGACCTCATGATTCTCATTTGCTCTGACATGCACTGTGAGCTGTAAGGTCTTATATAGACAGGTGTGTGGCTTTCCTAATCAAGTCCAGTCAGTACAATAAAACACAGCTGGACTCAAATGAAGGTATAGAACCATCTCAAGGATGATCAGAAGAAATGGACAGCACCTTAAACATAGTTAAATAGATGAGTGTCACAGCAAAGGGTCTGAATACTTAGGACCATGTGATATTTCAGTTTTTCTTTTTTAATAAATCTGCAAAAATGTCAACAATTCTGTGTTTTTCTGTCAATATGGGGTGCTGTGTGTACATTAATAGGGAAAAAAATGAACTTAAATGATTTTAGCAAATGGCTGCAATATAACAAAGAGTGAAAAATTTAAGGGGGTCTGAATACTTTCCGTACCCACTGTATATATATATATATATATATATATATATATATATATTACAATATTATTAATACATATTTTGGTTCATTTAGGTTCATAGCAAAAATTAGCAGTCTAGTTGATTTGTTAAAAAAAAGTCTGAAATTATCCAAATTTACAGAATGGTGAAAGTGAGGCTATTTCAAAATATAGGGTATATATCTAAGGATTTGCACATAATTTGTAACCAAGGTAGCTGGGATTGTTAGATGGTCTGCATACAAGTGGTATGCCACCTGGAAATAAGTATGAGAACCACTTTTTCTAAATTTATAAAGTGTGCCATGACAAATTGACAACTGCTCTTAGTACTGGTGTTTCATTACTATAAAGTTACTCTAATATTAAAGTGTGACTCTTTGACGCTGTGTGACTAATATCACACTGTTAAGTCTTGGTTGGTAGCCAAGATTCAGCGATTCCCCATTGATGGCCATATTGCTATCGTTGGGTTTTCAAACATGTTGCATTAATGATAAACACGTTAAAAGCCATGTTTAATCCTGAGCGCCCTACTGATGCTGCCATCATTTGCATCCTTCCGGCCTGACACCCCTCCATGTGTTCATTATCAGACTGCGTGCCAGCTCCGGAACACCTTAAATGATCTATGATTGCTACTCATATGAATCACGGGAACGTTTCCAGGCCGACATATATCCACAGTCACCCATCTACATTAATGTGTCTCAACCTGGAGCTGTGAAGACACCCGGCGAGATCATTAGTGCGTCTCCAGCAGCGCTCATCAGAAGCTATCAGTAAGCCTCGTGTGAGGGAAAAACACATTCATATTCAGTGTCATGGACATCCACTACTTCCAGGGGTGTAAGATGTATGTCTAATTGAACTTGAGTTAAAGTATGAATATGAGGTCAAAATTTGACTTAATTAAAAGTCAAACCACCTAGCAAAAAAAAAAAAAAAAAACTTTTGTAATTTAAAAGTAAACTCTTTATTAGCCCTTCAAATTGACTTATGCAATCAAGACACTGAGTTTTTCTTATTAAATTAACTTTTGAGGTTTTAGGACACGCTTGTTGAGGTAAGACACAACAGGCAAAAATAGTTTTTTCATGCACTGTTTAAACAAGTTTATTTTCTTGCTTTTTATTTGCATCTGTAGATTTAAATTACAATACATATCTTAAAAGTGTTTTTCTTTCTTTTTTTCTATAAATGTAACTATAAATTGTTTTTTTCCACTGGCAGTGACCAAGAAAACTAAATTTTAGCAGCTATCAAATACAACAAACTTCAGTTTTATTCCTAACTACATTCTAAAGGTTTCATAGAGGTGTTGTTCATATATCGGATGATTTTAATGATAACAAAACAAAAAAAATGGTGAATGTCTTTATCAAGTGTTCAGATTTCTGTTCTGGATATTTATGCAGATTAGTGCATGTTTAATTAATGCATCATTTGCATATTTAAACATAATATTTCAGAAAACCTGTAATGCAAAAAAAATTATTCCAATTCGTAATGTAATCAATCAATTGGGGAAGTGTAATGATATGAATTGGTTATTTTTTTACCCTATTCACATGGGGTGTTTTACTTAAAATGGAAATTAATATCCAAGGATACAAGGATAGATTTATGTCCAGGGCAATAAGCACTTTGTCTATTAAAGGCCTGAATTAAATTGTATGGAGTAACATATAATACTACTTTTACTCAATTGCATTTAAATTCTAAAGGGAAAAATGGTATGAAGAGTGCTTATTACCCAAAATAATACTTCAGTAATGAATTATAATTACTCAAGTACTTCACTGCCCCTCCTCTCCTTAAAGAGACATTTCTGCGATTTCAAGCTCCCATCGCACACCAGTGCAGTTTAAGATGGAAGGAGAAAAGGTGGTACACAGTTATACTGGGACACAACTGAGGCTGGTGGGTGACTGGCAATATCTGGAGGGCAGGCAGGACAAATTATGGCAAAATCATTTCCTCAAGATACTATATAGAGTCTCTTGATACACTCACAGGGGTTGTATTTGATTAAGGGAACATGATAGTAACCTACAGTGGTCTGGCTATTTGGGAATTACAGTCCACAGTAAGACATAAGCCAAGTGAAGTCGCTGCTGAAGAAAAACAACAGTACATTTTGCCAGCAGAAGGTCAAGTTTGTTATTACAGATTTGATTTTCTCTGTGCGATACCAATGAAAGACCCATGACCTATTACGGGACACAGCATCAGGTTGACAGTTCAACAGCATGTGTAGATGGCAATGTAGTCTCATACTGAGCCATACCACTGTTATAACTACTACTACATGATTTTTTTTAAATAAAACTTTAATAAAACTACCTGAATAATTCTTAAATCATTTCATTATTGCAAGATTAAAGGTGCAATAAATTTAGTATGTTATCTTGTGGAGCCATCCAATAGTTTAATATCTAGAGTCAGAAATGTATTAATTTAAAAAAGATAACCTTTGTTATGAATTGATAGAAACTTTAATATGATGAGTTGAAAATTTGAAATATAATAGTATTTCACAATGTTGCAGCCTATACAGGCATAAAAGACTTCTTTCAAAACCATTAATAAAATCTTATTTAAAAAAATAATAAAAAAATAATAATAAAAGATTATATATTATATATATATATATATATATTTTTTTTTTTTTTTTTTTTTTGTGGGGGGGGGGGGAGACAAAAGGTTATTTTATTATATTTCAGCATAAACTTACATTGGGGTAATGAAAATAATCTAGCTACCATTTATAATTTATTTACAGCTGAAAAGTTGCATGTATATGTAACAATCAAAAGTATTTTTTAAAAATGTCAGAAAAATGTCTGTTCTGCTTTTATTTATAAATACCAGTAGTGATGCTGTACAATAAAAATGTTTTCATGTCATTGGAAATAGAGTCATCAGTGTCCCAATGTCTAGTGAGCCAGGGTCGTCACCAGTGCCTGAATACATGTACATGATACTGAATCATGACCTTTAGGGAGCCATAGGGAGCTGACTGAGATGCACACTAAATAACTTGCATTTCATGATATTTGACCAGGGTGGAATTTTTAGAGTGTAAAAGACATAATGTGCTGTGGTAAAATCTCTTCACTGTAGACCCAAACAGTATAACTAACTTATAATGGAAAGTACGTTTTACTCAAAATGTGCCAAAAAGTTTAACTAACTATTATTTTTGAGTTCATTCAACATCTATCAGAGATTTAAGTTAACACTAAATTTATTTATTTTATTTATTTATTTATTTTTGAGTTTTTGAGTTTTTACAACTAAAGTTTAGAGTTCAGGGAACTTGAAAAAATAGATTTAACCATAATCAAATATTTTAATGTCAAACATACGGTGCGTTTTTTTACCAAAACGTGAAGTCAGTCATCGCTGAATGTGCACTCAGACAGTTTCCCTCCACACAGATACCCAGATGTTCACAGGGCAGTTGGATTCGACAGCAAGTCAATTCAAGTCCAAATATATGCATTTTTATTCGATAGCTACAAAAATATGCAAGTATTCAGCTGTTTATAATAATGTTGGAGACTGGTCTAATTCGGCTACACTCGCATCATCCGCCCACAGGTTAGGTTATACTTAAAACTTGAGTTGCATTAAATTAAGATGAACAAAACACTAAATATACAATCTGATTTAAATTTACAGTTATTAAAAAAAACTGATGATATTTAAGTTTGCAAACTTACAAAAATAGAGGCAATACATTTTTTGAGTTATCCGGGTTTACAGTGTTTCGACTGCCATTTTGGCAGTGTTGAAATTATTTTTTTAGGAATAGGTCTAATCAGAAAAAAAGGTTTTCCACATATGAGAAAATAATTAGTCAAATGTAATATTTGGACCACATGTGTTGGACAACTGAAATTGTTTTGTTGTGTAACATCATGTGTGGCGTAGCCAATTCAAATCAAATTCACACTCGGAACCAATTCTTAAATTCACCCTACATTCCAATCAAGTCTGTCACATGATTTTCAAGGGCAGACCACACAGTTGTTTCTCAATGGCTTATGGGTTAAAACCCAATCTGTCAGCTGTCCACATTTCCACAGTACAACAAAATTGATGTACAGAGGCAGCCATGTTTCTAAATGGCTGGGAGATGATAGAATGCCAACTAATGCTAACATGCTACATGCTCCTCCATAGCTGCAGAAATGATGTACACTCAAAGTCCTGCAGTCCAATTACTGTCACAGAAGCTCTTCTCAAGATGAATGTCCCCATAGTGGGCCATATCTCTCCCTCTCCCTCACTCTTCCTTCACACACCTAAAGAGGGGGAAGGTTGAATTCATTGAGTCATAATGTGACAGACAGACGGCTACGGAAGCCTTTAAAAGCCCTTAAGAGGAGAAGGCACAGGCTAAGAGGACAGCACCCAAGAGCCTAATAACGTGGCCTAAGGATGAGAGGCTAACTGATTGTCCCATTAACACTGCCTATTAGCCCGCACCCTTGACATGTCACCATTCAAGCAGGCCTATCACACAGGATTACGGCACTCCTCAACTGACTGCATTAGCCGCGCCCCAAAGGGACAGGTAGAACCAAAATACGTGCTGAAGGCGAACTGTCATCTATTATTAGCCATCAATTATAACAAGGCCATTGGACCTTCAGAATTCCCGTGTTGATCCCTGCGCTGGTCCTTATCCACAGGCTGAGTGGAGAGGTTGTGTGTGTCAGCCCTTAATTTTAGCCAGTGCCCCATGAGAGAAGACACTGTCACCCCCTCGGATTTCTTGCTAGTTGCTTGGCAGCTATCTCATTCAGTGACATAACCTCAGTCTTTAGCGGCGGCTAAATGTTATCTCAAGACAGAACCCTAGTGACCTACAGACCCAAAAGGAAGGCAATTGAACAGTTTATTCTCCCTTATCTATCCATCCAACTAGCTGTAAATTATAGATCTTTTGTAGATGATTTTTTTGCCTTTCGATGATGCATTTTCCCTAAAAGGGTTTAAAAGAATGTCAAGGTTTTTTTGAAATAATAAAAAAAATAATAATAATGAAATAAACATACAGTTCGACAGATTCTGTACAACAAAACATTTAGCTTTAGCATCTTAACATTATGGTGTGTTGAAGATAATTTGCTATTGTATTTTTATTGCATAATTGTCATTTTAATAATAATATTATTATTAGTAATAATAATAGTATTTCTATTTTTGTTAATTTTTTGCAGTCTGACAGGTTCAGTACAATTAAACATTTAGCTTTAGTTTCATATGCTTATGTTTGGTTGAACTTAATATTGTTTTTTGTTTTTTTAATCCATAATTGTGGTTTTCTAATAATAATAATAAACAGAAAATATCCCTTAACAATCCTTTTACTATAGACTATTTTGGGTGAATAGCGATGACAGTTTTGCAGTAGCAGTCTATGGAAGCCATGTATAATAAAATAGGTAATTTGAGTTTATTCTGAGAATTGTGAGATATAAACTCATTATTCTGTCTTTTTTTCCTCAGAATTGCTCAGAGCCTACAATTCTGACTTTTTTCTCCTCAGAATTGACATATAAACTCTTGATTATGAGAAAGGTCTTAACTGAGAGATAAAAATGTTCTAGGTTTAAATGTTACCTATGTAAAATGTTTCAAATATTTTAGGTTTAAATATTATTTCATGCTGTAACTGTAGGGCTAATACATTATGAACTGCATATGTAAATATTATGTCATCATCAAATTCATTTTTTAATAATATCACAGGTTTCATTAGTCCAGTCTGTCCGCTTAATGGCTTGCAACCATAAACGCCTGTGTTTAGTTTCAAAGAGCATCTGTGAGAGCGGCATTCTATAAAAATGAAGATGAAATCTTTTTTTGTATTCTGATGACATCCAAAGGCACAACAAGAAATTTGTTTCTTACTCCGTAGATTTTGTTTTTCTGCCACCACAACTGCACTGGCGTAACAATGATGTCTGCTGCCAAATGGTCTATTATACCTTTTATCATAAGCCAGTTTGAGATCAGTTGCCAGAGAACCCAATTGCTGGCAGTCAAGACCAGTTCCACAAACAGAACACACAAAAAGATGATTTGTTCATGAATTAGACATTTTCCATGCCAAGCCAAGGTGATGGAAAACTGCTGGCACATCATTACAAAACTTAACTGCCCTAACATAAGTCACATTGTGATTACCACATTAATAACAACATTGCTTAATTTTTATATCACCAGCAAGATCGCTGCAAATTTATTGTAACTATATATGTCAAAGCAGGAAACAGACAGAGAGAAACAAAGTGAGAAATGATCCTAAAAAGACCGATAAGAAACAGAGAAAGTTTAGAAGAGGGAGAGATAAAGAGAAGAGAAGAGAGAGATCAGATGTTGGATCTTACAGTGGGAGCATGCTGAGACAAAGAGAGAGAGAGAGAGAGAGTGGATCCATACAGCCCAGATCAAATGATGCAGATTTGAGAGAGAGGGAACTCAAGTGGAGATAAAATGACAACACAAGCTTTTTCCATCGACCTTGGGCATCGAAGCCAGGCCATGAGTGGGCAAAAGGAACTAACGTGTCACATAGTATGTGATAAGACATTTTGAGTGTAATCTGACCCCACTCGCAAAGCACTCTGTAGGTCAAAAGTAAGCCAGGCTTGGTTAGGACTTGAGAACTAATAGTGACAGAGTAAAATGACCTATAAATCAGCAGTATCTGGACTTCAAATCTCCTTTTTCATAGCATACAGTGTATATATACTGTTTGCAGAATTATTAGGCAAGTTGATTTTCTGATTATATTTTTTTTTCCCCAGGAACATTTCACATCAATCTTAATAACTACTATTCATTTTGTATTTAATCATTTATAAGTGATATATAATTGTTCATGAAGGCTGGAAGTGAAAAACGCCTTATATTCAGGTGTGCATAATTATTAGGCAGGTTTTCTTTTACAGATAAAATCAGCCAAACAAGAGAATTTAATTCAGACTGAAAAGTCAAAAGTTGTAATGAATAAATGCACAAAAAATAAATGCACATGAGAAGGATACAATACTAATGCAATACTAGAAATTGCAAAGGTAAAGCATGGACAGGGTAATGCTCATTGGGTCAGCAGGGTCAGACAAAAACAGGTGGAGAAGGAAAGACACATGTTAACTGCAAAATAATTAAGAATTAAGGTGAAGAATTAAGTGTGAAACCATCAGGAACCCTTTAGTCTCCAGCATTTCCACCATGTTCCAGAACTGCAACCTTCCTGGAGTTTCCAGAAGTCCAAGGTGTTAGGATCTCAGAGACTTAGGTTAGGTAAAGAATCCTAAAAAATGACTCTCGCTTAATAAGAATCACATACTGAAGTGTAGTAAAATACATGAAGACTGATTTTTATAGGCTTTATAGACAGACAGACTCTTGAAGAACCAGCACCACATCCTTTTGTACCACTGTTTGAAGAATTTATCATCCAGAATCTGGCAGTAAGCTTTGGGAGTTATTTTTTAGTCCATCTCCTATCCTGAAAAGTCAGAGTAAAAATATATATTTTTTAAAATATGATTAGAAAAACACCTTGCCTTATAATTCTGCACACTGTATATGGTCAAGATGATCTGCTGAAATTTAAACAGAGCATCAGAGTGGGGAAGAAAGGTGATTTAAGTGACTTTGAACGTGGCATGGTTGTTGGTGCCAGACGGGCTGGTCTGAGTATTTCAGAAACTGATCTACTGGGATTTTCATGCACAAGCATCTCTAGGATTTACAGAGAATGGCCCCGAAAAGAAAAAATCCAGTGAGCGGCAGTTCTTTGGGTGAAAATGCCTTGATGATGCCAGAGGTCAGAAGAGAATGGCCAGACTTGTTCAAGCTGGCAGAAAGACAACAGTAACTCAAATAACCACTCATTACAACCGAGGTATGCAAAAGAGCATCTCTGAACGCATTGAACCTTCATGCAGATGAGCTACAGCAGCAGAAGACACACCGGGTGCAACTCCTGTAACTGTCAGCTAAGAACAGGAAACTGAGGCAACAATTCACACGGGATCACCAAAATTGGACAATAGAAGGTTGGAAAAATTTTGCCAATGAGTCTCAGTTTCTGCTGCGACATTCGGATGGTAGAGTCAGAAAAACAACATGAAAGCATGGATGGCTGCTGCTGATGTCCGTCCCTTTATGACCTTAGTGTACCCACCTTCATATGGCTTCTTCCAGCAAGATAACACACCATATCACAAAGCTCATATCATGACAATGAGTTCACTACTCAAATGGCCTCCACAGTCAGATCTCAGTCTAATAGAGCACCTTTGAGGTGTGGTGGAACTGGAGATTCACATCATGCAAATCTGCAGCAACTACATGATGTTTTCATGACAATACGGACCAAAATTTCTGAGGAATGTTTCCAGCACCTTGTTGAATCTATGACACGAAGAATTAATATTAATATTGTGTGTGTGTTTCTGGTTTATTCACATTGGGCAAAACTAAATTTTTGAAAAAGGTATGTGAAGGATTCTCCTAATCTGCAATTTCACGAGTTTACACGTACATGAAATCAAAATAATGTAATTTTTATAGAAATTTATGCATATTTGGCATGCTGTCCGGGGGAGGGCTCCGAGCTCAGAATTTGGCCTGAACCCAGAGTACTCCCCCTCCTTAACTGGGATAGAAACCAGCCAAGAGTGAGGTGATGGGGTGGTGGAGGGATGCTGTGAAAGAGACGGCTTTATATACCGGCTTCCTCTTGCACTGATTGGTTGATTTCCTGAACGTGCACCTCCCGAATTTTGTTAAATAAAACTTCATATTATTATGTAAGATTTTCTCCATGCTCTCTTTATGGATATTTAATATCCAGCAAACCTTTCAAGATCTGACTAGTTAATTCTTAATAACCAGCTTTCAATGCTACTGCAGGGAAATCTGGGTTTCAACTGGATACCAAGCAGCAACAGTCATGCGAATCCAATAGTTGTCATTTACAAGCAAATGACAGCTTTGTCTCAAGGAACCAATCTGTTTGATGCTTGAAAAGCAGATTTTTGAGCAGATCGAAAAAGTGTCGCTGGCAGGCATCGTTCTCAAGACTCATGCAGTATGTAATTAGAGATTGTACTGACAGCAGACTAATGGAGGAACATCTCAAAATTGCAGCCATGGAATGAGGCACAATACGTTCTGGAGAGCAAGTAGCATGATGCAAGTATTATTATCTTATACAATCACTCTTTGCCATCCTTAAAATAAAATTTGGTTTACCAAAAGCTACTGTCTGCCGAAGGATAAAGGTCACCTCCCTGAAAGCTGTTCTATGAGTGAATAGGTAAGCGAATTTAACTGTTACAGTTTCAGTAAAGTTTCTGACCTTTTTAAAACACTCCATATCTGCAGCTTTTCCATGCTTTCACTCAGAAATCTCAGGTCCTCTTGTGCAATATATATACTAGGGGTTTTGATAACAGCCTTCATCTGTTTAAATTACAGAGCTTATTGTCGAATGGATGTTTTCTTAAAAAATAAGTAGTGCACATATTAGGCTCTCAGTTTGCTGAATTAAATGTAATTGCTTTGTTATATTGTCATCAGCATAATGTACAATGCTGCATTTAAAAATAAACATGAAACTCTGAATATCTTCAGCATGTTGTAACCTGATGATCATGTGATCCAACATAATTTGAGAACCAAAGAGTTTCTTGTCCTTCAATGGAAGCAAGAACATCTGACCATCTGTACAAAGGTGTTTAACATGATTTATGTCACATATATGCACAAATGTAATTGTTGCCCTAAAAATGGCAGAATCTTAAAAATGTTTTCATTTACATCGAATTTACTCATAATTCAGGCCCCCACAATATGTGTGTGTTTCTATTCTGAGATCATTCCAAGCATCATAAAAGTAATCTGTGCTTTTTCAAGTACAATTGACTCTACCTGCTCTGAAATAGAGGATGGTTAATAACAACAGCATGTCAATGCAACAATCACCATGCCAACATGCACTAGCAGTTTGTACAAAACAGCCCACATTGATCAAGCAGTTGGAAGCTGATTTCAAAATGAAGCCACTGTCATTTTGCTATATTGCTGGGTTGAAGCTGGCCATCTAGATTTCCTGACAGGTTTTACAATCAACCAGGGGAAAAAAACTGTCAGGTTGTTTTACAGCTGAGCATGGAGTAAACAGTCACTTCAGAAAATAAAAAAGAAAAAAACCCTGACAAAACCAGAGAAATATGGCTTTTCTTTTAAACAAATGACTTAAGAATCCCATCTGTTTGCGTATTCCCACAGCTCCTTCTCACAGCAGCGTATGGCCATTCAGAAAAACATTATTTGCTTAGGGAAACGGATTGCGATTCATTGCAAGCCTACATGAGTGAAGATGGTGTTTACATTGTGAAGAAGCTGCAGGCTTGGAAGTTAAAAACCACAGACGTCTATAGTCTACAGTTGACACCCAAAAAACAGTCACTGTCACTGACAGATAGTTTACCCTCATTAAGGCCCCATTTACACTAGTGCGAAAACGATCCTCGTCTACACTGGCGTTTCCACTGCGTTTCAAAAACGATCTTCGTCTACACTACACGACCAGAAACGCACGTCACATGACTGTTCATGCACACTGGGCATGTGCGCACAAGTGTAAACAGTTGCCTCTTGCGCATGTGGGTAGCTGAGTTTTTAAAAAATGCAGTTTAACAGCACAATGGCTGCTAAAAATGTCAAGAAAGCTAGCAAAAACAAATGCAGTTCATTCTCCATGTTACTGTTTACATGGTTGTCATGGAAACGCAGAGCGACGGCATCGTTTTCAAAAGTCTCTGTTTTGGTCCGTTTACATTGAAACGCAATTCCTGCGTTTTCGAACTAAAACGGGGTCTGCAGGGTTTTTTTTTCGAAAGTCTCCGTTTCTGAGGTTCGAAAACGCTGGCGTAGTGTAAACGACAGGTGTAACCGTAGCAAAACTTATGCATTTTAAAACGAAAACGCACTAGTGTAAACGGGCCTAATTGTTCTATAAAGAAATAATAGAAATAAATAGTACTTAAAAGTTTTAAAATAATGTACACTCACATTAGATGAAGAATGCAGTCATATCAGTGGCTTAATACTGATAAACCAATTTTGTCTTATGGCCAATAAACACCCAACAAAAATGGCCAATATATCCTTAAGATAAAAAAGAAAGAAAATGAAAACACTAAAAACTGTTACATTTAGCAACTCACTCCGACATGAGTAATGTAATGGGAAAGCACTATTAAATTAATTTTTTTTTTTAAAAACTTTGTTTAATTTATAAAAATAAAATGAAATAAAATAACCTGGTAGTCAGTTATTGAGATTAACTATAGTAGGCTACATCAGTGGTTACTACTGCTAAGAAACCATGTGCTCTGTGGCAAAGTACATACACTACAATAGAACCATATGGTTAAACAGAATTGCAAAAGAATGCAAAACCAGTGAAGTGTAATCTGTCTGAAGATGCCACATGGCCATTTTTTTCTGCTAATGCAAATGAACTTCATATACATTTTTAATTGCACATGAAGTGTCCAAATACTTTTATATTTGTGGCATTACAATGTCTAATAAGTAGTGGAGAAAGTATAAAAATGGTATTTGTTTAGAGTCAAGTTATTACTGTGATGAGCAATTATGCTACACGGAGCAAGTTAAAAATCAAATGATGAATATGTTTCCATGGGAACCCTCATGTTTCATGTTGTATCCCTGTACTCCTCTTCAATACCTCTCCCACTGGCTTTCATGAAACATGGAGACAAAGAGAATCACTAAGTAGTTATAAAAATTAATATGCCCAATCTTTTCATTACACTTTAAAATGTTGCGTGGTCTGAATTCAACTCCTTTCAATCCCAAACTCAGCCTATGTCATATCTTCTAAGCTATATCAGCCCCTTTATGAGTACCTGTAATATCATATTTGAGCCCTTCTTGATTTTTACAAATGAATTGCATATCCAGAGACTAAAACGCATACGCACAAACAAAAATAGACCCAAACACACTTTGGCAATCTTTCTGTAAACTGCAATGAATTGTGGTTAGTCAGTAACTTGGTTTTGGACGAAGTGGTTTGTGTTTAGAGCTCAGGGAACATAATTAGCCTGGCAAGACCGAGAGATAGATTACATTGGTGTGTGTGTGAGAGAGAGAGAGAGAGAGAGCACTGACCAAAGGTGCAGAACATCCCCTTACTCTGTTCCTGTATTGCTACAAAAGACAGATAAACAATTTTGACAGCAGACCTTCGTGTTGTATCACAAAATAATCATGTACTTGGATGCCTGTTTGCCTGTTGTCAGGGACTTTGATACTTTTGAGATGTTCAGTTTTTTTATAAGCACTGCAATGCATCAGATCAGAGTTGCACCAAAATACTGCAGAAGAAAACTGAGAGGAGTTAAAGAAGAAGAAAAAAAATATTTTCAATGCCGAATTTTTTTGAATTCAAATTTTTTTACTCCATATTTAATTAACTAAAAATAGATCATTTATAATATATTTATAATATATTAATATAACATAAAAATAATAAAATTCAAATTTTCTACCCATATTTATTAACTAAAATTAATGATATATTTATAATATATTTAAAATAAAGAATTCCAATTTTGACCCAATACTTAAAAAATAAAAAAAATAGGATAAAGGGGGGCAATTTCAAAACACTGCTTCATGAAGCTTCGAAGCTTTACAAATCTTTTGTTTCCAGTATCAAACTGCCGAAGTCACGTGATTTCAGTAAACGAGGCTTCGTAAAACAAAAGATTCGTAAAGCTTCGAAGCTTCATAAAGCAGTGTTTTGAAATCGCTTATCACTAGATATTGTTGAATAAAGTCATTATTTTGCTGCACAAAAAGTATTCTTGTCGCATCATAACATTAAGGTTGAACCACTGTAGTCACATGAGTTGTTTTAAATATGTCTTTAGCATTTTTCTGGGTATTGAAAACATTAATTATCTTGCTATCAATGGAGGACTCACTGAACCATCAGATTTTATCAAAAAAAGTTTAATTTGCATTCTGAAGATGAACAAAGGTCTTACGGGTGTGGAACGACATGAGGGTGAGTAATTAATGACAGAATTTTCATTTTTGGGTGAACTAACCCTTTAAGAAAATTGACAATAAATTAAACTTTAAATAAATGAGAATAAAATAATATTACAAAATAATACAAATTCTGGCTTCATATTTATTGACTAAAAATAATTATATAATTATAATTATAATAAATAATTCCAGATCAATAAAATAGCATTTAAATGCACGTGCATGCTGAAGTCATGTAATGATTTGTGAATGCTTGAGTGTGATCACAGTATATTCTCCAGTTTAGGTGGGAGGTTACACCCCTGTCGTTTCTGAGTAAAACAGAGTTCAACCCCTCTACATTTTGGCAAAATCTAACCTTTTAAATTCCTAAAGAAGTCTAATGCTTTGTAGATCTCCAGCTGAGCGTGTACCTGCAGTACAGAGAGGTAAACCAGCAAGATACCTCACACAACCCATCAATGAGCTTTCCTACCCATACAATAATTTCCATTTAGCAAACCTCCTTCAAGGCATCCTGAGGGGTAGAATCCATTAACTCGCTTACACTGTGCAACACCTGATCAGAAGTCAGAGTCAATCCATAGTCCTACAGAATTTACACACTCAGACAGAACAATGAGTGGGCCTGAAAACCGGTGTGCTGCATAAAAAAATAAAAAAATAAAATTGCCTGCTTCTTCTTGATCTTGTAATGTTTTTTTTTTTTTTTGGGGGTTTTTTTTTGTGTTTTTTTATGTGTTGACAGCTTGAAGTTAGCATCGGAGCTGGAGTCAGTCTCTTTGATACATGAATATACAAAATGAGAATCTGTTTAGGTGTTTCTCCTAAAAAGATGACACGTTATTGAATCTTTTGTTCTGCTCTCAGAGGGATAATAGTCATTTTGCCCCTTTGAAATACTAAAAGTGGGTCACGTTGGGATGAATGGAAAGGGCCCGATTTAAACTCATGGCCATTTCCATTTCATGTCCATATAAATGCACCACTGTACAATGGTTTAAAAACACTCTTTCACAAAATATTATTTATATACAGTATAGCTTGGCTATTAATAATCAATGTTCTACAGTCAAACTTAAAGCTCATGTAAAAGGGTGAAGCCAAATTATACCTTAAAATGTTTAAAGCACAAATAAGTTGAAAAAAATATAGCCCAGTTAAATATCACATTAGACAAGCCATTTAGTCAAATAAGCAAAATGCTTAAGTACACTGTAAAAAAAATGTTTTTAAAAAATACTAATTTTACAGAAAATAACTTTTTTACGGTCATTTTCTTTTATTTTAAATAATACTCAAAACTCTGTAAAATTGCAAACAATATATGTACATTAACAACTCGGCTGTTATTTTAAGTATTATGACATTAATGAAAAATATTTTTTATACAGTATTTTTTTCTATTTTCTTAAATTACAAACAAATGTATGTAAAATTATAAAAAATAATCAATAATTAAACAGTAACAGGTTAAATGATAAAACGGTCAAATGAATGGCAGCCAAAAAACCCAGTAGAATTAAAGTAAAATATCCTCATTTAAATAAACCAAAAAACACTGTTATTTTACAGGTATTTCTTGAATTATTACGATCAAATATCTTCACTTTAAAAAAATTGTTAAAAAAGATGACTGGCAGCAGCGGCTGCCAAACCAAGACCATAAAATTAAAGTAAAATATCCTAATTTAAATAAAGTGCAAAAAACTTTAACAGAAATTTTATTTAAATGTTCAAAAACTGTTATTTTACAGGTATTTCCTGATTTGATTCAAATGACTGGCAACAACAGAACATGAAACACTAACAGATCTCTCAAGATCTCAGCATCTTCACTTATTACAGTCTAGACTTTATTTCTTTTATACAAAGGTTCTTATTAAGAATGAACAAAGATTTAGATGTTGATGTTTTATTGAAAAAAAAAAAGTTTGATGTCACTGTTATGGAGGTAAGCGTTTGCTTTAGTTGAGCTCTTGACTCTTCACTTTTTCATGTTAATTTTTCTCTGATTGTTTTAACTGTGTTTCTGATACATGTTTGTTACAGCAAAAAAAAAAAAAAAAACTGGTTGGTTGTTTATTGATGACATAAGTATCATGAGGTGGTGTAACTCACTGATATCACAGTATCTGATTTCTCAGTATGTTAACTGTTCGTTTCATGATTTTCTGTAATATTGTGGATTCATTATGACAACCTGTTATTCTTATTTTTAAGTTATGTAGAAAATGCCCTTTTTTCTTTTTTCTTTTTTTTTTTTTAGCACAGAGACATCAATAATCAGCATATGAATCTCAACAATGGTGAACATCATTTAAGCTATTTTGTGACTTTAGTAGCTTGTTTTGTGATGTTCTGAGTTGATCTGAATTTTTTTTCTATTGACATCGTTTTTGAGATTCACTTGCTAATTCTTGATGTCTGTGTGAGTCTGCATGACCTTGACAAAACATTTTCTGCATAATGATTAAATTAAATTGTTTATAACACCACAAGACTACAATAATATTAGCATGTGAAACTGACAATTAACATTAAACAATTTAATCAGACACTAACCAACATTATCTGATTAAAGCTTTTTTTTTTTTTTTTTTTTTTTTTTTTTTTTGCTATAACAAACAGAACAGTTACAGCAGACAAAGAGACGCTAACGTCAAAAAGTCAAGGGTCAAGAGCTCAACTAAAGCAAGCACCGACCACCAGAACGGTGACTTACAAACTTAATTATTTTCAATAAAACATCAACATCTAAACCTCTGTTAATTATCAACAGGAACTTTAGTATGAAATAAATAAAGTATGGATTGTAATAAGTGAAAATGCTGAGATCTTGAGCGACCTATTAGTGTTTAATGTTCTGTTGGGATTTAAAGGGTTTCTGTATCATCTGTTTTGTGGGTCATCATTGTGCTGGAGAGTAGAGCCTGTGCTTCAGTCCAGGATGAGCTAGAAAACATGGGTATTATGCTGTATGTTGCTGTATTTCAGAGGCAGTAGCAAATAATTACATTAATTTTCACATGTATGCTCTTTTTGGTTAAATACAAGGGTTTCACATTTTATAGTCATTATGTTTTACTAGCAACAATTCAGGATATATCTGTAAAACAAGTTTTTTGCACGTTATTTAAATTAAGCTATTTTATATTTACTTTTCAGACTTTGATTGGCAGCTGTTGCTGAAAGTTATTTGACTGTTTTTTTGTTGTTGTTTTTTTAGATTATGTTTTGCAGTGAAGGTGTTTTATTGTAATAATTCAGGGAATACCTGTAAAATAATTTTTCTGTAAGAAAAGTTTAATGAAAATTTCTGTTAAAGTTTTTTGCACTTTATTTAAGTTAAAATATTTTACTTTAATTTTAAGGTTTTTGTATGGCAGCCGTAGCTGACAGTCACTGACCATTTTTTTACGATTTATTTTTTACAGTGTAGTATATTTTAGCAATATATTTTCTTCCAACTTCCAAGAGGAAAACTTGAACACCGACAACTGTTCCAATGCTTGCTATACATTATTTTCTTCTTTACAGAAACAGAAAACTCTACTAATGTCACATATGGCCAAAGAATGAAACATCTGCTTACACCCAGATGTTCAAGCAAATATTCTAGCCTAAAAGTCATTATTCAAATATTCAGCTGTTTCTAGTGATGGCCATAGTATACCACCCATCTTCCTAACTACACTGTTAAACCTTGCTGTAAAAAAAACTGCCAAATTCTGACAAACCATTTTCTGACAAACAAACCATTTTCCATTAAAACAGGAATATACTGTAGAAAGCAATGCATTCTGGGTAATATTTGTCATTTTCGAGTAAGTAGCCTACAGGAATATACTGAGTCGACACTCTGAGGCTGTTCAAAATAACACCCTATACCCTCATTCACTATTCCCTACATTAGTTCACTAATATAGTACACTTGACAGAGTTACTTAAAAGAAGTGAGTGAATTCAGATATTGATGAACACCTGATAAGCAGAATCACTGAAGGATAGAGAAACAAGATCAGAAAAAAGAGAAGAGACGAGTAGAAACACAAGAACTACAACTGACTTTAACCACATTGAGTATGAAACCAGTTTACAAACCAGTTTGACATTAATTTTTTTATACATGTACAGAAGTTCTTGTTGAAAATTAACAGATTTGGATGTTTCATTGAAAATAAACATTTGTTGAATTTTGCAGTCACCATTGTGGTGACCAGCGTCTGCTTTAGTTAGGCCCTTCAATTTTTAACTGTGTTTTTTTTTATGAATATTGAAGTCATACAGTGCATAAAACATTTGAGCTCCTACATATCTTGGACAGCAGAGACATCAACAATCAGAATATGAATCTCAACAATGGTGACATTCAAAAGTTTAATGTTGCAATGCATGCTGGGTGCCAGCATAATACAAAACTCCCAGCATGCACTGCACCATGAATCAATTTTGCAGCTGAATGGTCCTTGTTTATTGCCACCATTGTTGAGATTGATGTGCTGATTTTTGATACCTGTGTCTAAATAATACCACAACTGCTTTTTTGTTGTGTATGGTGTTTAAAAAAAAAAACTTTTTAACTGATTGTCGTTGGATCTCTTGCTGTAGTTTCACAGTAGTGATAATGTAATGTTTTAGTCTGTTTATAACATAGAAGCTTAAACAAAGTATGAGTTAGTGAATCAAGAGAACACATGATGGTTATGTTTTTACCAACTCAGGAGTTTCTTTTTTTTCACCACATTTGTTTTTGCCATAACAAATACAGCTTGAAAAAATAGTTTAAGCAACCAAAGAAAAAACAAAAACTGATGTATAAAAAGTCAATGGTCAAGAGCTCAACCAAAGCAAACACTGATCTCCTGAATGGTGACATCAAACCAAACATTTTCGATAAAACATTAACATATAAACTTCTGTTCATTCTCAATAAGATCTTCTGTCAATTATCACTTACATATTAACTTAATTATCTCACTGCAACATGGCGTCAATGTTACTTTTACTCTGTAGTGTGGGAACTAGAGGATGTTCCTGTGGGGTTGAAAGGGTTAAAGGTGTAAGATAAAAAGACACACCCACAAAATGTATTTTAACAGTAACAAACTGTAAGTTAAAAAAAAGTTATATACTGGCAACACTGTTTACTGTAAAATTGAGTTTTGTGGGTCACCATTGTGCTGAAGAGTAGAGCCTGTGCTTAAGTTCAGGAGAAGCTCAACAAACATTGATGATCTGCTGCATGTTGTTTTATTTAACAGATGGTGACTGTGTAGCTGCTGATACAGTAAGAACTTCTTTGTTTGTTTGTTTTTGGTGGATTAATAAAAAAAGAGCTCATACTAATAATATGTTCACATTACTAACATATAATAAATATTAGTTTGTAAATGTAAGTCTGACAATTTGAGGCAGTCAGTTTCTGCAAATGAAATTAAGTAACACAAGTTTTAATTTAGTGAATGGTATCTTTACAGTGACATACTGTAGATTACAGTAAATAACTGTACAATCAACAGTAAATTATACAGTCAAATTTTACTGTAGAAAAAGCCTGGCAAGGTGTAACAGTGTAGCTTAACTAGCAAGAGCTCCACCAAAAAGACCCTATTGGTTAACAGTTTTGGCATTTAAAAGGGAGTTCATGCTGCTCTACTTGTATTTTTCACCATAAGGTTAATTAACCAAGATTGCAATTTTGCCTGAATTTTTTCAAGCAGAGCAGACTCAGAAAAAAAACAACCTCACTCTGACGATAAAGCAACAATCAATTTTATGAAAAAGATATGTCAACATGGATCCAAGTGCATATTCAGGCTTGCTCATCTGCTCCAGGGTGACAGACCACTCATGCACAGACACACACATACTACGCAGAGACACTAGAAACCCTTTCAAGCTTCTTTAATGATCCTATAGTGTGATTTTTTTTTTATTTATTTTTTTTTACATTACTGAGGTATGCGAATGCTAATCAGCTCAAGCTGAGACCTTGTTATCTAAGTAAATTCACTGACATTTCAGCCAGGAATAGACAGCTTGTCAAAATAAAATAACTTTCTCATGGTGAGAAAGAACAAGGATCAAGTAGCCTTTGTGTTTCAAAGATTCAACTTTCATGCACTCCATTGATGATCAATTCAGATATCTCACCCACTTGTGGCATGGACAAAATATGTTCAATACATCCACTGACATACTTTAACAACTATGTTTTTAAACTTTTCAATAAAGTGGTAGAACCAGTAGGCCTAAACAAAACCATTCTGAATGATTTGTGCACAAACCATTATGAATCATTTCACGCAGTTCTGACTCACCTACTTACTTCTATGAGGTGAATCATGGCAGTTAAAAGATTAGTTCATTTTAAAATGAAAATGACACCAAGATTACACCCTCAAGCCATGCTAGGTATGACTTTCATCTTTCTGATGAACACAATCAGGGTTATATTGATAAATATCCTGACGCATCCAAGCTTTATAATGGCAGTGAATGGAACCAATGAGAATGAAGCTCAAGAAAGTACATCCATCCATTATAAACATACTCCACACGACTCCGGGGGGTTAATAAAGGCCTTCTGAAGTGATGCGTTTGTGTAAGAAAAAAAAAAGATATTTAACAAGTTACAAAGAAAAATATCTAGCTTCCGCCAGACCATCTATCGTATTCAACTTACGAATTAAGTGTAACGCCTCTCACGGTTAAAAACGCTTACACTACGTCCTACACCTTCCGTATTCAACTTACAAAAAAAGCGTAACTGACGCAACGCCAGTTACGCTTTTTCGTAAGTTGAATACGGAAGGTGATCTGGCGGAAGCTAGATATTTTACTTTATAACTTGTTAAATATGGATATTTTTCTTACACAAACACATTGCTTCGCTTCAGAAGGCCTTTATTAACCCCCCGGAGCCATGTGGAGTACGTTTATAATGGATGGATTCACTTTGTTGAGCTTCATACTCGTTGGTCCCATTCAAAGCCATTAAAGCTTAGATGCGTCAAGATATTTATCAATATAACTCCAATTGTGCTCATCAGAAAGAAGAAAGTAATACCTAGGATGATTTGAGGGTGAGTAAATATTGGGGAAATTTTCACATTAAAGTTAACTAATCCTTATAAAAAATAATCCTTATACTAAATAAAAAAATAAAAAAGGTAAAGGTAAAAAAAACAATGCCATGTTTAAAGCATATAATATTCTATGCCAATGTGTCAGGCAATACATGCACAGTCACCTCATGAAGCGAAAGAAGGCTGAATCATTCCTTTGAACCAAATTTTGAAACGAACTCAGTGGGACTTCCCATCACATCAGTTAAAAAAGTAATTTAATTTTCCCTTTCAATGAAGTAAAAGTTGCTGTTTAGAAATAGATACTGTAGAAAAATCTTTGGTCTCCATAGAAACAATACCTGAGGCCATTTCATTGGTAGAGCCAATGGCAAAAAGTGGATGAGGATTCACCTTAATGTGTATGTGTGTGTGTAGTTATTATTAAGCCCTTTTGATTACTTTAGTTAAATTCCAGCAAAGCTCAAAGCTCATTTTGGTTTGCAGAAATCTCGAAATCTGTTGCAGCAATCACAGCAGACACAAGCCCTGCTCTTTCATGCCCGGCTGATTTCATTCGTGACTCAGGTAAGAGTAGCCCTGGACTTGAGGCTACTTGCTGCCCGAGGACAAAACCATCGCCAGATGGTCATCGCGTGTCTGCCTTGCTGTTCTCGGTAGGTTTCCTTTCACGTCTCATCAGTTCAGCATACGGTTCCAGGAAAACCGAATTCAACGGTGCACTGCTGCCGCCTACTGACAAAAGCAGCGTGTGTGTTGAGCGCTTAGTAGGGGAAACCGGAGAGTGTTGTTACATTTTTCTCTCTCTAACTCAGTGTTTTTGGGAAGTATGCATCTCAAAATTGGATATAATATTCCCAGGTATATAGTTTTCAAATTAAAGTTGCTTAGAAATCAACAACTTCACTCTACATTGTGTAAATCACTGTAAAAAAAAAAAAAAAAAAAAAAACCTGTGTTGCTACAACCTACTACTATTGTAACTGTAGCCTACTACTGGGGTGGGTTGTAACACCAACAGAAAATGTAGATATTGAAAATGCTGTGCATTAATTTAATTCCAAAAAACCAAATACTTATTAAAATAAATATAAATAACACTATAATTACTAGGCTAGACTGTTAAACATTGCTGTAAAAAAACAGCCAATTTTTGACAGTAACAAACCATTTTCCATTAAAACAGTAATATACTGTAGAAAACAATGCATTCTGGGTAATATTTGTAATTTTCGAGAAAGTAGCCTACAGGAATATACTGTGAGTTAACAGCGCTCAAAGTCGACATTTAGAGGCTGTGTTCCAAATAACACCCTATACCCTCGTTCACTATTCCCTACATTAGTTCACTAATATAGTACACTTGACAGAGTTACTTAAAAGAATTGAGTGAAATCAGACACTGATAAGCAGAATCACTAAAGGACAAAGAAACAAGACCAGAAAAAAGTGGAGACTAGCCGAAACACAAGACATTATTTCTTTCATACATCTACAGAAGTTCTTGTTAAAAATAAACAGATTTAGATGTTGATGTTTTATTAAAAATAAAAATGTATTGAAATTTGTAATTATTATTGTGGTGACCGGTGTCTGCTTTAGTTGGGCTCTTAACTCTTTAACACTAGCTTTTTTTTGGTTGCTGTAACAGTGTTTATAAAACACATTTGTTACGGCAGGAAAAAGCCAACATTAAGTTCATTAGGTTTTTTAGCTGCTGTGAGGATCTTGGATTTGTGTAAATCAATGATCTCTTTCTGTGTCTAAGCTTTGATTTTATGAGCATTTCAATCAATTATTTATATAAATACTGAAATCATATAGCATATAAAACATTTTGGACAGCAAAGACATCAACAATCAGAATATGAATCTCAACAATGGTGACATTCAAAAGTTTAATGTCGCAATGCATACTGTGTGCCAGCATAGTACAAAACTCCCAGCATGCACTGCAGCATGAATAAATTATGCAGCTGAATGGCCCTTTTTATTGCCACCATTGTTGAGATTGATGTGCTGTTTTTTGATATCTGTGTGTCTAAACAACACTTCAGCTGTTTTTTGTGCATGGAGTTTAAAAAAATCTTTTTTAACTGATTGTCGTTCTGAGTTCCTGCTGTAGTTTCACAGTGATGACAATGCGAAATTTTAGCCTGTTAATAATAAAACAAGGAATTAAACACAATACAAGTTCAATGAATCAAGAAATTATGTGATGTTATATCTCCATCAACACATAATTATCATCAATTTTTTTTTTTCCTCCATATTTGTTTCTGTCATGACAAATGTGGTTTGCAAAAAAAGTTTAAGCAGCCAAAGGAAAAAAAAAAAACTGATCTATAAAAAAGTCAAGGGTCAAGAGCTCAACTAAAGCAAATACTGATCTCCTCAATGGTGACATCAAACCAAACATTTTTGATAAAACATCAACATATAAACTTTATTTCTCAATAAGATCTTCTGTAGAAATAAAGTTAAACTGGTCAGTAATAAATGTAATAATGTGTAATGGCTGGAAGACAGTTGTATTTCTCGTGTTTATGCTAGTTTTTTCCGTTCTTGCTCCTCTTTTCAGCGATTCTGCTTGTTAACAGCAGGTGTTCATCATTAATGCTCAATCATCACTTACATATTACCTTAATTATCTCACTGCAACACATCGGCAATGTTACTTTTACTCTGTAGTGTGGGAACTAGAGGATGTTCCTGTGGGGTTGAAAGGGTTAAAGGTGTAAGATAAAAAGACACCCACAAAATGCATTTTAACAGTAACAAACTGTAAGTTAAAAAACCACTTATGTACTGGCAACACTGTTGTAAGTAATAGGCAGTGGCCCTCATTTATCAAATGATCGTATGCCAGAAAACTGTCCGTACGCTCGTTTCCACACAAAATTTGGCATTTATCAATATGAGCGTGGTCTCAGCTTGTGTATGCACATTTTTGAGTCAGTGGGAGCTTGCGTGCAGCATAGTAAATCTGGTGGATAATTGTTATGTGAACATTTACTTTATTTTCCTGACCGACAATCGCTCATTAACTGATCATTAACCATTAAACGACACGATTAAAATGTCAAATTAAAATTGAATTAGAATAGATGCGTGTCTTTACTTTAAAAAAGCCTGGCATGGTCTAACAGTGTACTTATTAAAATAAAATAAAAATGAATAAATAAATAATAATAAATAAATACCACAATGTCACCTCAGGAGGGTGGTAGTCATGTATGAGTAACCCTGTAGTTCACTTTTAATTAGTGAAACTAATTACAACTGGTCTTACAACTCACCTCGTGCACAGCACTGTTCAGTCACCCCTACAGAGCATCATTTGTCGTCATGGAGAGGACCTCAAAATAAAAATTATTTGTGTACATTTCTCACAGTCGGTTTCTCAACACTGAGCAACTCTTATATATTTAAAAAAAAAAATGCTTCTTTTGTGTTGAAAAAATAAGTGCAGAAGACCTTTAGGTCACTTTTTTATGTTTTGTGTTCTAACATCACCCTCAGGATACATGATGAGAAAGAACTGAATGTATTCAAAGCCCACAGTGATGAATCTGACTGCAAGGATAGGTAGAATCATAATATGATGTTTTACAAAAGAAAAGATTAATTAAAAGAGTCATTGCCATCAAAGCAGAATGATATAGATATAAAATGCAACAGTGCTATTCTATCCACACAACTATTCATTCAAAGTGTATGCCTTTCATTTTTAATCTTTAATCAAAAAACACTTGAGAGTCCTCGTGCCTATAAGTCTGTGCCTATGACACATACAGTGGACAGCAGCTGACTGTTTAAACACTGTTCGCTTTTTTTGTAGCCATTTTTCATAACTGTCTGCTATAAAATAGTGAAGAAATTACAGACATAGAGACAGAGCCATGTAGGTGTGAACAAACATTCTCAATGTATCCTGCGATAGGTCGTGACTTCTTCTAGTTCTTTTCTAAGACACTTCACATTACGTTCCCATACTTTCCGAATAGCCTGCCATTTAAATGTTACCTCAAATACCACTTCATATCACCTTTAATCCTCTACAGTTAAAAAAAGTCTGTCAGAATTGTATTGACATTCAGTCAGTCAGGCTGTTCTTTCAGAGCCTAGTGCAGTACTTATCAAAGGCCTCAGTATGGATGGTTTCATGGGCTGAATTAATTCCCGAGCATGTCCCGGGAGCAGCCCGAGGGGGGAGATGAAGTATAATCGCTGTAATCTTTGAACTACTAACAGATCTCAGAACTAATTTGCTGCACTTCAGTTCTCTAATGCAATATATTTCTGTAACTTTCACCTTGCGTTCTGTGCCATACACATTAAAGAAACAGCGAATGAGGGTGAGTAAATGATTTTTTGGGTGAACTCTTCCTTCAAGACCCAACCCTGTTCCTGGAGGCCCCCCAAAAGTTTGGATGTCTCCTTAATCAAACACAACTGATTCAACTCATCAGCTCACTGGTAGAGGCATTTGAAAATGTGTGCGTCATAACAGAAGGATTCAAAATGTACTCTTGGTGGGGTTTAGAAACAGGGTTGCAATGTGTTCCTAATTTTCATGATCATTAACACTGGTTTCCGATCAAAATGCTTGGATGCAAGTCAAATGGAGGGAAGCTTATTTCCTATGGGAGGGCATAGACTATAAACTAACTAAAGTTGAATTGAGAGCAAATGCATTAAGAGAGAATTGTGTTTTTTGAGAGGAATATTGACGTTTCATACTCAGCTGACACTCACTAAAGTGCACCAATATTTCAAGCATTCTTTTCCTCAAGATGTCTAATCTTAGCCAGATATTTAAGAGGTTTAGGTCTCTAATGTCAGACAGCTATTAGATTGTATTTGAATGTGTATATTGACACAAAGAACAGTTCATACTTTAAAGTTGGGCAGGCATTTAACTGAACTCACCATTAGTTTCTTACAATGACAAGAAAGCTATTATTATGTAGAAAGAGACCAGCAGAAAGATGGGCAAACGATTAAAGAAAGTGTTGAATACAACAGATATTTAATTGATCATCAGAAGTGATTCTGTTAGTGTTGACAGCATACTGGACATCTTCAGCATGTTTCTTTTAAACCAAACTACTTCAATTGTAACCTAAAGACAAATAACTGACAGGCCTTGATATCTAATACACATTATTCTAGGGCCCCCTTAAAAAATGGGCCTTTATAACAGCCATTTTGAATAAAAGGGTTTCATAATGTGCACTACATTGCACTTTCCCTAGACACAATACACTCTTGATAGCATTACATTTTCATATAAAGCTGTCACAGATCATCACCTGAAGTAGCAAACACAGTATAATAACCCTAACATTAAATATTAAATATAAACCAAAAGGCCTCCAACTAATTTATTTCTCTGGATTTGCACAATTCAGAGAGCCATTACATTATATTAAAAGGAAGTTTTACATACAGTAAAACAAGAAAGAATAAAGTAATAAAAAACTTTAAAAACACCCAACAGCATTTTACCACCCACACGAGTAAATACTAGTGTTTTTGAACCATACTATAGTAAAGTACTTGAATTAATTTGTTGTGGTAATTCTATAGCTGCTGTGGTAATATAACCACTTTCTACAACTATAGGATATATCATACTATCATACTACAATACACTACAGTGCACTGTAGTAAATACTAAAGTATACTACAGTATTTATTACAGTTTATCAGTTCACTATAGTTAATACGTAGGCTGTAGCATTCATTAACAAAGTGTTGTAGAAATACTATAATATATACAGTATACTACAGTTTACTATAGTATGGTTAAAAAACACTATAGTATTTACTATAAATTACCATAGTATTTTTTCATATACTCAAAACATTTGAAACCAACTAAATTCAGTAAAATACACGATATAATCGATGGAAGTAGGCTATAGCGACAAGAACCAGAGGAGGCCATGTTGAGCAGAAGCAATAAACATCCAAAACACAGCACAAGATTAGCCAAATGAATTAATTAACGAAAGACAGTTATGAAACAAATCACTTAACTTTTCCGGACGGGGATGGGGCGTAGTATGGGTTTTGGTATTGATGTGAAAATAAGATGTAACAAGTTTCCCAAGAGTAGCGTGATTTTCATATGAATAACATGAATAAAGTGTTAAAACTGCTTACAATCCATGCAACGGGAAGCAGCTTGTTAATTAAAAGTACTTAATGTATTTAAATCCCTCTGATCGTTGTAATTGTATTGGCTACATAGACGATGTCATGAATCAGCTGATTGCTTAGCTTCCTGTGACTGAACAAGCACACACGACATGTATCTGATACACTACCATTCAATTTGGAGTCAATAAGTTTTTGTTGTTCTTGTTGTTTGGAAGAAGTATCTTATGCTCCTCGAGGCTGCAATTATTTGATAAAAAATACAGTAAAACAGTCATTAAAAGTTATATACTCATAACTCATGTAAAATAAATGTTAAAAAAACTGTTTTCTATTGTAATAATTTTAAAATGCAATTTATTCCTGCGATGACAACACTGAATTTTCAGCAGCCATTATTCCAGTCATTCTAATATGTTGATTTGATGCTCAAGAAACATTTCTTATTAGCCTATTATCAACGTTGAAAACAGTTTTGCTGCTTAATATTTTTTGTGGAAATCATGATACATTATTTTCAGGATTATTTGATCAATAGCAAGTTCAAAAGAATATCATTTATTCGAAACATAGATATTTTGTAACATTATACGTCACATTATATGTCACTTTTGATCAATTTAATGCATCCTTGCCGAAAAAAAAAATTTTTTTGTTTTTTTTTCTAACTTTTGTATGGTAGGCCTACTACTGTATGTATGGGCTATATACAGGAATATGAAAGTATAATAATAATAATCAATTTTTTTTTTTTTAAATCATTCTCATTACTGTAAACTGCCTATGTTTACAAAAATAAATAAATCCTGTCCAGACAATTTTTTTTCTATATTTTTTATGTTTTAAATTATTATTAAAATCCACATAAATCAAGGGAGTATTTTACTGTTTTCACTCTAGGCTGATTTGGGAGTCAGATGAAGGTAAAACTCGTGAAATTTCCAGCAAAGTTCTTCATATCTTGCTTTTGACACCGCTGGGCACAGATAAAACATCTACTATAAAGGAATATTTGTGATTTATATGTTGCTTACAAAAACATTCTTTAGAAAACACTGCAGCTATGTTTGAATGGCTGTGAATGGAGAAAGGTGTTCTTTTTGCCCCCAGAAAGGTGTAATTATAACATCTACCAGCAGGGGTTAGCCAAACCTTGACCCCTTGCATAGATCAATAAAGAAGACATATTTGCAGTCATTATCTGTCATGAGACATATTGGCCTTCATAGAATTCCACAGAAAGAGACTTGAGTGTTGGGGCTTGTTACCAGCCGCTCTATTCATCCTATTTATGGAAAGACATAACTCAGATTAAGTAACATTTATTAAGCACACAAAATAGTGCAAATACCATATAGGGAAAGACATTAAGATCTTATTTTTTTGGCAAACATCCACAATGTCATAATGCTGGATTCATTATGAGATGTATTAGACTGGTGCCACAAGCCATTGTGTTTCTGGGAGAATAAAAAACATTTTTAACTTTATTACGAAAATAGAATTTCAGACACTCCAGGCTTGTGACCATCATGTGGCGCAAATACTTTCCAGAATAAAAAAACAGCCCTGTTTCAAACACTTGCCAAACTTCATCGCTGGTTAAATACCCATACATTTCCACAAACCTAAAATATTCATTTAAAAAATGTAAGGTAACCATAACCACTCTCAGCCATTACCTGCTATAGGGCTACAATCCACACAGTGAGGAAAAAGCACTAGCGGAAACAATATAGGTTTTTGTGCACCAAACCCCAGAGGCCCGTTCAGATCCGGATTTAAGAAACTTTTATATATTTGAAGCAGGAGAACTCCCTCTATCCCAGTCCTCAGACACACATTCATAACAAAAACATTCAAAACTGGTAAGTCTGACATGAAAAAAGTACAAGAAATTATGTGTAAGTGAGATGGGAAGAGGCAGGGGGAAAAAAATTGTAGGAATGCTGTTTTTGTTTTTTTATTGACTGAGGGCGGGACCTTTCGAAGCACATATAGGTCCCAAACTCAGTAGGAAAAGTTGTACAGGACCATTTACTCATGCAGCAGCAGTCTGCCCTTTATCCTCATCATTAAAGCACCCTATAATCATCATCTTTAGACTATCCTAAGGCATTATGGGAAGACAGAAGGTGCTTCTGGAAAAGATGGCTCGGACCTTTCAGGTCCGGAACGTGCTAATGCGACAGGCACTGGCAGAATGCCTTGGCACCCTCATTCTTGTGGTGAGACGCTTTTGTTGTTTTTGTCATTGATGAGTGATGAGACAAATCGATTTCAGCATTGATAAAAAATACGTGTCAGTTTTGGATACTTATTGTAAAGCATTTTATTCATTTTGAGAGGAACTATTGTAAACAATTCAGAGGGGTAGTGATTAAAAAGTGTTATCATCCAGCTAAATATGATGGGGAGGCATTTCTGTTTGGGCACATTTATGTGTTTATTGAAACACATTTCTATAGTTTTAATTGTCTAGAACTTCAAAATATACAATATGTAGTAAAAGATCTGAAATTTCAGTTTAGTTAATTAGTTTGAAAAAAAAAACTATATGGATTGTACTAAGCTTGATAGATGGACAATAAATCACTAATGATGCAAAAAAGATTTATTTTCTTTGATGTGAATGTGGAAGGGATACATGTAAGATATCAAAAATAATCTATATGCTTTCATCTACTGAAAAGCCTAAAATTTCAATTTAGCTACACCTGAAGGGAGTTCCTCATTTTGCAAATGATTTGCAGAGAGAGGTTTTATGTAATTTTTTTATATTCATACGTATTTTTTTATACTTTATACTTAAGCTTTGTACTTGTACTTTATCCTACTTTTAATAAGAACATGGTTCTTTGTTCTCAGCTTTGGCCAATAATGGTTATTAAAGCATGAAGTAAAATGTTCAAAGGTAAAGTAAGTTTTGATTTTGTAACTTTTTGTAGCAAAATGTCTCCTTTGCAGAACAGACTTGTAAGATGACATAACAGGAGTTGAATTCAAGTCCTGCTAATAGCCAATTAGCTGCTTTACACAAGTTTCAGACACTTTACAGTGGGCCATTTTATATCCTGGGAACAGTTTAAAAAGTTAAAAAATGCTATCAGGATCAGGTAAATTTTGTGCCAGTTTTTCAAAGCAAAATAGGACTGGATTACCCTGATCCGGATGCATACTTTTTCAGATTTTTTTTTTTTTTTTTTTTTCCACACTTTTTCCGAATTAGGATTACCAGTGCTCCAAATAGGTTACATTTTACAATGTAGGCTGCTTTCTATGTAAAGATCAACAGGTAGAAGACTTAATGTAGGGTCACTTTAAGTGTTTTATCTGACGAGAAAGAAAACAACATAAACAAACAAACATTCCATTTTCAATTACCTTTAAACAATTAGACTAACAAAATATGTTGACCCAGGAACGTGCCCAACTCAGCAAAAACAGGACTCGCTAACTAAGATACTTCATAACTGAAACTGCTTAAACACAAGCAAACAGGCTCTGAAAATAAGAAGCCAGTAAATTGTAATGTAACATTATGGGTCAGCCAGGTCGGTCACAACACATTGTCAGGGTCATGACAGTTATTAACATTTTACCTTAAATTCCTAATTAAACCATTGAACACAACACAAAACAAAACAATAAATATAGTGATAGAAAATATCCTGTTTTGTTAGTATCAGACATCTCCAGTTGTTGCTGTTAATATGGCTCTTCTGCTAAACCTCAAGAGAAAAGTTGTTGCTACTGAGACTAATTTTCACTTCAACAGAACAACAAAAACATTAGTTGTCTTGGAATTAGTTAAATATTTCATATCATCACCTGATAAATCATCTCATATTGTTGTACTTTGTATTTTGAGATTTTTGGGCATTTTCCCAGACAGAGATTAAGCCTAGTCCTAGAATAAAATGGCCCATTAAACCAAATTAACAGAAATCGTCTTTCTCTGTCATGGTTTTAAATAGTCCTAGACTTAGTCTAGTCCAGAGTTTAATAAACTGATTTCCTGGAGGAAGACTAGACCTACCCCGGGACTAAATTGAGGCTTAAATTAAACCTACCAGGAGGCAGGTTTAACTTCAGATTAACGTTGTGTTTCAAAGAAGACGCATGTATTACTTGGATATATCGATATTGATACAGACTGTGTGAGTATATATGTGTGTATATATATATATATATATAAATGTTTTTTTAATTCATTTTGATTTAACACCATTGTTTCTGGTTCAAATGTGATTGCTTCATGTTAAATCGACTTGAAATGGTTACTATTTGAATTCACTTGATGTTTCCATTTTGAAATAACATGTTTCAATCAAGTAACCCAATCAAACAGGACTTGCACTTCCCATCATGCTTTGCACCAGGCTGAATTGGGAGGGTAAATGTTGAAATAAAGTGTTATTTTATGCATTTTTAGCAAGATGAGAAAATGGACAGACTTCTTAATGTTTAATGTTTTGTTGGTATTTAAAAGTTCCTATTATGTTAGTTTTTTGGAGTTTGCTTTTTTATTTTTTAACTATTATATATATATTGCAGTATTTTTCTGCTGCCATTGATTTGCTTCTCAGTTCCATGCCATTTTTAAGCTTTCCTGGTTCATTCCATGTTTTATAGGTAGCCTCTCTCATGCTAATTCAGATTAGCACAGTTGGTTTAATATTAATCTGGTTTATTTTAATTCAGCACTCCATAGTCCAGGTTATCTGTAGGCCTACCTAATCTGTGTTTTTTAAGACACAATTAACTATTCTGGATTAAGGCCTACTCTTGGCTTAATTTAAACCCAGTCCGGAAACCACCCCTTTTTAAGCTACAACCAGTGTTGGGTGTAACGCGTTACTAAGTAATGTGTTACTGTAATTAAATTACTTATCCACTGAAAAAGTAAAGTAAGGGATTACTGTTCATTTTTAGGTAATTTAATTACAGTTACTTATAATGTACTTGCGTTACATACTGTAAATTAGTTCAACAGTTCTGTTTAAATCAATAGTGAATTTAAAATCTAAATTTGTCGTCTAAAGGTAAAAGTGAATGCTGCCTCTTTAAAATCGTTAGCTGTAGTGCAGTTCCACATGAGTTCGCAACTTCACACCAGTTGGCTGTGTAGTCGCTGTCTGAAGATGTCGGCAGAAGCGAGTGGCTGTTTTGCAGAATAGAAATATTTCAATTACTTCACTTTTTTGACACAGGTAGGCAAAAACATTACGGAAAATGTAAGCTATGTCCTAGGGAGAAAAAACTGTGCGCACTCTCTCTGAGAGACGGTCTTCAGTCAGTGCGCTCTCAACCAAAGCGCACACACACAGCCGCCTTCAGCGAGTGTCAAATTTTCGCGGTTTATTACACATAAACATTCAAATACACACACAGTTATGTCAAAATGCCCGTCTTGGCATATATTCGGTTATGTTGGTTATGTGAATGTGAACAGCATGTGTAACAGCATATTGTCTCCGTCCATTAGGTCTTAGTGACAGCAGCCTTTAAAACATGCTACTGTCTACTATTGGCTGTCTGTATTATAAATGATAATCAAACAACAAAAGAAAAGCTTTAATAAGGATGAATCTATATTTAATTTATACAGTTATGACTATGCAGAGTTATTTTATATTTGATTATTCAATTTCAGTACAGTACAGACTACTAGATTTTTGGTATAGACCTTAAGTAGCTCCGCCCCTTTTCAGCGCTGCGCTCGTTGTCTTTTGACTTCCGGTTTGTATTTCCACAGCGATCTTACGTATTTATGAATGAACTGCTCGTTTTAAAATCTTCCCGGTCTACCGACATTTGTTAAGACATCTGCTTTAAACATAACAATGCTCATGATAGCTTTCATTAACTGTACAACAGGTAAATCCACTTCACCAGCTAATTATTCTTCAACAGCGATGCCATAGAAATATTGTTAAGTGTTCTTGAAAGTTTTGATTTTGTTTGATTTAATAATTAACATTACCTTTGAGAGTATGACTCTCACTCTGCTTGTGAATTAGCAGAACTTGAACGGGGACATTCTAAAATGCTTAACAAGAAAAACCCCTCATGTGACTTAATGCACAGAGAAAAAGAAAAAATTCTGTACATATCTATTAAAGCATACTGTGTGGAGATACGCATATGAGCCCAAAATATGAAGGCAACACGTTTACATGTTAAGCGGTGCCCTCTCATGTAAAGAAAACGCTTAATGTGGCTTAATGCACTGAGACTGTGATATTAAAGAGACCAAATTCTGTACACGGTTTACTAATAAAGCACATATGTGCAGAAAAACGGATGAGACCAAAATATGAACTTTAAGTATCACTTAAAATGCATAAGCCATTTTAAGCATTTTCTTCATAACGGTTTTATAAAGGGAAGAACATGCTGCGTTTATATTCAGGGCTCATCTGCACATATTTTAATATCACTGTCTTAGTACACTAAGCCAGCGTTTTTTAAACGTCTCCTTGCAGGGAGCCACTACTAAACTGTTCACAAGCTCCTGGGGTTTTGGTTGTCATTTATTGAAATAAATATAAAAATACAGTGTTCGTGTCTGTCTCCGCTGAATTTGACCCATAATCTCTGATTCTCCTCCTCTGATCGTGGAAAAGGGGAATACTTACAATGACAACAGTTGTATGCCTACTCAATATGCTCGTTTAAGCATCATTTAAACGTTTCCAACAAATAAATGAATCGACTTCTCTCAGCGTGTTGAACACATAGATTTATTTGGATATTCTACCATATGATGGCTGAAGCAGCAGCGAGCATGGAAAACAACAATGTAAACGAAATTCTACAAAACTTCAGTAAAAAAAATCTAATTATCAAATACAAAATACAAAATAGCTTCTATTCCCTGCAAACAATACCATGAAGAATGTGAATATTCCACTTAATGGCAGAATCAAAACAAAAGATAAGCAAGTATCCATAATAATTTAAGTGTAAATAACAGAGGGCGAGCCTGCTAAATGGCGGTGCCGCCCCATCATGCAACGCGGATTGACGTAGGTTCGTATTCTCTATAGTGACATCCCTATTTGTTACTAAAAAAAAATTAAGTATTATAAAGTAAATAAAAGTATTATAGCATATGTTTTAATAAAGTTAAAATGTTTTAAAAAGCTGTAAAAGGCTAAACTATTCCATGTTTGACTAAATTATTAAAAGAGTTTCTTTTCTGTTGTCTATCCAGTCAAGGTTTATAGGAATTTTAAGAAGTAATTAGTGAGTTACTTATTAAGTAATTCAATTACTTTTCAGACAGAGTAATTAGAAAAGTATTTTAAATACAACATTGATGATATAATTAGTAGCCTAATTAGTAATTAATTACTTTTTTGAAGTAACTTACCCAATACTGGCTACAACACAATTAACAGGTAAGCAAAAGCAACAAGAGTTGGGCACAACAGGGTCAACAGTCCAGAATTTAAGACAGCCCATATCCGGAATAAATTTGACACACCACAGGGGGACCACAGGTAAAACCATATCTCATCGTCTGTTTTCAATGGAAACTAAGACTCCAGAACAGCAATATCTGGAGAAAAATAGAGCTCCCCCACGCCCATCTGTTGTTTTCTGATGGTACTGTGCGGTCTCAGAACCCCCCATCCAGAGGCTGATCATGCGACTCAATAACGGCTGGCAAACACAGACAGGCTAGAGGGCATTACACAATGGAAGAGAGGGCAAGTACACACACACTTGTACACACATTATCTATCAAATCCACATGGTGCCCATAACGTTTCGCATTCTTCAATTGCAGTCCTCAAAGAAAAACAGGTACGTGAAGCCAAGGATGTATAACTCTGTGAAACAAAATATGTCAAACAAAAACCTGCAATCATTCAAATAGATGCTTTATATAGCTTAATTAACTTTGTTAGGTATCTAGCCAAGCTTTGCCATCAAACATCACAAATGTCTTTGATGTGCAGTAACACACAAAAGACTGAGCAAGGTTAATTGAATTTCTATTCTTAATGTCTCTATTTACAGATGTTTGGCTGTGGTGCTGTCGCCCAGTTGGTTCTAAGCGGAGGCTCTCATGGAATGTTTCTGACAGTGAATTTTGCATTTGGGTTTGCTGCTACATTGGGAATCCTAGTTTGTGGGCAAGTCTCAGGTAACATTGGTTATAAGTTTCTTAAAACTGTCAGATTTTTTGATTTTTATTTTTCCCTGGGAGAACAGGAAATTTCAGATTTTAGATGTAGCATTTCAATGCAGTGAGTCACTTACAGCTGAGAACCAGATATTAAAACGTGAAGGCTTTCAGCCAAACATTCACCAGATGGCAAAATTACACTACATTCTTTTCTACTTTTAGAACATTTTATTTTCAGAAATTATTAGGTGGAATCAAGGGTTGACTCATGGTTAAAGTTCACTCAGATGGATGAACTGTACCTGGAACGTTCAGTTCCATTTTTGATGAAAACCAAGACAATATTAGCCAACATAAACTGGCAGTTTTGACTTTAACATTTCAAAAAGAGGAATAATAATAATAATAATAAAAAGTGTGTTTGGACTATAAGTGAAGTCTTGGACTATAAGTCTTGAAGGAAGTTGCAGACAGTTGAAAAACAAAGTTCCCAGACATAGATTAAGCCTATAACCCATGGCTAAAAATGTTATGAAAACGTTTGAGTTGAATTTTTGAAGTTTAATCCTGGTTTAGGCTTAATCAGCATGTACCAAACCAGCCATAAAAGTGTAAAGTAAGAGTCTATAGTATTGTTTCATTGTCGTTGTGTTCTGTGAAGATCTCATTTCAACTGTATCATAAGATCAACATGTTGAAACTTTGTATTTTACAGGAGGTCACATAAACCCTACTGTGACCTTTTCCCTCTGTTTGTTGGGGAGAGAGCCCTGGAGGAAATTTCCCGTGTACTTCCTGTCCCAGACTCTGGGGGCTTTTCTTGGCTCAGGAATAATATTTGGCATGTATATTGGTGAGTTTTAGGCCTGTTAAAGTATTTTTGGTTGTCAATAATCCACATTTTGGTCAGTCTGTTGCAGCCAACAGTGAAACTTCTCAGTTTATGAGGATTGTGAACTGAGAGCTTTTGAAGATCTCAAAGAGCTTGTTTCTAGATTATGTTAAATTGATGCTTTGCAGATGCAATTTGGGACTTTGGCCAAGGTTCTCTAGTCGTTGTAGGGGACAATGCAACAGCTGGAATCTTTGCTACATACCCTTCTAAACACCTTACTTTGCTCAACGGCTTCTTTGACCAGGTAAGACACAAAAAAATCAGCATTCATTGAAGATATTTTGAAGAATGTCTCAGTGTTTGTTCATACAATGAAAGTGAATGGGGTGTGTGAGGTCAGAGAACATGTGAGTCCTGGAACTCAAGAAAAAGTGATGGTATTGAAATATAGAAGTGCTATACTATGCTGCGTATTTTAAGCACTGATTGTATGGACAAAAACATAATCTTCAGAATATCATCTTTTGTGTTACACAGAAAAAAGAATGTCAGTTTTGGAACAACATGAGGGTGAGTAAATTATGTCAGAATTTTCAGTGAGTGAACTATCCCTTGCCTTCAACACAGATAATTGGCACGGCAGCTCTGATCGTGTGTATCCTTGCCATTGTCGACCCTTACAATAACCCCATCCCACGAGGACTGGAGGCATTTACTGTGGGCTTTGTGGTTCTGGTGATTGGTCAGTCCATGGGTTTTAACTCAGGTTATGCTGTAAATCCAGCAAGAGACTTGGGACCTCGGATCTTCACCGCAATTGCTGGATGGGGCTCAGAGGTGTTTTCGTAAGTCACATATTCTTGTATACATTTTTCCATCCATTTCACTATTGATGTAATCTCTGACACTGATATATGTTTCATCCACCACAGAGCAAACTCTTACTGGTCCTTTGTGCCCATCTTTGCCCCATTCATTGGTGCCGTGTTCGGTGTGATGGTGTATCAGCTGATGGTGGGATACCATGTGGAAGGAGAAGAAAGAGATAAAAGAGAAGCAGTGGAAAGAGAACAGAAGGAGAGACTCAAACTCTCTGCTGTTTCTGAGAAGGAGACAGCATAAGTCTGAGTTCAAATGGAGTCATCTTCCACAGTTCCATTTAGCCTCTAAAATTAAATTAGCTTTCATGACAATATAGTAGCAATATTGTGTATTTTTGCACATTTTCGCCTAGCAAGACACACATTAAATCATAACTCTTTTGACAGCTATACTGGACGGCCGTGCCCTTGACATCATGATTAGACTCTATTTTTTGTACTGTATGCACAATTAGTTGATATCTAAACAATTTAATTGGAGAATCGTAATTTGCATATCATTCTAAATATCCTGATCAGAACCTCTGTGTTTTATACATAAACATATCCATTTCAATTTATTAAAAAAAGCCCAATCATAGCTAAATTAATTAATCCAGTCTGCTAACAAGTCAGTTATCACCTGTTTATTTATCTCTAAAGCTTATATCTGCATAATAAATAATTATGAATAAGGGATATGATTTATGAAAATGTTCACACTTATGAAAACTGCATCAAAGCCATGAAAATACCTGTTTCACTACTATTCCAATTTTATTATCAGTGAATAATGAGTAATTATGCAGTGAAAAATTCAGTTCTGTTTACATTGTCATGTTGCTTTTTGAACTTTTGGGAGTGTTTTGTTGCATTATGTGGCTTTCTGTTCTGGGAAAATGACTATGAGTTTACACTGTCTATGCATATAATATTTTGTGCTCATTTATATTGTACTCTTTAACAATAAACTGCCTTTTGGTAAGGAACTAAGATTCCAATAGATATGTAGTATTTAAATATGAGAATTATCATGCATGAAATGTTTTTTTGAAATGATCTGGTCATTTAACGGGGGGATGTCTGTTTATGTAGTTGCTTAGTATATATTTGCATCATTTAGTCCAGTGAATCATCAGGATTTCTAAAGGACAATCAATGTTCCTTTGCCATTAAATAACATTGCATAAGGCAAATATATTTATGGATATATACAGTACAAATTCATGTCTTCTGTGACATTTTGTAACAAATCAAGAAGTGTCTGTCCACAAACAGGCGTATACCAAACCTCTGCTCTGTTTTCTTCGGTCTCCAGTAAGAACTAAGTGGGCAGGTTGAAGTGAATTGTCACAAACCACCGCTTGAAATTATGGCACTAAAACAATACGAGTAAAACAAAACAGCTGTAATTAAGTTCAAAACTGCAGACACGATTTATACTTGCTCAAAATAAAATGATCACGCTGTAAACAAACAAACCAACGTACTTTAAATATGACTTACTTATATGACTTTCATATAAATGAGACTCAAGTTTACCCTATTGCGGAAAGGAGAGAAATATGTCATTTCTTAATGAACATTGAATGAAATCTGTTTTTTAAGCCTGCAAAGGATCTGCCATATCCCCAAATTATATTTACTTAAACAAGAACTAATAAGATCAAAACTTAATTTACGCATTCAATATGAGTTATGAAAGTGTTTATGATCTGTTGACCTCACTGGTGTAGTGGATGTTGCTATTTAATTTCTGACACAAATAAAAGTTAGGCCTATACATTCTTAGGTATATCACGTAAAAGAATGCAAATTGTAAAATCTTATATGCATTGATCACAACTCACTCTCATGTAAATCCTCCAAATGGAAAGGAAATATTGCAGTGCCTGTTTAGCTCAGTGAAGGGAAAAATAGAGAATGAAAATAAGAGATGTGTTTATTGGCGTGAGATGGACGGAGATAACCCAGACCATGAATCTTAAATCAATGAGCACTCGCAGAGTCGCTTCGTAGGTTTGTAGAAAATGAATGCAGTCGTTGAGAAGAATGTTTGTGGAATTGGGTTTGGGAATTTGGGATGAGATTTGAGGCAAGCTAATCGAGGCTTTTGAAACCATTAAACCAATTTTCTTGTCTTCTTCTTTGGATTTCTGTATGGTTCAGAACAGTAAAAGACTCCATCCACAAATGTACTAAATTCTTGAGGTTTACTCAGATGTGTCAAAGCACAACATAAAATGCAAATCATTTTCCTCATACTACACATATACATTTCCCCACACTTTTTAAATGGTAAAAAAAAGTCCATAGTGTGGGAATTTAATACACTTTGTTTAGACTAACATTTATGAGTCCCTGCTGATTTTTGTTTTTATCTTTCCATTATAGTCTGTATATCAAAACACATGAAACCTCTGTGACTATTATCTTTCTTGAGTTCGAGTGAGGTTCCCATGACAACTGTTGTTGCTGCTGATTGCATTACTTGTCTAAGTCAAGTACACTAGACAAGAGTCCATATCATGAAAGGAAACAGATACAAAATTGCTTGTTATGCCCTCAAGCCAAAAAATGGAAAATAACTGACAGTATAAACTGAAATATCTCAAACTGTTTCTCTGATCTGCACTTGGTTAAAATGGAACGGTGCTTGTTTGGGTGATGATAGGTTAGTATATAACTACCATTTATTGTTTTTGGCTGTGTGATGTACCCCAACCTTCTGCTTAAAATAATAATTTAAAGAGAACTGTCTAATATGAGCTTACCTTTTTGAAGAAAAAAAAAAACAGCATATGCTGGTTAGGTATGTTCTGAAGCATGACAGCTGGTTTGATTAGTTTATACTGGTCCTCTCTGTGGATCATATGATTCTTGTCTTATTTATACTCAGACAAGAACAGTCACGATGATACAGAAGTCGCTACTTCTGTATCATCATGACTGGTCTTGTCTGACTATAAATCTTTTCTTCCATATGGACACATTTCACATTTCCGGGGTTCTCCGAAGCTGAAGTTGTCATAGTTGAGTAAAGTTCTATAGTAGCACAACAAATATATATTTTTTTTAGTTTCCATTTGCACCAATAGCAAAAGGAAAGAATGAGATAGTAACCAAAACAATTTGTCCTAGGAAATGTTTTCCCAGGAACTTTTTTTCCCCCCAGACCTGTTGCTGTCTGTGTTTTCATTGCGGTTTAAAGTACCGTGAAGAAGAGTCCAGTTACGTAGCACTGCATGCGACTTTCCAGTTCCCGTTGGATTTCGCCCTCCGCATATAAGCTTAATGAAGCCTGAATCTTGTTGTCCTTCCATCTGTCATATTTTAAACTCCAATGTTGATTCGAATAGCACACAATTCTTACTGCACACACCACTACAGACTTTTAAAAATGGTGGTTAAAATAAAATGCTGCGTGCAGTCAACCATTCAGCATGTTCAACACCGCAAGTCCCACCCCCAAAAGTTTCTGAATTTTGAAAAAGTACTATCTCACGAACAGGGACTTTCTGAGGGGGAAATTTTTACCCGAAACTTCATTTAAACCCATTTAAACCCTGAAACACACTGAGTTCTCCACCCCAAAGTTCTTAGTTCCAGGGGGAAAGTTCCTGCTGTGGAAACAGTGTTGAAACACAGTCTGTGAAAAAGGGTCCATTGTGATGTACATCTAAGTGAAACGGATTATCGAGTCTTGGTTCTATCCATCAGTTGTTGATTGGATGAAGGCAGATCTGATTGCAAGTTTGCAGTCAATTGTAAAAAAGGGGTGGGGTTTAAGCAGGCTAAATTATTATAGAAGTCTGGTATACATAGCAGCGCAGTGCGCTTTCAGAAACCCTTCACCTTCCGCAGCTCCACCTGTATAGATCTGCTATGGGTAATTCATGAATGCTATATTGTACAGCAGCAGCATGTCTTGCTCACAACAGTTCATTGTGTATGTATTGGCAGTAGTTAATACCTATGGTGTACGTATTGGTAGTAGCTAGTATCTGCAGCAGCAGTAAAAGATCTCTATTCCACAAAGACCAAACATATCAACATTATCATATCCATTTCCATCCCAAACACTTAGAGAGTTGTCATGACAGAATTTTGTTTTTTTGCTAAACTCGCCCCATGTCGTGGATATAAGGAATGTTATGAAGGAACATTAACTGCAATTGCAGACACAATGATAGTTTGAGGTGTAAAATCCAGGAACATTCTGATCATATTAGAAAATATCACTCTCTCATGCACAAACAGTTTTGTCATCCACTTAAGCAATCAGGAAACTACTTGTGGGTGCTTAGCTCTGACAATAGTGGGGGGAAAGCAGAAAAATTGTAACCACAAATTTAAAAATATATCTATCTACTATTTAATCCATATTGTAAATCCTTCATGACCACCATTTGTCAGAATCGTTTCTATTCTTTCACCGCAAACAGCTGTGGTGGAAAAAAAAGAAAAAAAAATTCTCTCAGAGATTTGAGCTAAATGTCGGTGGTGACATAAATTGTCGAAGAGAAACTGCTTTTTTGGTCCCCACCCACTGCTCAAACTTCAGAGAGGCGCTTGACATTTGGAATTCCTAAACGACATGGCCTTTCAGCAATGTGGATTCCCAAACAGATCTAATGTCAATCAAACTCTCAGCATCCTAGACCCCCAACAATGGCATTCTGAAAAGATATGCCTACTGAGGAGACATGGATGTAGCCTGTCAATAAGGCAGATATTAACATTAAAAAATAACATTAATTTTCTGTAAAGCTGCTTTGAAATTATATGTATTGTGAAAAGCACTATACAAATAAATGTGAATTGATCTGAATTGAATTAATATGGTCTTTTGGTCACAAAACTGTTGAATTATGAAGAATTGAAATATATACATGCTATTTGTGCTTGAGGGCAAAAAAAAAAATAAATAATATAATATAATCTTTCCACAGGAACACATTTGAGAGACAGTAATGTTTAATTTTTTTTTTTTTTTTCTGCAGAAAAATACCGCAGGAAGTTGACAGTGATCTGTAAAAGATATCTAAGTAAATATTCATAAATATGTATGCTGAGGCAAACAGGGGGTCACATGTCAGTCAGACATGGAATCAAGCAAAATCTAAGAACTTCATATCAAAGAAGCCAACACCATATTGCAAAACTAAACATCTCAAAACTAAGCTGCCCTGTTTAAAAGATTATCCTGAATCAAAACAGAAGCTTTTGTGATGTTTTGTACGTTGTTTTCAAACATACAAGGCCGCACACACAATGAATCCAGAGAGAGGCTTTGAATCCATTTAGAAATCAGAGAGCTAAACAAAAATAAAATATAAATATGTTTTATATTTACCAATACATTTAAGAGATGTTATAAAGGAATGGGACAAACCAATCTTCTCCCTTTTCCCCCTTTGAGCAAACAGTGACACTATGAGGTCAAAAGAGTGAATAACTAGAAAGAGTCAGACACATTGGTGAAACTTTTTTAATATTAATTTATTAAAAATTTTAGTAAACAACAAAGATTTTCATCAAAAAATAATATTAGGAATAAAAGCTTGCATAAAAATTATACATATGAATAATAAATGATTGCATAAATGTTTTTTGCAGAGATTTTGTTATTCTCCAAAATTATTTATATTCTGATATTTTTGTTATGCCAACCTTGGTTCACACTGTTCTGATCTGGTCTTTTACCACCTGTGGCCTACAGGCTACAACATCAGTCCAAGAGTTTTAGCATCTCATGGGGTCCTTGATTCCTAACCACAGGCTCAAACTATGGTTGATGAGTCAGTGTTTTGATGTTAAGAGACTCAAATGAATCTCTTTCTTTGGCTCTTAAGGGAATTAGGGCTAAAGGGGCTTGGCAAGCAATGGAGGCAACTGTGCCCTGAGAGGATGAGAGTTTTGCTTTCTTTGAGTTCCTTTGCTTATGTGTGGGGTTTTGATGAAGTCAGACTTTCTTTGGTTATTGCCCAGATAGCAACTTTGTGCCGGTCCAGATCCGGCCTACATCTGCCACGCATGGTATGATGATCTGGGCCGCATGTGGTGTGGAATGATGGCACTTAAGCTCCTGTTTGCCAGATCTGAGCCACAAGCAGGTCATAGCAATGCCACCAGAAACAAAAATATATTGGAATATACTGCAAAATATAATGCGATATATTACATAATACATTTCCATATATGGGAAACTTGTGCTTATATTTTTCAATATACTGTGACCATGTATGGCTATATATTGATACATATAAAATATTTATAAATGAAGACAAAAATAGCATTACATTCATAAAGTTTTATCCTTTATTGTATACATATATTGCACATACATGTTCCCATATAAATGTGAATGTATTGTACAGACATATATACAGTTCCCAGCATGCTTTTCTTCTGACTGTTAAAGGAGAGTATATGTTAAAATTAAGTGCTATCTCATGTGTTTTGCTCAATATTAATATAGGGGGAGATCTGTTCGTGTTTAAAGTTGTATTATTTTGGAATTTAAAAGGTTTTCTGGTATGTGTGAGTTTTTGGGGTTACCATTGTGCTGAAGAGTAGAGTCTGAGGTTAGGTTTATGATTGGCTGATCACCATTAAGATTATAATAACTTTTTTTTTTTTAAAAAAGCAGCAGCTGTGCATGCTATAGCACAGTGATTGTCTCTTAGATAGAAACTTTAGTACATGTGGTTGTGCTTTTGTTAACTATCTTGAAAATGTGAAACATTTAAATTGTAAATAATCATAAAACATAAGAAATGTGTTACATAATATATTTTACCATATATGTGTTTATACTCCATGAGTAAATATATCTGCAATATATTATGCATGCAGTACCATATCTGATCTCATATAAATCTATATATTATTAAGTATATTACTTAATATAAAATTACATACATTATGATATATTAGTAAATATATTATCACATATTTTCCAATATATGAAAAGTGGCAATGTATTATTCAATGTATTGTAATATATTTACGCAATATATTTTTCTGAATATTTTCAAATATACTGTTAAATCATGTAATAAATTGATCATTCATATACAGGGAAATATATTTTCCAAGAACAAAGAAATAAACCAGAACTGGACCTTATCTGAGCCACAAAATCTTTATATATTATTTATAGAATCATCTTATCATTAACAAGCCTGTTAACAAGCAGAATCACTGAAAGAAAAGAAGAGAACAGAAAAAAGAGACAAACAGAAACACAAGAGCTACTTGTGACTTCTGGCCACAGCCTTAGATGAAATCAACTGAAGATAAAAAAAAAAGACATTAAATCTCTCCAGATCTCAGCAGAGGAGGATTAAACAACTCCACAAACAGCATTACAGCTTCACATATTACTAACCAGATTGACTTTATTTCTGTCATTCATCTACAGAACTTCTTATTGAGAATGAATAGAAGTTTAACACTCATGTTTGTTTCATTTGGAATCATAATGGTGATTGGTATTTCCATTAGTTGGGCTCAACTATTAGGGATAGGGCAATAAATCGTTAAATCTAGAAATGACTCTGGATCGAATCTGAGATTTTGTGCATGCATAATGATCTTCTCTCAAATCAACTCTTGGCTTAGATTTTAGCAGCAGATGGTACTGTGCTTTACTTGAACTCGATACACAAACCACTTGAACCTTCTGTAAAATTACATTCATAAAGTTCAAAAAGGTTGTGAGATTCCAAGGGTGTTTGCAGTGGACTGTTTACATTAATCTTACATCTTAAAAGCATAAATAGGTAAATACATGAATCTAAACTAGAAATCGATTCAAGAGAGAATTGCGATGCATTTGGAAAACCTCAGAATCGATCAACGAATCAAGATGAATCAATTTATTCTCCCGGAAATACTAACTCTTAGAATATGTTTGATTAATCTGGCTGTTGACAGTGTGTTTATCAAACGCTTTTGCAGTAATAAAGAAAACTAAAATGATATCAACTGATGACTTTTAGCTATTGATTGTTTTATAGTCATCATAAAGTAGCCTGAATCACTGATGTCATTTGAACATAACAATTATGTTGTGCTATTTATAAATACAGTAAACTACAATGACAAACACAGATATGAGCAGAGTATGAATCTCAACATTGGTGACAATATATTCAGACAAAAAGCTACAAAAAACAGCAAAAACCACAGCAAAAAATAAAAGCAAATAGTTAGAATTAAAGAAAAAAATAGTACAATTCAGCTGCATAATTATTACAACCATGTGATGAATGCTGGGAGATTTGTACTACTGTTCCCAGCATGCATTGCGGCAGTGACACTTATGATAGTAATTTTTTTTTTTTTTTTTTTTTTTTTTTTTTTTTTTTTTTTTTTTTTTTTTAAATCTTCTGAACAGTTTTGTTCCAATATAAGACTTCAGTGACGGTCAGTTTTGTTTGGTTGAGAGATCTCAAACTTTTTATTTAGCTACAAGATTTCAATGATGGTCAGGTCTGTTCCTTTAAGAGATCTCAACAGCAGTCAGTTTCGTTCTTTAATGAGATTTCAATTTTCAGTTTTATTTTATTTTCAGATTGCAATGCCATTCTGTTTTGTTCCATTACAAGATCTCAATGACGGTTGGTTTTGTTCCTTTACAAGATTTCAATGACCGTCGGTTTTGTTCCTTTATGAGATTTTAGTGATGGTCGGATTTTTTCGGTTATGAGATTTCAATGACTGTCGGTTTAGTTTCGTTACAAGATTTTAAATACAATCGTTTTTCAATGTCAGTCGGTTTAATTTGGTTACAAGATTTTAATGACAGTTAATTTTTTTTCCATTACGAGACTTCAGTGAGGGTCGGTTTTGTTCCTTTACGAGATTTCAAAGATGGTTCGTTTTGTTCTATTACAGGTTTCAATAATGTCAAGTTTCAAAAGGTTTGTTTTGTTCCATTATGAGATCAATGTTTTTGTTGGGGTTTTTTTCTGTCACAAGATTTCAAAGACTGGTTTTGTTCGGTTACGAGATTTCAATGACAGTCAGTTTTGTTCTGTCATGAGATTTCAAAGATGGTCGGTTTTGTCCTTTGTTCTTTCACAAGATTTCAAAGACAGTCTGTTTTGTTTCCTAACGAGATTTCAATGACGGTTGGTTTTGTTCGGTTACGAGATCTCAGTCACGGTCAGTTTTCAGTGACAGTTGGTTTTGTTCTGTCATGAGATTTTAAAGATGGTCGGGTTTGTCCTTTGTTCGGTTACGAGATTTCAATGAAGTTCTGTTTTGCTGGGTTGAGAGATTTCAATGGCGGTTATGAGATTTCGGTTTTGTTCCTTTGTTCTTTTACAAGATTTTAAAGACAGTCGGTTGTGTCCCTTTACAAGTTTTCAATGACAGTTGGTTTTGCTGCGTTATGAGATTTCAATGTTGGAGATTTCAAAGATGGTTGGTTTTGTTCTGTTGTTCTTTTATGAGATTTCAAAGACAGTTTTTCAAAGATTTTTTTCATTATGAAAAAGAGTTTACAAGTTTTCAGTGACGGTCAGTTCTGCTGGATTAAAACATTTCAAAATCTCACAGGCATTCAACATTTACTGCCTGACGGCTCTGTTCTATCACAAGATTTTAAAGTTGGCCATGGTTCTCAAAGATGGTTTTCTTTAACAGATTGCAAAGACGGCCAGTATTGTTCCTTCACGAGATTTCACTGGCGGCCGGTTTAGTTCGGTTACAAGATCTCATGGGCGGTCAGTGTTCAGTGGTTGTTGGTTCTGTTCTGTCATGAGATTTCAAAGACGGACAGTCTTGGTCCTTGGTTCTCTTTACGAGATTGCAAAGGTGGCAGGTTTTGTTCCTTCACAAGATTTCACTGACGGCCGGTTTAGTTCGGATACGAGATCTCACGGATGGTCGGCGTTCAGTGGCTATTGGCACTGTTCTGTCATGAGATTTCAAAGAAGGCCAGTCTTGGTTCTCTTTACGAAATTGCAAAGGTGGCCAGTTTTGTTCCTTCACGAGATTTCACTGACGGCTGGTTTAGCTCGGATACGAGATCTCACGGATGTTTGGCGTTCAGTGGCTATTGGCACTGTTCTGTCATGAGATTTCAAACACAGCCATGGTTCTTAAAGATGGTTTTCTTTACCAGATTGCAAAGGCGGCCGGTTTTGTTCCTTTACGAGATTTCACTGACGGCCAGCTTAGTTCAGTTACAAAATCTCACAGGCGGTCAACACTTACTGGCTGTCAGCTCTGTTCTTTCATGAGATTTCAAAGTTGGCCATGGTTCTCAAATATGGTTTTCTTTACCAGATTGCAAAGGCAGCCAGTTTTGTTCTTTCACGAGATTTCACTGATGGCTGGTTTAGTTTGATTACAAGATCTCATGGGCGGTCTGCATTTACTGGCAATCGGCTCTGTTCTATCATAAGATTTCAAAGTTTGCCATGGTTCTCAAAAATGTATTTTTTTTACCAGATTGCAAAGGTGGCCGGTTTTGTTCCTTCACGAGATTTCACTGACGACCAGTTTAGTTCAGTTATGAGATCTTACAGGTGGTCGGCTCTGTTCTGTCACGAGATTTCAAAGACGCCCATGGTTCTCAAAGATGGTTCTCTTTATTAGATTGCAAAGGTGGCGGTTTTGTTCCTTCATGAGATTTCACTGACGGTCGGTTTAGTTCGGTTATGAGATCTCACGGGCGGTCAGCATTCAGTGCCTGTCGGCTCTGCTCTGTCATGAGATTTCAAAGACAGCCGTTCTTGGTCTTTAGTTTTCATTACAAGACTACAAAAAGGTCGACCAGTTTAGTTCAGTTACGAAATTTCACGGGCGGTCTGTGTTCAGTGGTTGTCGGCTCTGTTCTGCCATGAGATTTTCAAAGACGGCCGGTCTTGGTCCTTGGTTCTCTTTGCAAGATTGCAAAGGCGGCCAGTTTTGCTTCTTTACAAGATTTCACTGATGGCCAACTTAGTTCAGTTACGAGATCTCATGGGAGATCGGCATTTAGTGGCTGTTGGCTCTGTTCTGACATGAGATTTCAAAGATGGCCGGTCTTGGTCCTTATTTCGCTTTACGAGATTGCAAAGACGGCCGGTTTTGTTCCTTCACAAGATTTCACTGACAGACGGTTTAGTTTGGTTACAAGATTTCACGAGCAGTCGATGTTCAGTGGCTGTCGGTTCTGTTCTGTCATGACATTTCAAAGACGGCCGGTGTTGATCCTTATTTCTCTTTACAAGAACGCAAAAGTGGCTGGTTTTGTTCCTTCACATGAGTTCACTGACAACCGGTTTAGTTTAGTTATGAGATCACACGGGCGGTCAGCATTTGGTGGCTGTGTTCTGTCATGAGATTTCAAAGATGACCATTTTGGTTCTTATTTCTCTTTACGAGAATGCAAAAGTAGCCAGTTTTGTTTCGTCACAAAATTTTATTGACAGACAGTTACAAGATTTCACAGGCAGTCAATGTTCCGTGGCTGTCATGAGATTTTAAAGTTGGCCATGGTTCTCAAAGATGGTTTTCTTTACCAGATTGCAAAGGCGGCCAGTTTTGTTCCTTTACGAGATTTCACTGACGGCTGGTTTAGTTCGGTTACGAGATATCACGGGCGGCCAGCGTTCAGTGGCTGTCGGCCCTGTTCTTTCATGAGATTTCAAAGACAGCCGTGGTTCTCAAAGATGATTCTTTTTGCCAGATTGCAAAGGCAGCCACTTTTGTTCCTTCACGAGATTTCACTGTCGGCCGGTCTAGTTCGTTTACAAAATCTCACGGGCGGTCCACCTTCAGTGGCTGTCGGTTCTGTTCTGTCATGAGATTTCAAAGACAGCCATGGTTCTCAAAGATGGTTCTCTTTACGAGATTGCAAAGGCGGCTGGTTTTGTTTCGTCATGAGATTACACTGACAGCCGGTTTAGTTAAGTTACGAGATCTCACAGGCAGTCGGCATTCACTGGCTGGTGGCTCTGTTCCTTCATAAGATTTCACTGATGGCCGGTTTAGTTTGGTTACGAAATCTCACGGGTGGTCTGTGTTCAGCGGCTTTTAGCTCTGTTCTGTCATGAGACTTCAAAAACAGCCGGTCTTGGCCCTTGGTTCTCTTTGCAAGATTGCAAAGGCAGTCAGTTTTGTTTCTTCAAAAGATTTCATTGAAGGCCGACTTAGTTCAGTTACGAGATCTCATGGGCAGTCGGAATGTAGTGGCTGTTGGTTTTGTTCTGTCATGAGATTTCAAAGACGGCCGGTCTTGGATCTTAGTTCTCTTTATGAGAATGCAAAGGCTGCCATTTTTGTTTCTTCAGAAAATTTCACTGATAGCCGATTTAGTTTGGTAATGAGATCTCACAGGCGGTTGATTGCAAAGATTGCAAAGACGGCCGGTTTTGTTCCTTCACGAGATTTCACTGACGGACGGTTTAGTTTGGTTACGAGATTTCACGAGCAGTCGATGTTCAGTGACTGTCGGTTCTGTTCTGTCATGACCTTTCAAAGACGGCCGGTCTTGGTCCTTATCTCTTTACAAGAGTGCAAACGTGGCCAGTTTTGTTCCTCCATGAGATTTCATTGACGGCCTGTTTAGTTCAGTTACGAGATCTCACAGGCTGTTGGCTCTGTTCTGTCATGAGATTTCAAAGATGGCCATGGTTCTAAAAGATGGTTTTCTTTACCAGATTGCAAAGGTGGCAGGTTTTGTTCTTTCACAAGATTTCACTGACGGCCGGTTTAGTTCGGATACGAGATCTCACGGGCGCTCGGGTTCAGTGGCTATTGGCACTGTTCTGTCATGAGATTTCAAAGAAGGCCAGTCTTGGTTCTCTTTACGAAATTGCAAAGGCGGCCGGTTTTGTTCCTTCATGAGATTTCACTGACAGCTGGTGTAATTCGGTTCACAATATTTCACTGACAGTCAGTTTAGTTTGGTTACAAGAACTCTCGGGCAGTCGGCGTTCAGTGGCTTTCAGTTCTGTTCTGTCATGAGATTTCAAAGACAGTTGGTCTTAGTCCTTAATTCTCTTTACAAGATTGCAAAAGCAGCCGGTTTTGTTCTTTCACGAGATTTTATTGACAGTTGGTTTAGTTCGATACGCGATCTCACAGGCAGTCAACGTTCAGTGGCTGTCGGTTCTGTTCTGTCATGAGATTTCAAAGACGGCCATTGTTCTCAAAGATGGTTCTCTTTACCAGATTGCAAAGGTGTCCGGTTTTGTTCATTCAAGTGATTTCATTGATGACTGGTGGAGCTCGGTTCATTGTTGATTGGCTTAGTTCAGTTACGAGATCTCACGGGCAGTCAACATTCAGTGGCTGTTTGCTTTGTTCTATCATGAGAGTTCAAAGACGGCCATGGTTCTCAAAGATGGTTCTCTTTACCAGTTTATAAAGGCGGCCGGATTTGTTCCTTCACGAGATTTTACTGATGACTGGTGTACTTTGGTTCACTGAGGGTTGGCTTAGTTCAGTTACGAGATCTCACGAGCAGTCAACATTCAGTGGCTTTTAGTTCTGTTCTGTCATGAGATTTCAAAGACAGTTGGTCTTGGTCCTTAATTCTCTTTACAAGATTGCAAAAGCAGCCGGTTTTGTTCTTTCACGAGATTTCATTGACAGTTGGTTTAGTTCGATACGCGATCTCACGGGCAGTCAACATTCAGTGGCTGTTGGTTCTGTTCTGTCATGAGATTTCAAAGACGGCCATTGTTCTCAAAGATGGTTCTCTTTACCAGATTGCAAAGGTGTCCGGTTTTGTTCGTTCAAGTGATTTCATTGATGACTGGTGGAGCTCGGTTCACTGTTGATTAGCTTAGTTCAGTTACGAGATCTCACGAGCAGTTAACATTCAGTGGCTGCTTGCTCTGTTCTGTCATGAGATTTCAAAGCCGGCCATGGTTCTCAAAGATGGTTCTCTTTACCAGATTGCAAAGGTGGACGGTTTTGTTCCTTCACGAGATTTCACTGACGACTGGTGTAGTTCGGTTCACTGAGGGTCGGCTTAGTGTGGTTACGAGATCTTACGGGCAGTCAACGTTCATTGGTTATCGGCTCTGTTCTATCATAAGATTCCAAAGATGGCCATGGTTCTCAAAGGCAGTTCTCTTTACCAGATTGCAAATGCAGCCAGTTTTGTTCCTTCACGAGATTTCACTGACGGCTGGTTTAGTTCGGTTATGAGATCTCACGGGCAGTTGGAAATCACTGGCTGTCAGCTCTGTTCTGTCAAGAGATTTCAAAGTTGGCCATGTTTCTTCAAGATGTTTTTTTTTACCAGATTGTAAAGATTTCATTAATGGCCGGTTTAGTTTGGTTACGAAATCTCACGGGTGGTCTGTGTTCAGTGGCTGTTAGTTCTGTTCTGTCATGAGATTTCAAAGACAGCCGGTCTTGGTCCTTGGTTCTCTTTGCAAGATTGCAAAGGTGGCCAGTTTTGCTTCTTTACGAGATTTCACTGATGGCCAACTTAGTTCAGTTACGAGATCTCATGGGCGATTGGCTTTTAGTGGCTGTTAGCTCTGTTCTGTCATGAGATTCCAAAGACGCCATGGTTCTCAAAGATGGGTCTCACTACCAGATTGCAAAGGCAGCCAGTTTTGTTCCTTCATAAGATTTTACTGACGGTCGGTTTAGTTCGGTTACGAGATCTCACGGGCAATCGCGTTCAGTGGCTTTCAGCTCTGTTCTGTCATGAGATTTCAAAGACGGCTGGTTTAATTTGGTTACAAGATATCACGGGCGGCCGGCATTCAGGGGCTGCTGGTTTTGTTCTGTCATGAGATTTCAAAGATCGTCATGGTTCTCAAAGATGTTTTTTTTTTTTACCAGAATGCAAACGTGGCCAGTTTTGTTCCTCCACGAGATTTCATTGACAGCCTGTTTAGTTCAGTTATGAGATCTCACAGGCTGTTGGCTCTGTTCTGTCACGAGATTTCAAAGACGGCCATGGTTCTCAAAGATGGTTCTCTTTACCAGATTGCAAAGGTGTCCGGTTTTGTTCGTTCAAGTGATTTCATTGATGACTGGTGGATCTTGGTTGATTGTTGATTGGCTTAGTTCAGTTACAAGATCTCACGGGCAGTCAACATTCAGTGGTTGTTTGTTCTGTTCTGTCATGAGATTTCAAAGACAGCCATGGTTCTCAAAGATGGTTCTCTTTACCAGATTGTAAAGGCGGCCGGTTTTGTTCCTTCACGAGATTTCACTGACGACTGGTGTACTTCGGTTCACTGAGGGTCGGCTTAGTTCAGTTACGAGATTTCACTAGCAGTCAACGTTCATTGGTTTTCGGCTCTGTTCTATCATAAGATTCCAAAAATGGCCATGGTTCTCAAAGATGGGTTTCTTTACCAAAAAGCAAAAGCAGCCGGTTTTGTTTCTTCACGAGATTTCAGTGACAGTCGGTTTAGTTCGGATACAAGATCTCATGGGCAGTCGGCATTCACTGGCTCTCAGGAAATTTTAAAGTTGGCCATGGTTCTTAAAGAGGATTTTCTTTACCAGATTGCAAATGCGGCCAGTTTTGTTCCTTCACAAGATTTCACTGAGGGTAGACTTAGTTCGGTTACGAAATTTCACTGGCGTTCTGAGATTGCAAAAGCAGCCGGTTTTGTTACATCACAAAATTTCACAAACAGCTGGTTTAGCTTGGATACCAGATCTCACGGGTGGTCGGAATTCAATAGCTATTGGCACTGTTCTGTCATGAGATTTCACAGATGGATAGTCTCTTTACGAGATTGCAAAGGTGTCCGGTTTTGTACAAGATCTCATGGGCAGCCTGCATTCACTGGCTGTGAGCTCTATTCTATCACAAGATTTCAAAGACGGCCATGGTTCTCAAAGTTGGTTCTCTTTACCAGATTGCAAAGGCAGCTGGTTTTGTCCCTTCACAAGATTTCACTGACAGTCGGTTGAGTTCGGTTACGAGATCTCACGGGCAGCCTGCGTTCAGTGGCTTTCGGCTCTGTTCTGTCATGATTTTTCAAAGACGGCAGGTCTTGGTCCTTAATTCTCTTTACGAGATTGCAAAAGCAGCCGGTTTTGTTACATCACGAAATTTCACAAATGGCCGGTTTAGTCCGGATACGAGATCTCACGGGTGGTTGGAGTTCAGTAGCTACTGGCACTGTTCTGTCATGAGATTTCAAAGTTGGCCATGGTTCTCAAAGATGGTTTTCTTTACCAGATTGCAAATGCAGCCGGTTTCATACTTTCACAAGATTTCACTGACGGTCAGTTTAGTTCAGTTACGAGATCTCACGGGCTTTCGGCGTTCAGTGGCTGTTGGTTTTGTTCTGTCATGAGATTTCAAAGATGGCCATGGTTCTCAAAGATGTTTTTTTTTACCAGAATGCAAACGTGGCCAGTTTTGCTCCTCCACGAGATTTCACTGACGGCTGGTTTAGCTCGGATACGAGATCTCACGGGTGGTCGGCGTTCAGTGGCTATTGGCACTGTTCTGTCATGAGATTTCAAACACAGCCATGGTTCTTAAAGATGGTTTTCTTTACCAGAGTGCAAGGGCTGCCGGTTTTGTTCCTTTATGAGATTTCACTGACGGCCAGCTTAGTTCAGTTACAAAATCTCACACGCGGTCAACACTTACTGGCTGTCAGCTCTGTTCTTTCATGAGATTTCAAAGTTGGCCATGGTTCTCAAATATGGTTTTCTTTACCAGATTGCAAAGGCAGCCAGTTTTGTTCTTTCACGAGATTTCACTGATGGCTGGTTTAGTTTGATTACGAGATCTCATGGGCGGTCTGCATTTACTGGCTATCGGTTCTGTTCTATCATAAGATTTCAAAGTTTGCCATGGTTCTCAAAGATGTTTTTTTTTTACCAAATTGCAAAGGTGGCCGGTTTTGTTCCTTCACAAGATTTCATTGACGACCAGTTTAGTTCAGTTATGAGATCTCACTGGCGGTCGGCTCTGTTCTGTCACGAGATTTCAAAGACGGCCATGGTTCTCAAAGATGGTTCTCTTTATCAGATTGCAAAGGTGGCGGTTTTGTTCCTTCATGAGATTTCACTGACGGTCGGTTTAGTTCGGTTATGAGATCTCACGGGCGGTCAGCATTCAGTGCCTGTCGGCTCTGCTCTGTCATGAGATTTCAAAGACAGCCGGTCTTGGTCTTTAGTTTTCATTACGAGACTACAAAAAGGTTGACCAGTTTAGTTCAGTTACGAAATTTCACGGGCGGTCTGTGTTCAGTGGCTGTCGGCTCTGTTCTGTCATGAGATTTCAAAGACGGCCGGTCTTGGTCCTTGGTTCTCTTTGCAAGATTGCAAAGGCAGCCAGTTTTGCTTCTTTACGAGATTTCACTGATGGCCAACTTAGTTCAGTTACGAGCCCTCATGGGCAATCAGCATTTAATGGCCGACTTAGTTCAGCATTTAATCAGCATTTAATGGCCGACTTAGTTCAGTTACGAGATCTCATGGGCAGTCGGAATGTAGTGGCTGTTGGTTTTGTTCTGTCATGAGATTTCAAAGACGGCCGGTCTTGGATCTTAGTTCTCTTTATGAGAATGCAAAGGCTGCCATTTTTGTTTCTTCAGAAAATTTCACTGATAGCCGATTTAGTTTGGTAATGAGATCTCATAGGCGGTTGATTGCAAAGATTGCAAAGACGGCCGGTTTTGTTCCTTCACGAGATTTCACTGACGGACGGTTTAGTTTGGTTACGAGATTTCACGAGCAGTCGATGTTCAGTGACTGTCGGTTCTGTTCTGTCATAACTTTTCAAAGACGGCCGGTCTTGGTCCTTATCTCTTTACAAGAATGTAAAAGGGGCCGGTTTTGTTCCTCCACGAGATTTCACTGACAGCCGGTTTAGTTCGGTTATGAGATTTCACGGGCGGTAAGCGTTCAGTGGCTATCGGCTGCGTTCTGTCACAAGATTTCAAAGATGGCCGTTTTGGTCCTTATTTCTCTTTATAAGAGTGCAAAGATAGCCAGTTTTGTTTTTTCACAAGTTTTTACTGAAAGACAGTTTAATTCAATTACAAGATCTCACTGGCAGTCAATGATCAGTGGCTGTCATGAGATTTTAAAGTTGGCCATGCTTCTCAAAGATGGTTTTCTTCACCAGATTGCAAAGGCGGCCAGTTTTGTTCCTTCATGAGATTTCACTGACGGCCTGTTTAGTTCAGTTACGAGATCTCACAGGCTGTTGGCTCTGTTCTGTCATGAGTTTTCAAAGATGTATGGTCTTGGTTCTCTTTACGAGATTGCACAGGTGGCCGGTTTTGTACGAGATCTCACGGGCAGTCGACGTTCAGTGGCTGTCGGCTCTTTTCTGTCATGAGATTTCAAAGACGGCCGTGGTTCTCAAAGACAATTCTCTTTACGAGATTGCAAAGGCGGACGCTTTTGTTTCTTCACGAGATTTCATTGACGGTCGGTTTAGTTTGGTTACGAGATTTCACGGACGGTCAGCATTCAGTGGCTGTCAGCTGTGTTCTATCATGAGATTTCAAAGACGGCCGGTCTTGGTCTTTAATTCTTTTTGCCAGATTGCAAAGGCAGCCGATTTCATTGACGGCTGGTGTAGTTCGGTTCACAAGATTTCACTGACAGTCAGTTTAATTCGGTTACGAGATCTCACAGGCAGTCTGCGTTTAGTGGCTTTTGACTCTGTTCTGTCATGAGATTTCAAAGACGGCTGGTCTTGGTCCTTAGTTCTTTTTACGATATTGCAAAAGCAGCCGGGTTTGGTACATCACTAAATTTCACCGATGGCCGGGTTAGTTCGGATACGAGATCTCACGAACAGGCAACGTTAAGTGGCTGTCAGCTCTGTTCTGTCATGAGATTTCAAAGACGGCCATGGTTCTCAAAGATGGGTCTCTTTACCAGATTGCAAAGGCGGACAGTTTTGTTCCTTCACGCGATTTCACTGACGACTGGTGTAGTTCAGTTCACTGAGGATCCGCTCAGTTCGGTTACGAGATCTCACGGGAAGTCAAAATTCACTGGCTATCAGCTCTGTTCTGGCATGAGATTTCAAAGTTGGGCATGGTTCTCAAAAACAGTCTTCTTTACCAGGTTGCAAATGCAGCCGGTTTTGTTCCTACATGAGATTTCATTGTATTTCATTTTAGTTCGGTTACAAGAACTCACAAGCAGTTGGTGTTCAGGAGCTGTCAGCTCTGTTCTATTACAAGATTTCAAAGATGGCCAGTCTCAGTCCTGAGTTCTCTTTACGAGATTGCAAAAGCTGGTTATGGTTCTCAAAAATGGTTTTCTTTATCAAAAAGCAAAAGCAGCCAGTTTTGTTCAGTTTTGTCCAACTTTGTTCCAGATTTCATTGACGGCCAGTTTAGTTCGCATACGGGATCTCATGAGCAGTCGGCATTCACTGGCTCTCATGAAATTTTAAAGTTGGCCATGGTTCTCAAAGAGGGTTTTCTTTACCAGATTGCAAAGGTGGCCAGTTTTGTTTTCACAAGATTTCACTGACAACCATTTTAGTTTGGTTACGAGATTTCACAGGCTGTCGGCTCTGCTCTATCACAAGATTTCAAAGATGGCCGGTCTCGGGCCTTCGTTCTCTTTACGAGATTGCAAAAGATGGCTATGGTTCTCAAAGAGGATTTTCTTTACCAGATTGCGAAAGCGGCCAGTTTTGTTCCTTCACGAGATTTCACTGACAACCATTTAAATTCAGTTAAGAGATCTCACAGGCTGTCGGCATTCAGTAGTTGTCAGCTCTGTTCTGTCATGAGATTTCAAAGACGGCCATGGTTCTCAAAGAGGGTTCTCTTTACAAGATTGCAAAGGCGGACGGTTTTGTTCCTTCACGAGATTTCACTGATGGTCGGGTTAGTTTGGGTACAAGACCACACGGGCGGTCAGCATTCAGTGGCTGTGTTCTGTCGTGAGATTTCAAAGACAGCCAGTCTTTGTCCTTGGTTCTCTTTACGAGATTGCAAAGGCGGCCAGTTTTGCTCCTTCATAAGATTAAAAAGTTGGCCATGGTTTTCTTTATCAGATTGCAAAGGCGGCCAGTTCCGTTCCTTCACGAGATTTCATTGACGACCAGGTTAGTTCGGTTACGAGATGTCACATGCTGTCGGCTCTGTTCTGTCATGAGATTTCAACAACGGCTGTTTTGGTTCTTAATTCTTTTTACAAAAGTGCAAAGGTAGCCAGTTTTGTTTCTTCACAAATTTTTACTGAAAGACAGTTTAATGCAATTACAAGATCTCACGAGCAGTCAATGTTCAGTGGCTGTCATGAGATTTTAAAGTTGGCCATGGTTCTCAAAGATGGTTTTCTTTACCAGATTGCAAAGGCGGCCAGTTTTGTTCCTTCACAAGATTTCACTGACAGTCAGTTTAGTTTGGTTACAAAATCTCACAGGCGGTCAGCGTTCAGTGGCTGTCGGCTCTGTTCTGTCATAAGATTTCAAAGACGGCCATGGTTTTCTTTACCAGATGGCAAAGGTGGTTGGTTTTGTTCATTCACGAGATTTCACTGACGGCCGGTTTAATTCGTTTACAAAATCTCACAGGCGGTCCACCTTCAATGGCTGTTGATTCTGTTCTGTCGTCAGATTTCAAAGTCAGCCATGGTTCTCAAAGACGGTTCTCTTTGCAAGATTGCAAAGGCAGCTGGTTTTGTTTCGTCGTGAGATTTCACTGACAGCCGGTTTAGTTAAGTTACGAGATCCCATAGGCAGTCGGCATTTACTGGCCGGTGGCTCTGTTCTGTCATGATATTTTAAAGTTAGCCATGGTCCTTCAAGATGTTTTTTTTTACCGGAAGGCAAAGGTGGCCGGTTTTGCTCCTTCACAAGATTTCACTGACAGCTGGTTTAGCTTGGATAAGAAACCTTACGGGTGGTTGGCGTTCAGTGGTTATTGGTACTGTTCTGTCATGAGATTTCAAACACAGCCATGGTTCTCAAAGATGGTTTTCTTTGCTAGATTGCAAAGGCGGCCAGTTTTGTTCCTTTATGAGATTTCACTGACAGATGGTTTAGTTTGGTTATAAGATTTCACAAGCAGTTGATGTTCAGTGGCTGTCAGTTCTTTTCTGTCATGAGATTTCAAAGACGGCCATGGTTCTCAAAGATGGTTCTCTCTACCAGATTGCAAAGGCAGCCGGTTTTGTTCCTTCATGAGATTTCACTGACGGCTGGTGTAGTTCGGTTCACAATATTTCACTGACAGTCGGTTTAGTTCAGTTACGAGAACTCTCGGGCGTTCAGCGTTCAATGGCTTTCGGCTCTGTTCTGTCATGAGATTTCAAAGACGGCCGGTCTTGGTCCTTGGTTCTCTTTGCAAGATTGCAAAGGCGGCCAGTTTTGCTTCTTTACAAGATTTCACTGATGGCCAACTTAGTTCAGTTACGAGATCTCATGGGCGATCGGCATTTAGTGGCTGTTGGCTCTGTTCTGTCACGACATTTCAAAGACGGCCGTGGTTCTCAAAGATGATTCTCTTTACGAGATTGCAAAGGCGGACGCTTTTGTTCCTTCACAAGATTTCATTGATGGTCGGTTTAGTTTGGTTACGAGATTTCACGGACGGTCAGCATTCAGTGGCTGTCAGCTGTGTTCTATCATGAGATTTCAAAGACGGCCGATCTTGGTCTTTAATTCTTTTTGCCAGATTGCAAGGGCAGCCACTTTTGTTCCTTCACAAGATTTCGTTGATGGTCGGTTTAGTTCGGTTACGAGATTTCACGGGCCGTCGTGTTCAATGGCTGTCGGCTGTGTTCTGTCATAAGATTTCAAAGACGGCCATGGTTCTCTTTACCAGATTGCAAAGGTGGTCGGTTTTGTTCCTTCATGAGATTTCACTGATGGCCGGTTTAGTTAGTTTACAAAATCTCACAGCTGTCAGCGTTCAGTGGCTGTCGGCTCTGTTCTGTCATAAGATTTCAAAGACGGCCATGTTTCTCTTTACCAGATTGCAAAGGTGGTCGGTTTTGTTCCTTCACGAGATTTCACTGACGGCCGGTTTAGTTCGTTTACAAAATCTCACAGGCAGTCCACCTTCAGTGGCTGTCGGTCCTGTTCTGTTATGAAATTTCAAAGACAGCCATGGTTTTTAAAGATGGTTCTATTTACAAGATTGCAAAGGCGGCTGGCTCTGTTCCTTCATAAGATTTCACTGATGGCTGGTTTAATTTGGTTACGAAATCTCACAGGTGGTCTATGTTCAGTGGCTGTTAGCTTTGTTCTGTCATGAGACTTCAAAAACAGCCGGTCTTGGTCCTTGGTTCATTTTGCAAGATTGCAAAGGCAGTCAGTTTTGTTTTTTCACAAGTTTTCATTGAAGGCCGACTTACTTCAGTTACGAGATCTCATGGGTACTTGGAATGTAGTGGCTGTTGGTTTTGTTCTGTCATGAGATTTCAAAAACTGCCATGGTTCTTAAGGATGGTTCTCTTTACCAGATTGCAAAGGCGGCTGGTTTTGTCCCTTCACAAGATTTCACTGACAGTCGGTTGAGTCTGGTTACGAGATCTCACAGGCAGCCTGCGTTCAGTGGCTTTCGTCTCTGTTCTGTCATGAGATGTCAAAGACGGCTGGTCTTGGTCCTTAATTCTCTTTACGAGATTGCAGCCGGTTTTGTTACATCACAAACTTTCACAAATGGCCGATTTAGTCCGGATACGAGATCTCACGGGTGGTTGGAGTTCAGTAGCTATTGGCACTGTTCTGTCATGAGATTTCAAAGTTGGCCATTGTTGTCAAAGATGGTTTTCCTTACCAGATTGCAAATGCAGCCGGTTTCATACTTTCACGAGATTTCACTGGCGGCCGGTTTAGTTCGGTTACGAGATCTCATGGGCGGTCAACGTTCAGTGGCTGTTGGTTTTGTTCTGTCATGAGATTTCAAAGACGGCCGGTCTTGATCTTTAATTCTTTTTGCCAGATTGCAAAGGCAGCCGGTTTTGTTCCATCACAAGATTTCATTGACGGCTGGTGTAGTTGGGTTCACAAGATTTCACTGACAGTCGGTTTAGTTCGGTTACGAGATCTCACAGGCGGTCTGCGTTTAGTGGCTTTTGGCTCTGTTTTCTCATGAGATTTCAAAGACGGCTGGTCTTGGTCCTTAGTTCTTTTTATGAGATTGCAAAAGCAGCCGGGTTTGGTACATCACGAAATTTCACCGACGGCCGGGTTAGTTCGGATACGAGATCTCATGAGCAGTTAACATTCAGTGGCTGTCGGCTCTGTTCTGTCATGAGATTTCAAAGACGGCCATGGTTCTCAAAGATGGGTCACTTTACCAGATTGCAAAGGTGGATGGTTTTGTTCCTTCACACAATTTCACTGATGACTGGTGCAGTTCGGTTCACTGAGAATCGGCTTAGTTTGGTTACGAGATCTCACAGGCAGTCGACATTCACTGGCTATCAGCTCTGTTCTGGCATGAGATTTCAAAGTTGGCCATGGTTTTCAAAGATGTTTTTTTTTACCAGATTGCAAATGCAGCCGGTTTTGTTCCTCCATGAGATTTCATTGACGGTCGGTTTAGTTTGGATACAAGATCTCATGGGTAGTCGGCATTCACTGGCTATCATGAGATTTTAAAGTTGGCCATGGTTCTCAAAGATGGTTTTCTTTACCAGTCTGCAAAGGTGGCGAGTTTTGTTCCTTCATGAGATTTCACTGACAACCATTTTAGTTTGGTTGCGAGATCTCACAGGCTGTCGGCTCTGTTCTTTCATGAGATTTCAAAGGCAGCCATGGTTCTCAAGGATTGTTCTCTTTACCAGCTTGCAAAGGTGGCCGGTTTGGTCTTTCATAAGATTTCATTGACAGCTTGCTTAGTTCCATTACAAGAACTCATGGGCAGTCGGTGTTCAGTGGCTGTTGGCTCTGTTTTATCATGAGATTTTAAACACGGCTGGTCTTGGTCTTTAGTTCTCTTTACGAGATTGCAAAAGTTGGTTATGGTTCTCAGAGATGGCTTTCTTTAATAGATTGCAAAAGCAGCCGGTTTTGTTCCTTCACGAGATTTCACCGATGACCAGTTTAGTTTGATTACGAGATCTCACGGGTGGTCAGCATTCAGTAGCTGTCAGCTATGTTCTGTCATGAGATTTCAAAGACAGCCGGTCTTGGTCCTTAGTTTTCATTACCAGATTGCAAAGGCGGCACGTTTTGTTCCTTCATGAGACTTCTCAAACAACCAGTTTAGTTCGGTTACGAGATCTCACGGGCAGTCGGCATTCACTGGCTGTCGGTTCTGTTCTGTCATGAGATTTCAAAGTTGGCCATGGTTTCAAAGATGGTTTTCTTTACCAGATTGCAAAGGTGGCCGGTTTTGTTCCTTCACGAGATTTCACTGACAACCAGTTTCGTTCGGTTATGAGATCTCATGGGCTGTTCAGTGGCTATCAGTTCTGTTCTGTCATGATATTTTAAAGACAGCCGGTCTTGGTTCTTATTTTTCTTTACCAGATTGCAAAGGCAACCAGTTTTATTTCTTCACAAGATTTCACTGACAGCCAGTTTAATTCGGTTATGAGAACTCATGGGCAGTCAGTGTTTAGTTGCTGTTAGATTTGTTCTGTCATGAGATTTTGAAGATGGCCATTGTTCTTAAAGATGGTTCTTTTTATTAGATTAAAAAAGCATCTAGTTTTGTTTCTACGAGATCTTACGGGCAGTTGGTATTTACTGGCTTCCAATCTGTTCTGTCATGTGATTTCAAAGTTGGCATTGGTTCTCAAAGATGGTTTTCCTTACCACATTGCAAAGGCAGTTGGTTTTGTTCGTGATTTCACTGAGAGCATGTTTAGTTCAGTTACGAAATCTCATGGGCAGTCAGCATTCAGTGGTTGTCGGCTCTGTTCTGTCATGAGATTTCAAAGACTGCAAGTCTTAATCTTTATTACCAGATTGCAAAGGCAGCAGGTTTCATTTTTTCATGAGACCTCAATGATGACCAGTTTAATTCGGTTACAAGATCTCACAGGGAACCAGCATTCACTGGCTATCAGTTCTGTTCTGTCAGGAGACTTCAAAGTTGGTCATGGTTCTCAAAAATGGTTTTCTTTACTAGATTGCAAAGGTGGCCGGTTTTGTTTTTTCACGAGATTTCACTGACAACCAGTTTAGTTTGGTTATGAGATTCTCACCGTCGGTCAGCATTCAGTGGCTGTCGGCTGTGTTCTGTCATGAGATTTCAAAGACAGCCGGTTTTGGTCCTTATTTCTCTTTACGAGATTGCAAAGGTGGCTGGTTTTGTTCTTTAACAAGATTTCACTGACGGCCGGTTTAGTTCGGTTACGAGATCTCACAGGTGGTCGGCGTTCAGTGGCTGACAGCTCTGTTCTATCATGAGATTTCAAAGATGGCTGGTCTTGGACTTTGGTTCTCTTTATGAGATTGCAAAAGCGGCCAGTTTTGTTACATCACGAGATTTCACTGAGGACCGGTTTAGTTTGGTTACAAGATCTTACGGGCAGTCGGCGTTCAGTGGTTGCCGGTTCTGTTCTGTCATGAGATTTCAAAGACGGCCATGGTTCGCAAAGATGGTTCTCTTTACCAGATTGCAAATGCGGACGGTTTTGATCCTTCACAAGATTTCACTGAGGGCAGATTTAGTTTGGTTACGAAATCTCACTGGTGGTCGATGTTCAGTGGCTGTCTTGGTCCTTAGTTTTCTTTACGAGATTGCGAAAGCAGCCGGTTTTGTTACATCACGAAATTTCACAAACAGCCGGTTTAGTTCGGATGCAAGATCTCACAGGTGGTCGGAGTTCAGTAGCTATTGGCACTGTTCTGTCATGAGATTTCAAAGATGTATGGTTTTGGTTCTCTTTACGAGATTGCAAAGGTGGCCGGTTTTGTACGAAATCTCACGGGCAGTCGACATTCACTGGCTGTCGGTTCTGTTTTGTCATGAGATTTCAAAGTTGGCCATGGTTTCAAAGATGGTTTTCTTTATCAGATTGCAAAGATGACTGGTTTTGTTCCTTAATGAAATTTCATTAACAACCAGTTTAGTTCATTTATGAGATCTCACAAGCTGTTGGCTCTGTTCTGTCATGAGATTTCAAAGACGGCCATGGTTCTCAAAGATGGTTTTCTTTACCAGATTGCAAAGGTGACTGGTTTTGTTCCTTCATGAGATTTCACTGACAACCAGTTTAGTTCGGTTATGAGATCTTATGGGCGGTCAGCATTCAGTGGCCGTCAGCTGTGTTCTGTCATGAGATTTCAAAGATAGCCGGTCTTGGTCCTTATTTCACTTCACGAGATTGCAAAGACGGCCGGTTTTGTTTGGTTACGAGATTTCACGAACAGTCAATGTTCAGTGGCTGTCGGTTCTGTTTTGTCATGACATTTCAAAGACGGCCGGTCTTGGTCCTTATTTTTTTACAAGAATGCAAAAGTGTCCGGTTTTGTTCCTTCACAAGATTTCACTGACAGCCGGTTTAGTTCGGTTATGAGATTTCACGGGCGGTCAGCGTTCAGTGGTTATTGGCTGTGTTCTGTCATGAGATTTCAAAGATGGCCGTTTTGGTTTTGATTTCTTTTTACAAAAGTGCAAAAGTAGCCAGTTTTGTTTCTTCACAAGTTTTTACTGAAAAACAGTTTAATTCAGTTACAAGATCTCACGAGCAGTCAATGTTCAGTGGCTGTCATGAGATTTTAAAGTTGGCCATGGTTCTCAAAGATGGTTTTCTTCACCAGATTGCAAAGGCGGCCAGTTTTATTCCTTCATGAGATTTCACTGACGGCTGGTTTAGTTCGGTTACGAGATATCACGGGCGGCCAACGTTCAGGGGCTGTCGGCTCTGTTCTGACATGAGATTTCAAAGAGGGCTGGTTTGGATCATTGTTTCTCCTTATAAGATTGCAAAGGCAGCCGGCTTTGTTCCTTCACAAGAATTCACTGACGGCCGGCTTACAAGATCTGTCGGCTGTCTGCATTTAATGGCTGTCAGCTCTGTTTTGTCATGAGACGACCATCGTTCTCAAAGACGGTTCTCTTTTCCAAGTTGCAAGAGACTTCACTGACGGTTGGTTTAGTTTGGTTACTAGATCTCACGGACAGTTGGCGTTCAGTGGCTGTCGGCTCTGTTCTGTCATGAGATTTCAAAGACGGCCGGTCTTGGTTTTTAGTTTTTTTAACAGATTGCAAAGTTTTGTTCCTTCACAAGATTTCACAGACAGTTGGTTTAGTTCGGTTATGAGATCTCACGGGCAGTTGGCATTCACTGGCTGTCAGCTCTGTTCTGTCATGAGGTTTCAAAGTTGGCCATGGTTCTCAAAGACGGTTTTCTTTACCAGATTGCAAACGCAGCCAGTTTTGTTCCTCTATGAGAATTCATTGTATTTCATTTTAGTTCGGTTACGAGATCTCACGGGCAGTTGGTGTTCAGTGGCTGTTGGCTCTGTTCTGTCATGAGATTTCAAATACAGCCAGTCTTGGTTCTTTGTTCTCTTTACGGGATTGCAAAAGTTGGCTATGGTTCTCAAAGATGGTTTTTTTTACCAAATTGCAAAAGCAGCCAGTTTTGTTCCTTCATGAGTTTTCATTGACGGCTGGTTTAGTTCGGATACGAGATCTCATGGGCAGTCAGCATTCACTGGCTGTCATGAGATTTTAAAGTTGGCCATGGTTCTCAAAGACGGTTCTTTTTACCAGATTGCAAAGGTGGCTGGTTTTGTATGAGATCTCACAAGCAATCGATGTTCAGTGGCTGTCAGCTCTTTTCTATCATGAGATTTCAACATTGGCCATGGTTCTCCAAAATGGTTTTCTTTACCATATTGTAAAGGAGATTTCTAATCCGTTGATTAAATATGAGATCTCACGGGCAGTCAGCGATCAGTGGCTGTCAGCTCTGTTCTATCATGAGATTTCAAAGATGGCCGGTCTTATTCCTTATTTCTCTTTACGAGATTGCAAAAGTTGGCTATGGTTCTCAAAGATGGTTTTCTTTACCAAAAAGCAAAAGCAGCCGGTTTTGTTCCTTCACGAGATTTCACTGACGGTCGGTTTAGTTCAGATACAAGATCTCATGGGCAGTCAGCGTTCCCTGGCTATCGTGATATTTTAAAGTTAGCCATGGGTCTCAAAGACGGTTTTCTTTACCAGATTGCAAACGCAGCCAGTTTTGTTCCTCTATGAGAATTCATTGTATTTCATTTTAGTTCGGTTACGAGATCTCATGGGCAGTTGGTGTTCAGTGGCTGTTGGCTGTAGTTTTCTTTACGAGATTGCAAAAGCAGCCAGTTTTATTATATCACAAAATTTCACAAACGGCCGGTTCAGTTCAGATACGAGATCTCACAGGCGGTCGGCATTCATTGGCTGTCAGCTCTATTCTATCACGAGATTTCAGAGACGGCCATGGTTCTCAAAGATGGTTCTCTTTACCAGATTGCAAAGGCGGCTGGTTTTATCCCTTCCCAAGATTACACTGACAGTCGGTTGAGTCTGGTTACGAGATCTCACGGGCAGCCTGCGTTTAGTGGCTTTCGTTTCTGTTCTGTCATGAGATTTCAAAGACGGCTGGTTTTGGTCCTTAATTCTCTTTACGAGATTGCAAAAGCAGCCGGTTTTGTTACATCACGAAATTTCACAAATGGCCGGTTTAGTCCGGATACGAGATCTCACGGGTGGTTGGAGTTCAGTAGCTATTGGCACTGTTCTGTCATGAGATTTCAAAGTTGGCCATGGTTGTCAAAGATGGTTTTCCTTACCAGATTGCAAATGTAGCCGGTTTCATACTTTCACAAGATTTCACTGACGGTCGGTTTAGTTCAGTTACGAGATCTCACGGGCTGTCGGCGTTCAGTGGCTGTTGGTTTTGTTCTGTCATGAGATTTCAAAGACGGCTGGTCTTGATCTTTAATTCTTTTTGCCAGATTGCAAAGGCAGCCGGTTTTGTTCCATCACAAGATTTCATTGACGGCTGGTGTAGTTCGGTTCACAAGATTTCACTGACAGCCGGTTTAGTTCGGTTACGAGATCTCACAGGCAGTCTGCGTTTAGTGGCTTTTGGCTCTGTTTTCTCATGAGATTTCAAAGACGGCTGGTCTTGGTCCTTAGTTCTTTTTACGAGATTGCAAAAGCAGCCGGGTTTGGTACATCATGAAATTTCACCGACGGCCGGGTTAGTTCGGATACGAGATCTCACGAGCAGTTAACTTTCAGTGGCTGTCGGCTCTGTTCTGTCATGAGATTTCAAAGACGGCCATGGTTCTCAAAGATGGGTCTTTTTACCAGATTGCAAAGGCGGATGGTTTTGTTTCTTCACGCAATTTCACTGATGACTGGTGCAGTTCAGTTCACTGAGGATCGGCTTAGTTCGGTTACGAGATCTCACGGGCCGCCAACATTCACTGGCTATCAGCTCTGTTCTGGCATGAGATTTCAAAGTTGGCCGTGGCCACTGAGGATCGGCTTAGTTCGGTTACGAGATCTCACGAGCAGTTTGCGTTCAGGAGCTGTCGGCTCTGTTCTACGAGATTTCATGAGATTTCAAGGATGGCCAGTCTCGGTCCTTAGTTCTCTTTACGAGATTGCAAAAGTTGGTTATGTTTCTCAAAGATGGTTTTCTTTACCAAAAAGCAAAAGCAGCCGGTTTTTTTTCCCTTCATGAGATTTCATTGACGGTCGGTTTAGTTCGGATACGAGATCTCATGGGCAGTCGGCATTCACTGGCTATCGTGAGATTTTAAAGTTGGCCATGGGTCTCAAAGACGGTTTTCTTTACCAGATTGCAAACGCAGCCAGTTTTGTTCCTCTATGAGAATTCATTGTATTTCATTTTAGTTCGGTTACGAGATCTCATGGGCAGCTGGTGTTCAGTGGCTGTTGGCTCTGTTCTATCATGAGATTTCAAATACGGCCAGTCTTGGTTCTTTGTTCTCTTTACGGGATTGCAAAAGTTGGCTATGGTTCTCAAAGATGGTTTTCTTTACCAAATTGCAAAAGCAGCCAGTTTTGTTCCTTCACGAGTTTTCACTGACGGCTGGTTTAGTTCGGATATGAGATCTCATAAGCAGCCGGCATTCACTGGCTGTCATGAGATTTTAAAGTTGGCCATGGTTCTCAAAGATGGTTCTTTTTACCAGATTGCAAAGGTGGCTGGTTTTGTATGAGATCTCACAAGCAATCGATGTTCAGTGGCTGTCAGCTCTTTTCTATCATGAGATTTCAACGTTGGCCATGGTTCTCAGAGATTGTTTTCTTTACCATATTGTAAAGGAGATTTCCAATCTGCTTCTCAAAGAGGGTTTTCTTTACCAGATTGCAAAGGTGGCCAGTTTTGTTCTTTCAAGAGATTTCACTGATGACCATTTTAGTTTGGTTACGAGATCTCATAGGCTGTCGGTTCTGTTCTATCACAAAATTTCAAAGACGGCCGGCCTCAGACCTTAGTTTTCTTTACGAGATTACAAAAGTTGGCTATGGTTCTCAAAGACGGTCTTTTTTACCAGATAACAAATGAGGCCAGCTTTGTTTCTTCACAAGATTTCATTGACAACCATTTTAGTTCCGTTACGAGATCTCACGGGCTGTCATGAGATTTCAACGTTGGCCATGATTCTCAAAGATGGTTTTCTTTACCATATTGTAAAGGAGATTTCCAATCTGCTTCTCAAGTATGGTTCTCTTTACCAGATGGCAAAGGTGGCCGGTTTTGTTCTTTCACAAGATTTCATTGACGGTCGGTTTAGTTCGGTTACGAGATCTCTTGGGCGGTTGGCATTTGCTGACTATCGGTTCTGTTCTGTCATGAGATTTCAAAGACGGCCATGGTTCTCAAAGATGGTTCTCTTTACCAGATTGTAAAGGCGGCCGGTTTTGTTCCTTCACAAGATTTCACTGACGACTGGTGTAGTTCGGTTCTCTGAGGATCGGCTTAGTTCAATTATGAGATCACACGGGCAGTCGACATTCAGTGGTTGTCGGTTCTATTCTGTCATGAGATTTCAAAGAAGGCCATGGTTCTTAAAGATGGTTCTCTTTACCAAATTGCAAATGCAGCCAGTTATGTTCTTTCATGAGATTTCACTGACGGCTGGTTTAATTTGGTTACAAGATCTCACGGGCAGTTAGCATTCACTGGCTGTCAGCTCTGTTCTGTTATGAGATTTCAAAATGGGCCATGGTTCTCAAAGATGGGTTTCTTTACCAGATTGCATAGGGAGCCAGTTTTGATCCTTCACAAGTTTTCACTGACAGCTGGTGTAGTTTGGTTCGCTGAGGATTAGCTTAGTTTGGTTATGAGATCTCACGGGCAATCAACGTTTAATCATTGTCGGCTCTGTTCTGTCATGAGATTTCAAAGACAGCCATGGTTCTCAAAGATGGTTCTCTTTACCAGATTGCAAATGCGGCCAGTTTTGTTCCTTCACAAGATTTCACTGAGGGTAGACTTAGTTCGGTTACGAAATCTCACTGGCGGTCGACGTTCAGTGGCTGTCTTGGTCCTTAGTTTTCTTTACGAGATTGCAAAAGCAGCCGGTTTTGTTATATCACGAAATTTCACAAACGGCCGGTTCAGTTCAGATACGAGACCTCACGGGTGGTCGGAGTTCAGTAGCTATTGGCACTGTTCTGTCATGAGATTTCAAAGATGGATGGTCTTGGTTCTCTTTACCAGATTGCAAAGGCAGCCAGTTTTGTTTTTTCACAAGATTTCACTGACAGTCGGTTTAATTAGTTTCAAAGATGGCCAGGCTTGGTCCTTAGTTCTCTTTACGAGATTCCAAAAGTTGGCTATGGTTCTCAAAGATGGTTTTCTTTACCAGATTGCAAACGCAGCTGGTTTTGTTCATCCGTGAGATTGCATTGTATTTCATTTTAGTTTGGTTGAGATCTCACGGGCGGTCGGCATTCCCTGGCTGTCAGCTTTCTTCCGTCATAAGATTTCAAAGTTGGCCATGGTTCTCAAAGATGGTTTTCTTTACCAGATTGCAAATGCAGCCAGTTTTGTTCCTCTATGAAATTTCATTGTATTTTATTTCAATTCAGGTACGAGATCTCACGGACAGTCAGTGTTCAGTGGCTGTCGGTTCTGTTCTATCACGAGATTTCAAAGACAGCCGGTCTTGGCTCTCAATTCTTTTTACAGGATTGCAAAAGTTATGGCTCTCAAAAAATTTTTTTTTTTTCTTTTCTTTTTTACCAAATTGCAAAAGCAGCCAGTTTTGTGTCTTAATGAGATTTCATTGATGGTCAGTTTAATTCAGACACAAGATCTTATGGACGATCGGCATTTACTGGCTGTCATGAGATTTCAAAGTTGGCCATGGTTCTCAAAGATGGTTTTCTTTACCAGATTGCGAAGGTGGCCAGTTTTGTTCCTTCACAAGATTTCACTGACGACCATTATAGTTCGGTTACGAGATCTCATGGGCTGTCGGCATTCATTGGCTGTCAGCTCTATTCTATCACGAGATTTCAGAGATGGCCATGGTTCTCAAAGATGGTTCTCTTTACCAGATTGCAAAGGCGGCTGGTTTTATCCCTTCACAAGATTACACTGACAGTCGGTTGAGTCTGGTTACGAGATCTCACGGGCTGTCGGCGTTCAGTGGCTGTTGGTTTTGTTCTGTCATGAGATTTCAAAGACGGCTGGTCTTGATCTTTAATTCTTTTTGCCAGATTGCAAAGGCAGCCGGTTTTGTTCCATCACAAGATTTCATTGACGGCTGGTGTAGTTCGGTTCACAAGATTTCACTGACAGCCGGTTTAGTTCGGTTACGAGATCTCACAGGCGGTCTGCGTTTAGTGGCTTTTGGCTCTGTTTTCTCATGAGATTTCAAAGACGGCTGGTCTTGGTCCTTAGTTCTTTTTATGAGATTGCAAAAGCAGCCGGGTTTGGTACATCATGAAATTTCACCGACGGCCGGGTTAGTTCGGATACGAGATCTCACGAGCAGTTAACGTTCAGTGGCTGTCGGCTCTGTTCTGTCATGAGATTTCAAAGACGGCCATGGTTCTCAAAGATGGGTCTTTTTACCAGATTGCAAAGGCGGATGGTTTTGTTTCTTCACGCAATTTCACTGATGACTGGTGCAGTTCAGTTCACTGAGGACCGGCTTAGTTCGGTTACGAGATCTCACGGGCGGCCAACATTCACTGGCTATCAGCTCTGTTCTGGCATGAGATTTCAAAGTTGGCCATGGCCACTGAGAATCGGCTTAGCTCGGTTACGAGATCTCACGAGCAGTTTGCGTTCAAGGGCTGTCGGCTCTGTTCTACGAGATTTCATGAGATTTCAAGGATGGCCAGTCTCGGTCCTTAGTTCTCTTTACGAGATTGCAAAAGTTGGTTATGTTTCTCAAAGATGGTTTTCTTTACCAAAAAGCAAAAGCAGCCGGTTTTTTTTCCTTCATGAGATTTCATTGACGGTCGGTTTAGTTCGGATACGAGATCTCATGGGCAGTTGGCATTCACTGGCTATCGTGAGATTTTAAAGTTGGCCATGGGTCTCAAAGACGGTTTTCTTTACCAGATTGCAAACGCAGCCAGTTTTGTTCCTCTATGAGAATTCATTGTATTTCATTTTAGTTCGGTTACGAGATCTCATGGGCAGTTGGTGGTCAGTGCCTGTTGGCTCTGTTCTATCATGAGATTTCAAATACGGCCAGTCTTGGTTCTTTGTTCTCTTTAGGGGATTGCAAAAGTTGGCTATGTTTCTCAAAGATGGTTTTCTTTACCAAATTGCAAAAGCGGCCAGTTTTGTTCCTTCACGAGTTTTCACTGACGGCTGGTTTAGTTCGGATATGAGATCTCATGGGCAGCCGGCATTCACTGGCTGTCATGAGATTTTAAAGTTGGCCATGGTTCTCAAAGATGGTTCTTTTTACCAGATTGCAAAGGTGGCTGGTTTTGTATGAGATCTCACAAGCAATCGATGTTCAGTGGCTGTCAGCTCTTTTCTATCATGAGATTTCAACGTTGGCCATGGTTCTCAAAGATGGTTTTCTTTACCATATTGTAAAGGAGATTTCCAATCTGCTTCTCAAAGAGGGTTTTCTTTACCAGATTGCAAAGTTTTGTTCTTTCAAGAGATTTCACTGATGACCATTTTAGTTTGGTTACGAGATCTCATAGGCTGTCGGTTCTGTTCTATCACAAAATTTCAAAGACGGCCGGTCTCAGACCTTAGTTTTCTTTACGAGATTACAAAAGTTGGCTATGGTTCTCAAAGACGGTCTTTTTTACCAGATAACAAATGAGGCCAGCTTTGTTTCTTCACAAGATTTCATTGACAACCATTTTAGTTCCGTTACGAGATCTCATGGGCTGTCATGAGATTTCAACGTTGGCCATGATTCTCAAAGATGGTTTTCTTTACCATATTGTAAAGGAGATTTCCAATCTGCTTCTCAAATATGGTTCTCTTTACCAGATGGCAAAGGTGGCCGGTTTTGTTCCTTCACAAGATTTCATTGACGGTCGGTTTAGTTCGGTTACGAGATCTCTTGGGCGGTTGGCATTTGCTGACTATCGGTTCTGTTCTGTCATGAGATTTCAAAGACGGCCATGGTTCTCAAAGATGGTTCTCTTTACCAGATTGCAAAGGCGGCCGGTTTTGTTCCTTCATAAGATTTCACTGACGACTGGTGTAGTTCGGTTCTCTGAGGATCGGCTTAATTCAATTATGAGATCACACGGGCAGTCGACATTCAGTGGTTGTCGGTTCTATTCTGTCATGAGATTTCAAAGAAGGCCATGGTTCTTAAAGATGGTTCTCTTTACCAAATTGCAAATGCAGCCAGTTATGTTCTTTCATGAGATTTCACTGACGGCTGGTTTAATTTGGTTACAAGATCTCACGGGCAGTTAGCATTCACTGGCTGTCAGCTCTGTTCTGTTATGAGATTTCAAAATGGGCCATGGTTCTCAAAGATGGGTTTCTTTACCAGATTGCATAGGGAGCCAGTTTTGATCCTTCACAGACGGCTGGTGTAGTTTGGTTCGCTGAGGATTAGCTTAGTTTGGTTACGAGATCTCACGGGCAATCAACGTTTAATCATTATCGGCTCTGTTCTGTCATGAGATTTCAAAGACAGCCATGGTTCTCAAAGATGGTTCTCTTTACCAGATTGCAAATGCGGCCAGTTTTGTTCCTTCACAAGATTTCACTGAGGATAGACTTAGTTCGGTTACGAAATCTCACTGGCGGTCGACGTTCAGTGGCTGTCTTGGTCCTTAGTTTTCTTTACGAGATTGCAAAAGCAGCCGGTTTTGTTATATCACGAAATTTCACAAACGGCCGGTTCAGTTCAGATACGAGATCTCACGGGTGGTCGGAGTTCAGTAGCTATTGGCACTGTTCTGTCATGAGATTTCAAAGATGGATGGTCTTGGTTCTCTTTACCAGATGGCAAAGGTGGCCGGTTTTGTTCCTTCACAAGATTTCATTGACGGTCGGTTTAGTTCGGTTACGAGATCTCTTGGGCAGTTGGAATTTGCTGATTATCGGTTCTGTTCTGTCATGAGATTTCAAAGACGGCTATGGTTCTCAAAGATGGTTCTCTTTACCAGATTGCAAAGGCGGCCAGTTTTGTTCCTTCACGAGATTTCACTGACGACTGGTGTAGTTCGGTTCTCTGAGGATCGGCTTAGTTCAATTACGAGATCACACGGGCAGGCGACATTCAGTGGTTGTCGGTTCTATTCTGTCATGAGATTTCAAAGAAGGCCATGGTTCTCAAAGACGGTTCTCTTTACTAGATTGCAAAGGCGGCCAGTTTTGTTCCTTCACGAGATTTCACTGACGGCTGATTTAATTTGGTTACAAGATCTTACGGGCAGTTGGCATTCACTGGCTGTCAGCTCTGTTCTGTTACGAGATTTCAAAATGGGCCATGGTTCTCAAACATGGGTTTCTTTACCAGATTGCATAGGGAGGCAGTTTTGACCCTTCATAAGTTTTCACTGACAGCTGGTATAGTTTGGTTCACTGAGGATTAGCTTAGTTTGGTTACGAGATCTCACGGGCAATCAATGTTTAATCATTGTCGGCTCTGTTCTGTCATGAGATTTCAAAGACAGCCATGGTTCTCAAAGATGGTTCTCTTCACCAGATTGCAAATGCGGCCGGTTTTGTTCCTTCACAAGATTTCACTGTGGGTAGACTTAGTTTGGTTACGAAATTTCACTGGCGGTCAACGTTCAGTGGCTGTCTTGGTCCTTAGTTTTCTTTACGAGATTGCAAAAGCAGCCGGTTTTGTTATATCCCGAAATTTCACAAACGGCCGGTACGATACGAGATCTGACGGGTGGTCGGAGTTCAGTATCTATTGGCACTGTTCTGTCATGAGATTTCAAAGATGGATGGTCTTGGTTCTCTTTACCAGATTGCAAAGGCAGCCAGTTTTGTTTTTTCCACAAGATTTCACTGACAGTCGGTTTAATTAGTTTCAAAGATGGCCAGGCTTGGTCCTTAGTTCTCTTTACGAGATTGCAAAAGTTGGCTATGGTTCTTAAAGATGGTTTTCTTTACCAGATTGCAAACGCAGCTGGTTTTGTTCATCCGTGAGACTGCATCGTATTTCATTTTAGTTTGGTTGAGATCTCACGGGCGGTCGGCACTCCCTGGCTGTCAGCTTTCTTCCGTCATGAGATTTCAAAGTTGGCCATGGTTCTCAAAGATGGTTTTCTTTACCAGATTGCAAATGCAGCCAGTTTTGTTCCTCTATGAAATTTCATTGTATTTTATTTCAATTCAGGTACGAGATCTCACGGACAGTCAGTGTTCAGTGGCTGTCGGTTCTGTTCTATCACGAGATTTCAAAGACAGCCGGTCTTGGCTCTCAGTTCTTTTTACAGGATTGCAAAAGTTATGGCTATGGTTCTCAAAAATATATATATATTTTTTTTTTACCAAATTGCAAAAGCAGTCAGTTTTGTGTCTTCATGAGATTTCATTGATGGTCAGTTTAATTCAGACACAAGATCTTATGGACGATCGGCATTTACTGGCTGTCATGAGATTTCAAAGTTGGCCATGGTTCTCAAAGATGGTTTTCTTTACCAGATTGCGAAGGTGGCCAGTTTTGTTCCTTCACAAGATTTCACTGACGACCATTTTAGTTCGGTTACGAGATCTCATGGGCTGTCGGCGTTCAGTGGCTGTCAGCTCTATTCTGTCATGAGATTTCAAAGACGGCCATGGTTCTCTTTACCAGATTGCAAAGGCAGCTGGTTTTGTTCCTTCACGAGACTTCACTGACGGCTGGACTTGGTCCTCAGTTTTCTTTACGAGATTGCAAAAGCAGCCGGTTTTGTTACATCGCGAAATTTCACCGACGTCCGGTTTAGTTTGGATACGAGATCTCATGGGTGGTCAGAGTTTAGCAGCTATTAGCACTGTTCTGTCATGAGATTTCAAAGATGGACGGTCTTGGTTCTTTTTACGAGATTTCAAAGGTGGCCGGTTTTGTTACTTTACGAGATTTCATTGATATTTGGTTTAGTTCAGATACGAGATCTCATGGGCAGTCGGCAATCACTAGCTGTCGGCTCTGTTCTGTCGTGAGATTTCAAAGACAGCCACAGTTCTCAAAGATGGTTCTCTTTACCAGTTTGCAAAGGCGGCCAGTTTTGTTCCTTCACAGGATTTCACTGACGGCTTGTTTAACTCAGTTACGAGATCTCACAGGTGGTCAGCATTCACAAGCTGTCAGCTCTGTTCTGTCATGAGGTTTCAAAGTTGGCCATGGTTCTCAAAGATTTTTTTTTTTTTTACCCAATTGCAAATGCAGCTGGTTTTGTTCATCCATGAGACTTCATTGATGACTGGTGTAGTTTGGTTACAAGAGCTCAAGGACAGTCAACATTTAGTGGCTGTTGGCTCTGTTCTGTCATGAGATTTCAAAGACAGCCATGGTTCTCAAAGATGGTTCTCTTTACCAGATTGCCAATGCGGCTGGTTTTGTTCCTTCACAAGATTTCACTGAGGGCAAACATTCAGTGGCTGTCTTGGTCCTTAGTTTTCTTTACGAGATTGCAAAAGCAGCCGGTTTTGTTACATCACGAAATTTCACAAACGGCCGGTTTAGTTCAGATACGAGATCTCACGGGTGGTCGGAGTTCAGTAGCACTGTTCTGTCATGAGATTTTAAAGATGGATAGTCTTGGTTCTCTTTACGACATTGCAAAGGTGTCCGGTTTTGTACGAGATCTCACGGGCAGTCAGCATTCACTGGCTGTCAGCTCTATTCTATCACGAGATTTCAAAGACGGCCATGGTTCTCAAAGACGGTTCTCTTTACCAGATTGCAAAGGCAGCCGGTTTTGTTTCTTTACAAGATTTCACTGACAATCGGTTTAGTTCGGTTACAAGATTTCAAAGATGGCCAGTCTCAGGCCTTAGTTCTCTTCACGAGATTGCAAAAGTTGGCTATGGTTCTCAAAGATGGTTTTCTTTACCAAATTGCAAAAGCAGCCAAATTTTTTTCTTCAGAGATTTCATTGACAGTCGGTTTAGTTCAAATACGAGATCTCACGCGCAGTCAGCATTCACTAGCTGTCGGCTCTGTTCTGTCGTGAGACTTCAAAGACAGCCACGGTTCTCAAAGATGGTTCTCTTTACCAGATTGCAAAGGCAACCAGTTTTGTTCCTTCACGAGATTTCACTGACGGCTGGTTTAATTCGGTTACGAGATCTCACGGGCAGTTGTCTTTCAGTGGCTGTCAGCTCTTTTCTGTCATGAGATTTTAAAGACGGCCATGGTTCTCAAAGATGGTTCTCTTTACCAGATTGCAAAGGCAGTCAGTTTTGTTCCTTCATGAGATTTCACTGACAACCATTTTAGTCCCGTTATGAGATCTCACAGGCTGTCGGTTCTGTTCTGTCATGAAATTTAAAAGTTGGCCATAATTCTCAAAGATGGTTCTCTTTACCAGATTGCAAAGGCAGCCGGTTTTGTTTCTTCACAAGATTTCACTGACAATCGGTTTAGTTCGATTACGAGATTTCAAAGATGGCCGGTCTCAGGCCTTAGTTCTCTTTACGAGATTGCAAAAGTTGGCTATGGTTCTCAAGGATGGTTTTCTTTACCAATTTGCAAAAGCAGCCAATTTTTTTCCTTTACGAGATTTCATTGACAGTCGGTTTAGTTCAAATACGAGATCTCACACACAGTGAGCATTCACTAGCTGTCGGCTCTGTTCTGTCGTGTGACTTCAAAGACAGCCACGGTTCTCAAAGATGGTTCTTTTTACCAGATTGCAAAGGCAACCAGTTTTGTTCCTTCACGAGATTTCACTGACGGCTGGTTTAATTCAGTTACGAGATCTCACGGGCAGTTGACTTTCAGTGGCTGTCAGCTCTGTTCTGTCATGAGATTTTAAAGACGGCCATGGTTCTCAAAGATGGTTCTCTTTACCAGATTGCAAAGGCAGTCAGTTTTGTTCCTTCATGAGATTTCACTGACAATCAGTTTAGTTTGGTTACGAGATCTCACGGATGGTCGGCATTCAGTGGTTGTCGGCTCTGTTCTGTCATCAGATTTCAAAGTTGGTTATGGTCTTGGTCCTTCGGCCACCAGATGGCAAAGGTGGCCGTTTTTTTCACTGATGGTCGGGTTAGTTCAGTTACAAGATGTCAATGACGGTCGTTTTTTTCAGCTATGAGATTTTAATGGCGATCGGTTTTATTCCATACTAAGACTTCAATGACAGTTGGTTTTGTTATTTACAAGATTTCAATGACGGTCGGTATTGTTCAGTTATGAGATTTCAATGACCATGGGTTTTGTTTCTTCACGAGTTTTCAATGACGGTCAGTTTTGCTGGGTTATGAGATTTCAATGCCGGACTATTTTGTTTCTTCACAAGATTTCAATGACGATTGGTTTTGTTCAGTTACGAGATCTCAATGATGTTTGGTTTTCAGTGGCAGTCGTTTTTTTTTCTTTCATGAGATTTCAAAGACAGTCGGTTTTGTTACAAGATTTTAATGCCAGTCGGTTTTGTTCGGTTACGAGATCTCAATGATGTTTGGTTTTTAGTGGCAGTCTTTTTTTTTTTCATGAGATTTCAAAGACAGTCGGTTTTGTTACGAGATTTTAATGCCAGTGGTTTTGTTCGGTTATGAGATCTTAATGACGTTCAGTATTCAGTGACAGTCGGTTTTGGTTCTTTGTTCTTTTACGAGATTTTAAAGACAGTCAGTTTTGTTACTGCCCAATATATTTCTCAAAAGCCAGGGACGTGCTGGCCCACGACTGGCCCATACTCCTCCTTCATGCTTTTCCCCCAATTACGCTGATTCCCCAAGTAATCAGACGAGTCAGGGATGTAGCAAATTACAGGTAATTAATCAATTAGCTCAAATCATGGGTGAAATATATTTATAATCAGATCATAACGCGTTATGATTAATTATAATATAGATCGACCAAAAAGGGAATTATGCACATATATTGTGAATGAATTACAACAGATTATAATTAATTACAAATATGACTAGTTCTAGTTTAAGAGTTGTTTGAGAAAGACTATCCTAGTTTGTCCAGCAAACCATCCATTTTCTCATAGTTTATTCTCTGGCCACGAGAATTAACTTCCCTCTAGCATTAAACCGTAAAGCAGTTTTGCAGAATCAAACGTAGAAGTGACTTGGTTTTCTGAATGAGCAGCAGAAACAATCAAGCATGAATATAATGTATTTAATAGATACGAACTACGAATATATGACTAAAATACAACACGAAACATACATAGAATACACGAAAGTAAAGTCAAGAAAACAGAGGTGATCAAAGAAATGGCAAAATTACAAACAGTTAAAACCTTTGAGAGCCAGCAAGGAAACTCAGTTTACACAGAGCTTAAAGCGCGTGGAAAGAAATTGTTCGGTACTTGCATTGGTTCAGGTGCTGTGGTTGCTCGCCTTTCTGTAGGAGTTTCCGTACACGTGGTTTGGGCAATTGTTCCTTTTCCAGGCGGGTGCATTCTTCGGCGGGTTTTCAAACAAGGTTTTACTTGAGAGTAAGATAACCGGAAAATAAAGAAGAGAGAGAGTCCGTCTCCTAGGTGATGAAGGATGACGAAGGCTTGACAAAAGAAAGAACTTGTGCCACGATGAGACGCGTGTCATTGTGTTTTAAGGACAACAGATCAGTATGCCTCCTTGGGTACGTCTGCCAATGGTGAGGGTGCAATTTTGATGGGCAGACTTTTTTCTTTGTTACCATTTATGACCTAATTTGCATGGTTTATGACGTGTCAGATCTGAGTACATTTTCTTCAAAAAAACCATTACAAGTAGAAGAATACATTTTACATTAATGTGACATACATTTTCAGTTAGGGCATAACAACAGCTTTACGATGAGACCAAACTTGTCAGATGGCAAATACATAAAAGGGGAGATACAGTTTGTTTTTGAATTATACAGTTTATGATAGAACTAACGCACTACAGTCATAGCTAAGCTTATATACTAGGGATACATATATGCACCTTGGAATACAACAACAGGTACACTTTGGCACAGTCATATTTGGAGAAAAGCATGTACATACAAACTCCATGTGTGTTTGCGTGTGTCTGTATGCTTGTCTGTGGTGTGCATTGGGGTTGTGGCCGGTGTCTGTGACTACATGGCCCTTAGCCCCACCAGGGTGGCTCTTTAAAGTCCTTGAAGCTGGTGAGCATATCTTCTGTTTTTCTTCAATGAGGTAACAAAGGGGACAATCGGTCCCGGACTTGCCAGAGCCGATTCGTGATTTATATGCACAGTTCGGGAGGTTAAAAGCATTCTGGAGATTGTAAAGTAGGCTGGCAGATCTGATCTTTGTACAGACGCTACAGGGAAGGTGCTCACAAAGTCCTCCTGGTGGCTCCTCTGTGGAGGACCCAACCATGGTTCTCAGAGCTATCTCAGCTATCGCCCCTGGAGCCATGGCCAATCCCTCCTTACTCAAGCGAGAGGGACAATATGGCACCCCAGACCCGAGCTGTGGGACCTTCATGTGTGGTTTCTCAATGGGAGCCTGCAAGCCTCCCTGAGAATGTCTTACACACTATCCCTAAGGCCAGAGCTTCGTCTTCAAGATGTCTCTACTCCCTGAAATGGGTCATCTTTGCCGCCTGGTGTACAGCCCGGGGCAAGGACCCACTGACTTGTGACATATCCCAGATATTGTCCTTCCTACAAGACTTAATGGATAGAGGCTGTACTCCCTCTACCCTTAACGTCTATGTTGCAGCTATAGCAGCTTCTCACGTTCCTATAGCGGGGCAGTCGATAGGAAGAAACGACCTTGTTGTTCGCTTCCTTAAGGGATCCAGGAGGTTGAATCCACCTCGTCCCCTCACGGTTCCTACCTGGGATCTTTCTGTGGTTCCTAGAGGCCTTAAAGGCCCTCCCTTTGAATCAATCCAGACTGCCGACCTACAACCCCTGTCACTGAAAACTGCCTTGCTGCTAGCTTTAGCATCAGTTAAGTGTGTGGGAGATTTACAGGCGTTCTCTGTGAGCCCCTTGTGTCTTGAATTGGGCCTAACAACTCCAAAGTCATCCTGAAACCGAGACATGGATATGTCCCGAAAGTCCTATCTACCCCATTTAGGGTGCAGATGGTCGTTCTCTCCGTTCTTCCTTCTTCTCAGGATGAACAGGAGTTGAACCTACTCTGTCCTGTCAGAGCCCTGAGGTCTTACATTGACTGTTCCGGCCCCTTTCGTCAGGCAGAACAGCTTTTTGTCTGCTTCGGTGGTCCACAAAAGGTCTTTCGGTCATGAAGCCCAGACTTTCCAGATGGATAATCAACACTATAGCACTCACATACTCCTCCTTTGGCCTTCAATGCCCTTTGGGTGTAAGAGCGCATTCCACGAGAGGTATGGCCTCCTCGTGGGTGTGGTCCTGTGGCGTTTCCATTGCCGACATCTGTGCGGCGGCTGGCTGGGCCTCACCGTCCACATTTGTCAGGTTTTATAATCTGGATGTCCCTGCGCTTCAGTCACAGGTCCTTTCTGCATGAGCCTCCCTGCTGTGTCCAGCTTATGGCTTTCCATCACGACCCCGACCACGTCTGGGCGTAACTATGTTTTGTGCCCTTTATATATGTAACCTAGGCCCCTCTGGTGCTCTAATTATGGGCTTGGGTGGATGACTACAGTGTTTCGGTCCTCGTTGTCTGGGCTACTCTGTCTTGAGTGTCTGTCACGAGCCCCTTTTCAAGTGCTCTGCACTGATGCTCGGTCATCCCCCTGCATAGCACGGCGTGATTGTACTGTCCCCATTGCGTCTTGTCTTATTAATAATCAATATGAATTAATAAGATGAATGAACCAGTACTCGTGTAGTATCGCAAGGGAATGTACTCAGTTACTAACGTAACCTCGGTTCCCTTAGATACGGAACGAGCACTGCGTTCTTTGCCGTGCTACACACAAGACACCTCATGCCATCACTTCAGTCAAATTTAATCAATTTGCCATGGTGAGATGGATGTTTATATACCCGAGACCCCGCCCCTTTTGGCGGGCTCGAGCTACGGCTGCCATACAAAAAACTTACAATTAAAGTAAAATATCCTAATTTAAATAAAGTGCAAAAAACTTTAACAGAAATTTTCATCAAACTTTTTCTCACAGAAAAAATTATTTTGCAGGAATTTTCCTGAATTATTACAATAAAACACCTTCACTGCAAAACAATCTATAAAAAAAAAAAAAAATCAAATGACTTTCAGCAATGGCTGCCAATCAAAGTCTGAAAAATAAATGTAAAATCTCCTAATTTAAATAAAGTTCAAAACACTACTGTTTTATAAACAAATCCTGAATTATTTAAAAAAAAAAACAGTGACTGTAAAATGTGAATCTCTTGTATTTAACTAAAAAAAGCACACATGAATACTATTTGTCACTGCATAAACAACTACACAGTTATTATTTCTAAAATAAAGCAACATGCAGCATAACACCAATATTTTCTGGCTCATCCTGGACTGAAGCACAGGCTCCAGCACAATGGTGACCCACAAAACAGATGATACAGAAACCCTTTAAATCCCAACAGAACATGAAACACTAACAGCTCTCAAGATCTCAGCATCTTCACTTATTACAATCCAGACTTTATTTCTTTTATACTAAAGTTCCTGTTGATAATTAACAGAGGTTTAGATGCTGATGTTTCATTGAAAATAATAAAGTTTGAAGTCACCGTTCTGGTGGTCAGTGCTTGCTTTAGTTGGGCTCTTGGACTTAATTGATTTTTATCTTTGTTAAGATTTTCATCTTTGTTAAGATTTATTTAAGATTTAATATATATATAAATATATATATATATATATATATATTTCAATTAAGACCTATAGTGGAGTGATACTATATTATTACTATTACTCCACTAGGTCTGAAATATATTGTTTGCTGCAACCATGATGATCTTAAATTTATTAATTATTCATTTACTATTAATAAATGTGTAAAATTGCATAAAATGGAAATACTCAATAAAGTAGGCTAACTTACCTCAGATGGTTGAATGGTTGGATTCCACAACTGGTTTCTGATTTGGCAGTGAAATTCGCCGATTTGGGTGCGTAATGTGAAGGATTCTATGGTCCAGTTAGTATTTTCACCCCATAATGGTGGCCGCGCTACCGGAGCGCCATCTAGTGGCTGTTGCCCAAAAAGTAAAGAGTGTCGCCTCTTGGGTTCTATTCTCTTTGGTATGAGGTAACGCAGCTCTGTTTATCATATTAGGTACATTTGAGCGTGTTGAACATTATGTTATAATGTTGCTCTGTGCATTCGCTCGGCGGCTGCTACGAGACACTGTTGCACACTGCAGTAAGCTAGATCGATATTATACTATCATTAAATGCTGGATGGCTTGTGTTGATAAATGGTATGCAATTAATTTTAAAACGTATTGTATCATGGAGAAAATCCTGTATTACCGTTACTAAAAATAAAGCTGCATCAGATTAGGCTATGTTAGCTACTTCACAAAATAGTGTTTTTCTCCGAGGCATGGTAAATCATGGTACTCGCAAAAAATCAAGAAAATTAGAAAACAATAAGACTAAATGTGTTGAGCTATATAACAATAATTCATAAGATAACATAACATAAGTTAATGTTCTGCTGTTGCCAGTCATTTGAATCAAATCAGGAAATACCTGTAAAATAACAGTGTATTTTAACATTTAAAGAAAATTTTTGTTAAAGTTTTTTGCGCTTTATTTAAATTAGGATATTTTACTTTAATTTTATGGTTTGGCGGCCGCTGCTGCTAGTCATTGACCGTTTTTTTAAGGATCTTTTTTTAAAGTGAAGGTATTTGATCGTAATAATTCAGGGAATACATGTAAAATAACAGTGTTTTTCGTTTTTTTAAATTAGGATATTTTACTTTAATACGGTTTTTTTTTTTTTTTTTTGGCTGCCATTCATTTGACGTTTTATCAAATGATTTTGTTACTGTTTAATTACTGATTATTTTTGTAATTTTACATACATTTGTTTGTAATTTAAGAAAACAGAAAAATACTGTATAAAAAATACAGTAAATTTTCTGTAAAAATATGTGAATTACTGTAATTTTTCATTTATGTCATAATACTTAAAATAACAGACGAATTGTTAATTTACATATGTTGTTTGACCGTAAAAAAAAAAAAAAAAATCACAGTTATTTTTCGTAAAATTAGGATATTTTTACAGTGTTGGATTAGTGCCGAATGAGAAAGGTAGGCTTCAGAGTCACTTTAAATGAATTTGTTTAGCATTTTATTTAGTTTTATTTCTTATAAATAATCCTGTTTCTGGCCTTGAATAGAACAATAGAAGCTGGAATGGCCTTAAAGAAAAGATTATTTTTTTATTATTATTCGGCTAGGCTATTTGTAAACATTTTACTTTATTTACGGATAAATTACATTATTCCTGAATAATAAAATGCAGCGTATAGGCCACACGACTTATCTTTTTTCCTCTCAGAAATAGCGTCGGTATTTTTAACCATGTAGCAAACATTTTAAAATATCTTGAAAAAATACTTTAATTTATAAACCATTGTTTTTCCTTTTGTTTAATAGGTTTACATTAGGACAGAATCTTGTTATAAAAGATAATTGTAGGCCTATTGGCTAAGACGGCAAATACTCTCTTTGTTTTTTAATAAATAAAATGCTGTACACAATAATAATAATAACAAGTAGGCTACATGCAAACAAAAAAAAAAGTTTAAAAAAATAACCATCATTAACCGTTATTTTTTCTACACTGTTAAACCTCGCTATAAAAAAAACTGCCAAATTCTGACAGTAACAAACAATTTTCCAATGAAACAGGAATATACTGTAGAAAGCAATGCATTCTGGGTAATATTTGTCATTTTCGAGAAAGTAGCCTACAGGAATATACTGAGTCGACACTCTGAGGCTGTTTCAAGCACACCCTATACCCTCGTTCACTATTCCCTGCATTAGTTCACTAATATAGTACACTTGACAGAGTTACTTAAAAGAAGTGAGTGAATTCAGATACTGATGAACACCTGATAAGCAAAATCACTAAAGGATAGAGAAACAAGATCAGAAAAAAGAGAAGAGACGAGCAGAAACACAAGAACTACAACTGACTTTAGCCACACTGAGCATGAAACCAGTTTACAAACCAGTTTGACATTCATTTTTTCATACATGTACAGATGTTCTTGTTGAAAATTAACAGATTTGGATGTTGATGTTTTATTGAAAATAAACATTTATTGAATTTTGCAATCACCATTGTGGTGACCAGTGTCTGCTTTAGTTGGGCTCTTGACTCTTTAACATTAGTTTGTTTTGTTTTTTTGGCACATTTGTTTGGCAGGAAAGAGCCTAAATGATGTTGATCAGGTTTTTTGGCTGTTGTGATGATGCTATAATCATCTAAGACTTGTCTAATTCATTTATCTCTTTCTGTGTCTAGTCTTTGATTTAATGGGTATTTTACATGTATTGATTTTATGTCTGTGACTCAACAGCATAAGAACAGCAATGTTTCAATAATCAGTTATTTAGAAACATGTTTCAACTCCTAGATAACTTGGACAGCAGAGACATCAACAATCAGAATATGAATCTCAACAATGGTGACATTCAGAAGTTTTATGTCGCAATGCATGCTGGGTGCCAGCATAATACAAAACTCCCAGCATTCACTGCAGCATGAATAAATTTTGCAGCTGAATGGTCCTTTTTTTATTGCCACCATTGTTGAGATTGATGTGCTGCTTTTTGATATCTTTGTGTCTAAATAATACTCTAAAAAAAAATTTGTTTTTAACTGATTGTTGTTGGATCTCTTGCTGTAATTTCACAGTGGTGATAATGTAATATTTTAGTCTATTTACAATGTAACAGGAGATTAAACACAGTAGGAGTTCAATGAATCAAGAGATTATGTGATGGTTATACTTTCATCAACACAGCTATCAGCACTCAATGATGTTTTTTTGTTCTCTACATTTGTTTCTGCCATAATAAATGCGGCTTACGAAAATAGTTTGAACAGCCAAAGAAAAAAAAAAACTGATGTTTAAAAAGTCAATGGTCAAGAGCTCAACTAAAGCAAACACTGATCTCCTCAATGGTGACATCAAACCAAACATTTTCGATAAAACATCAACATATAAACTTCTGTTAATTCTCAATAACATCTTCTGTAGAAATAAAAAAATGAATAAATAAACTGGTCAGTAATAAGTGTAATAATGTTTAATGGCTGGAAGACAGTTGTAGTTCTTGTGTTTATGTTCTGTTTGTTAACAACAGGTGTTCATCATTAATGCTCAATCATCACTTACATATTAACTTAATTATCTCACTGCAACATGGCGTCAATGTTACTTTTACTCTGTAGTGTGGGAACTAGAGGATGTTTCTGTGGGGTTGTAAGACAAAAAGACACACCCACAAAATGTATTTTAACAGTAACAAACTGTAAGTTAAAAAAAAAAAAAAACACAGTTAAATAGTTTACTGTAAAACTGAGTTTTGTGGGTCACGATTGTGCTGAAGAGTAGAGCCTGTGCTTAAGTTCAGGAGAAGCTCAACAAACATTGATGATCTGCTACATGCTGTTTTATTTAACAGATGGTGACTGTGTAGCTGCTAATGCAGTGAAAGTTTCTTTATTTGTTATGTTTTTAGTGGATTAATGAAAAAAAAGTAGTAATAATATGCTCACATTATTAGCATATAATAAATATTAGTTTGTAAACTTAAATGTCAGTCTGACAATTTGAGGCAGTCAGTTTCTGCAAATGAAATGAGGTAACAAGTTTTAATTTAGTGCATGGTATCTTTACAGTGACATACTGTAGATTACAGTAAATAACTGTACGATCAACAGTAAATTACTGGCAACAGTGTTGTAAAAAAGGCCTGGCAAGGTCTAACAGTGTAATCAAACCGGTTTCGGAACGTTAATAATACAGAAGGAACGCTGAAACAGAAACATTAAAATACCGATTCTGCTCTGAGTTTTTAAGCCCTGGTTACAATAACAGTCGGTTTTCATTGTCAGTCTGTTATTTGTTTTGTTTTTTCAGTTATGAGATCTCAATACGGTATGTTTTGTTCTTTCACAAGATTTTACAGTTGGTTTTCTTCCATTCTAAGATTTCAATGACAGTCGATTTTGTTCCTTTACGAGATTTCAATGATGGTCAGTTTTGTTCCGTTATGAGATTTCAGTGACATCTGTTTTATTCGATGAGGAGATTTAAGTAACGGCCAGTTTTGTTCAGTTACGAGATCACAATGACGGTCAGTTTCGTTCCTTTCACACGACTTTAATGACAGTTGGTTTTGTTCCTTTACACTATCTCAATGGTTGACGGTTTTGTTTTGTTATGAGGTTTCAATGATGGTTGGTTCTTTTCTGCTTCTAGATTTGAATGACAGTCGGTTTTGTTCCTTTATGAGATTTCAATGATTGTCGGCTTTGTTCAGTTACGAGATCTCAATGACAGTCAGTTTTGTTCCTTTACAAGATTTCAATGATGGCTGGTTTTGTTTGACAACCTGGCACTTACTGTGAGCACGGATGAGGTCAGGAGAGTGCTCCATGGTGTGAACCCCAGGAAGGCTGCTGGTCCCAACGGTATTCCGGGGAGAGTACTGAGAGACTGCTCAGACCAGCTAAGTAAGGTTTTTACTTCCATCTTCAACCTCACTCTGTCCACCTGTACTGACCCTACATGTTTTAAGTCTGCTACTATTATGCCTATTCCTAAGAAACCATCTGTCAGCAGCCTCAATGACTACAGACCTGTGACTCTTACCTCCACTGTCATGAAGTCCTTTGAATGGCTGGTGGTAAAGCACATTAAGCACTCACTCCCTCAAAGTTTGGATCAGCACCAGTTTGCATATAGAGCCAATAAGTCAACTGGAGATGCCGTCAACACAGTCCTTCATACTGTGTTAACACATCTGGAAAAACCCAGCTCATATGCGAGAATGCTGTTTTTGGATTTTAGCTCTGCTTTTAATACCATCGTCCCCAGCAGGATGGTGTCCAAACTCCACAGTCTGGGTGTCAACCATCATACATGCAGATGGATTAAGGACATTTTCACTGATCGGCCACAGTCAGCCAGGCTGGGGTCCCATCACTCCTCAGTCATTGCCCTCAGCACTGGGGTTTCTCAGGGCTGTGTACTAAGTCTTCTGCTATACACTTTATACACCCATGACTGTACACCAATCCATGACAGCAATCTTATCATCAAGTTTGCAGATGACACTACTGTAGTGGGGCTGATATGTAATAACAATGAGACTGCCTACGAAGATAAAGTCCAAAACTGACTAATGCTCTGACAACAATTTGGCACTCAACTCCTCAAAAACAAAGGAGCTGGTTATAGATTTTTGAAGGAAGAGGGAGGAACCTGCCCCTCTTTACATCAAAGGGGACTTTGTGGAAAAGGTCAGTGATTTTAAATTCCTGGGAACACATCTCTCAGGACCTTACGTGGTCTGTTAACACCAATGCCCTTGTGAAAAAAGCACAGCAGCGACTGTACTTCTTGAGGTCCCTGAAGAAAGTCAACCTGTCCCAGGTACTGCTGTTGTCTTTTTACAAATGTTCTGTAGAGTGTATCATTACCCATGATATCCTGGTGTGGTTTAAAAGCTGCACTATGGCTGATAAAAAGGCTCTGGAGAGAGTCAGGAAATCAGCAGAGAACATTATAAGGACAGCTTCCCTCACTGACTGAAATATACAGAGACATGTCTGCGTTGTGCAGCACACATAATTCAGGACTGTTCTCACCCAGGACATAGTCACACTGCTGCCTTCTGGGAGGCGCTGTAGGTCCATTTAAGCTCGCACCTCCAGACTTATGAATAGTTTTTTATCTTAGTGCCATAAAATAACTTTTGTTCTGTTGCTAGATTTCAATGACGGTTGGTTTTACTTAGTTACAAGATTTCAATGATGTCTGTTTTATTCTGTTATGAGATTTAAGTGACGGTGGTTTTGTTCGGTTTTGTTATGAGATTTCAAAGACAGTTGGTTCTGTTCCACTTCTAGATTTCAATGGCGGTCGGTTTTGTTTCTTTATGAGATTTCAATGATGGTCGGTTTTGTTTGGTTACAGGATCTCAATGACAGTCAGTTTAATTCCGTTATGAGATTTCAATGACAGTTGAATTTGAAACATATCAAACTGATGGTTTTGTTAAATTACGAGATTTCAATGATGGTCACTTTTGTTCAATTACGAGATTTCAATGATGGTCACTTTTGTTCAATTATGAGATTCCAACAATGGACGGTTTCGTTTCGTTACGAGATTTCAGTGATGGTCGGTTTTGTTCCATTATGAGATTTCAATGACAGTCAGTTTGCATTGTCAGTCAGTCAAACTTTTTGATTTGTTCAGTTACAAGATATCAATACAATATGTTTTGTTCTTTTACAAGATTTTAATGACAGTTTTTTTTTTCCATTACGAGATTTCAATGACAGTCAGATTTGCTGGGTCATGAGATCTAAATTATGGTAGTTTTTGCTGGTTTATGAGATTTCAATGACAATCCGTTTAGTTCCATTCTAAGATTTCAATGATAGTCGAATTAGTTCCTTTACGAGATTTAAATAATCACTTTTTTTTTTCATTACAAGATTTCAATGCCACTTGGTTATGTTTCCTTACAAGATTTTAATGATGGTCGGCTTTGTTTCTTAACGAGATTTTAATGACAGTTGGTTTTGTTCCATTACGAGAATTCAATGATGGTCAGTTTTGTTACTTTTGTTTTTTACGAGATGTCAAAGACAGTCGGTTTTGTTCCACTACGAAATCTTAATGACGGTCAGTTTTATTTGGTTACAATATTTCAGTGATGTCTGTTTTATTTGGCTACGAGATTTCAGTGATGACTTGTTTTCTTTGGTTATGAGATCTCAGTGATGGTCGGTTTTGTTCCATTACGAGATTTCAATGATGGTCAGTTTTGTTCAGTTACAAGATTTCAGTGACGTCGATTTTGTTCCTTTGCAAGACTTTAATGACAGTTGGTTTTGTTCCTTTACTAGATTTCATTGACAGTCGGTTTTGTTTCGTTACAAGATTTCAATGATTGTTGGTTTTATTCAGTTACAAGATTTCAATGACGTCTGTTTTATTTGGTTATGAGATTTAAGTAACGGACAGTTTTGTTCAGTTATGAGATTTCAATGACAGTCAGTTTTGTTCCGTTACGAGATTTTAATGATGGTCAGTTTTGTTTGACAACCTGGCACTTACTATGAGCATGGATGAGGTCAGGAGAGTGCTCCATGGTGTGAAGCCCAGGAAGGCTGCTGGTCCCATTCTGGGGAGAGTACTGAGAGACTGCGCAGACCAGCTGCGACCGTTTTTTACTTCAACCTCTCTCTGTCCACCTGTACTGTCCCTAAATATTTTAAATCTGCCACTATTATGCCTATTTATAAGAAACCAACTCTTACCTCCACTGTCATGAAGTGCTTTGAATGGCTGGTGGTAAAGCACATTAAGCACTCACTCCCTCACAGTTTGGATCAGCACCAGTTTGCATATAGAGCCAATAGGTCAACTGGAGATGCCATCAACACAGTCCTTCATACTGTGTTAACACATCTGGAAAAACATAGCTCATATGCGAGAATGCTGTTTTTGGATTTTAACTCTGCTTTTAATACCATCGTCCCCAGCAGGGTGGTGTCCAAACTCTGCAGTCTGGGTGTCAACTATCATACCATCATACCTGCAGATGGATTAAGGACTTTTTAACAGATTGGCCACAGTCAGTCAGGCTGGGGTCCCATCACTCCTCAGTTGTTGCCCTCAGCACTGGGGTTCCTCAGGGCTGTGTATTGAGTCCTCTGCTATACACTTTATACACCCATGACTGTACACCAATCCATGACAGCAATCATATCATCAAGTTTGCAGATGACACTACTGTAGTGGGGCTGATTTGTAATGAGACTGTCTACGAAGATAAAGTCCAAAAACTCACTGACTGGTGCTCTGACAACAATTTGGCACTCAACTCCTCAAAAACAAAGGAGCTGGTTATAGATTTTAGGAGGAAGAGGGAGGAACCTGCCCCTCTTTACATCAAAGGGGACTTTGTGGAAAAGGTCAGTGATTTTAAATTCCTGGGAACACATCTCTCAGGACCTTACATTGTCTGTTAACACCAATGCCCTTGTGAAAAAAGCACAGCAGCGACTGTACTTTTTGAGGTCCCTGAAGAAAGTCAACCAGTCCCAGGTAATGCTGTTGTCTTTTTACAGATGTTCTGTAGAGAATTATCACCCAAAAGCTGCACTATGGCTGATAAAAAGGCTCTGGAGAGAGTCAGGAAATCAGCAGAGAACATTATAAGGACAGCTTCCCTCACTGACTGAAATATGCAGAGACATGTCTGCGTTGTGCAGCACACATAATTCAGGACTGTTCTCACCCATGACATAGTCTGTTCACACTGCTGCCTTCTGGGAGGCGCTGTAGGTTAATTCAAGCTCGCACCTGCAGACTTATGAATAGTTTTTTATCTTAGTGCCATAAAAGAACTTAATTCATAATTATTCATGGGATTATGCATTAACACATTATACTGTGAAAGACATATTACATGGCACTGAGCAATACACTATACACTGGACTACTTATAGACTGGACTGTATAATGCATATTACACATGGGATTATGCAGTACTTATACTGCTATTTATTCTTGCTGCTATGCTTGTTGTGTGTTATGTTTGTACTTTGTGTTTTGCTTATGTGTGTTTTACCAGAGAAGTTGCACTTGAAATTTCGTTGTACAGTAAAAGTGCAATGACAATAAATGTATTTAGTATTCAGTATTTTACAAGATTTCAAAGACAGTCAGTTTTACTCGGTTACAAGACTTCAATGACATCTGTTTTATTCGGTTACGAGATTTCAGTGGTGTCTTTTATTTGGCTATGAGACTTAAGTGACGGATCGTTTTGTTCGGTTATGGGATCTCAAAGACGGTCAGTTTTGTTCCTTGTACGAGATTTTAATGACAGTCAGTTTTCATTGTCAGTCAGTTTTATTCACTTACGAGATTTCAGTGACGGCCGGTTTTGTTCGGTTACAAGATCTCATTACGGTATGTTTTGTTCTTTCACGAGATTTTAATGACAGTTGCTTTTGTTCCAGTACGAGATTTCAATGATGGTTGGTTTTGTTCCGTTACAAGATTTCAGTGATGGTCAGTTTAGCTGGTTTATGAGATTTCACTGAAGGTTTTGTTCCATTCTAAGATTTCAATGAGTTTTTGATGATTTTGTTCCTTTACAAGATTTAAATTAAGGATATTTTTTTTCCCATTACGAGTGCCACTTGGTTTTGTTTGCTAACAAGATTTTAATGACGACTGGCTTTGTTTCTTAATGAGATTTTAATGACAGTTTTGTTCAGTTATGATATTTCAGTGATGGTTGGTTTTAATCAGTTTCAATGACAATGACATCTGTTTTACTCGGTGATGAGATTTAAGTAACGGTCAGTTTTGTTCGGTTACGAGATCTCAATGACAGTCGGTTTTCAGTGTCAATCTATCTTGTTCTGTTATGAGATTTCAAAGACGGACAGTTTTGTTCCTTTATTCTTTTACGAGATTTCAAAGACAGTCATTTTTACAGTATGTTAATACAGTATGTTTTGTTCTTTCACAAATTTTTAATGACAGTTGGTTTTGTTCCATACGAGATTTCAATGATGGTCGGTTTTATTCTTTGATGGGATTTAAGTAACGGCCAGTTTTGTTCAGTTACTAGATCACAATGACAGTCAGTTTTGTTTTGTTTTTTGAGATTTCAACAACAGTCAGTTTTCAGTGTCAATCTGTTTTGTTCTTTTATGAAATTACACCTGGTTTTGTCATTAACGATAACGATATTTCAATGATGGTTGATTTTGTTCAGTTACGAGATCTCAATGACCGTCAGTTTTCAGTGTCAGTCGGTTTTGTTCTGTTATGAGATTTCAAAAACGGTCTGTTTTATTCGGTTACGGGATTTCAGTGATGGCCGTTTTGTTTGGTTATGAGATCTCAATGAAGGTCAGTTTTGTTCCTTTACGAGATTTCAATGACAGTCGGTTTTCATTGTCAGTCAGTTTTGTTCAGTTACGAGAACTCAATATGTTCTCAATGTTTTGTTCTTTTATGAGATTTTAATGACAGTTGGTTTTGTTCCATTACTAGAATTCAACGATGGTCAGTTTTGTTTCATTACGAGATTTAAATGACGGTCAGTTTTGTTCCTTTATGAGATTTCAATGACAGATGGTGTTTATTGTCAGGTTGTGTTCAGTTAGGCCTGGGACACACTAGACAATTTTCAAATCTTAACCGATTTTAAAACTGTGGGAGACCACAGACATAATGACAGTTTCAACTGATTTTAGCATTATAATCCTCTGAATGCACACACTAGATGATTCGACCGGACCGCAAAACCACACATGTATCGATTGCAGGAACAGTAAGATGAGATTTCACAGAGATTGGTGAGATCAAACGTGATTTGAGAAGATTATGAAATTTCAAAGACAGTCAGTTTTCTTCTTTTACAAGATTTCAAAGATAGTAATTTTTTTTGTTACAAGATTTCAATGATGGTCGGTTTTGTTCCGTTTTGAGAATTCAATGACAGTCTGCCATATTCTATATATGATGATATTTTATTCACCTGCCGACCTGTTTTGTTTCAGTTATGAGATCTCAATACGGTATGTTTTGTTCTTTTACGAGATTTTAATGACAGTTGGTTTTGTTCCATTATGAGATTTCAATGATGGTCAATTTTGTTCCGTTACAAGATTTCAATGGTGGTTGGTTTTATTCAGTTATTATATTTTAATGAGGGTCGGTTTTGCTGGTTTTTGAGATTTCATTAATGGTTGTTTTTGTTGGGTTATGAGATTTCATTAATGGTTGTTTTTGCTGGTTTATGAGATTTTAATGACAGTTGGTTTTGTTCCATTATGAGATTTCAATGATGGTCGGTTTTGTTCCGTCACAAGATTTCAATGACTGTCAGTTTTCAATTAATGTATGTACACACATTTACAAAATGAGTTACAGCAGATTTCTAGTTCCCAGCATGCTTTGTTTCTGACTGTTAAAGGAAGGGTCAATGTTGAAATTAAGTGTTATTTTTATGTATTTTGCTCAATATTAATATAGGGGGACATCTGTTAGTGTTTAATGTTCTATTATTTTGGAATTTAAAATGGTTTCTGGTAAGTTTTTGGGTTACCATTGTGCTGAAGAGTAAAGCCTGTGGTTAGGCTAAAATACTTAGAAACAAGTTTTTTTTAAGTTATGTAAAGACATGAAAAATTATTATTGGCTTTTTGGTGAATGGTTTAGCACATGCTGGTGTGCTTGTGCTGTTGTTAACCAAATATATAAAACATATACAGTTAAAATTCACTAAATATAAAAGGTATAGGGGAGAGCAGGGCACAACCTAACGCTTTTTGACTTTCTCGTTTGTGTAAATCTACTTGGGGTTCAGGGAATTTCTTTTGTTCCACATTAATTTCACACATATATTTCACACACATACAAATATGTGGCTTTGTTTCATTAATACAGTGTATACTTTTTACTTTATTTACCCCGAAAGAAGGGAAGTGAAATGTGACAACATGCCCCATAGGTGGGGCACATTGTAACGTGATGGGGCACGTTGTAACATGACCATATGACAGCTAAAAATTTGATCTGAAAAAATATACATTTTTTTAGAAATTCAAATTTAAATAATTTTGTAGTTTGACAATGAACATTATGCAAAACACAGCTATACAGCACTGGTCAAAACAATACACCCAAACAGATGAAGAAACATCCAGACATTCAGAAAAATACAGAGATAACCAAAAACACTCTCCTCCTTCCACTCACAGCTCTCACAGAACACGAGACAAATAGACGAGACAGTATGCTGAACATTTCTTGAAATAATATTTTCTGGATGTTCAGGTTCTTCCTCTCAGTCTTTATTCACCTTTTTTCCCCATAGTTTATCAACAGAAGTTCATAAAAGTTAATTATGCCAGTTTTGGCACAGTTTTTTCTCTATATATTGTCAATATGGCAACTAGTAAATATGCTAAGTTTCTTCATTTTAACATGTGTGGAACTATTTAAACCATGTGTGTTACAACTAACTCTGCGTTAGTTTGTGCCTCACACTCCCCTGGTGCCTTATATATTGCCGTGTGTCTATGTACTGCAGGCGTGTCCAACTCTGGTCCTGGAGGGCTGCCCTGCAGATTTTAGCTCCACCCCGAATCAAACACCTGAGCCAGCTTATCATGGTGTTCAGGCAAAGCCACTGGAAGGCAAGCCTGCAACCTTTAGCCAAAAAAACGTAACGGCTAATGCTAACGCCCCGTCCCTGGCGGTACGCAGGGAAGGAGACCAGAGGCTGTTTTTTGAATGGATGTCAATGGATGAGAGGCTTCACTATGGTGATTAAACCGCTTTTGTGGGGAAATAGCTAATCATTTAATTAATTGACAGCCTGTTCGCTAATCTTCAGCATGTTTTACACTAAACAATACTTTTGTTGGAAGCTATATATAGATTTTAGCTTGATAAAAATTTATTTTTTTAAGAGGAGGCAGACTAGAAAACGTTGCCTCTAATGTCACTGCCATTACACGATAGGCTGAGAGGAGCCGCACGTGATTAAATTAACCGTTACGGTTTCTCCAATGGTAAGAGATACAGACCCTCTTATCTCCCCATTATATACAATCTCTGGTTCAGGGCTGCGTAATAATTACAAACAGGTGTGTTGGGGCAGGGCTGGAACTGAAATCTGCAGGACAGTAGCCCTCCAGGAGCAGGGTTGGACACCCCTGATGTACTGCTTATATCAGTGTTCTCAAACTCAATTCTTGGACAGCCACAGCTTTGCACAGTTTTGGTCCAACCCTAATTAAACACACCTGATCCAGCTAATCAAGGTCTTCAGGATTACTAGAAACTTCCAAGAAGGTGTGAGTTGGAGCTGGTTGAAGCTAAACTCTGCATGGCTGTGGCCCTCCAGTTTGAGACCATTGGCTTATGTGTTCAATAAATGTATAAATATGTAGTACCAAATCTTATCACATGAATTTAATATTTCAAGATCTCAGCAGAGGAGGATTAAACAACTCCACAAACAGTATTACCAGCTTCACTTTGGACAGAAAACAGATTGACTTTAAACAGATTGACTTAATTGTGCAGTTTGACTCATTATAACATTAGTTGTAGTTTGGCTGTTGTGGAAAGAGAAGCTGATGGATATCAAAGTACAATAAACTGTAAAAATAAGATGGCTAAGCATGCGATGTAAAAGAATGCGTATATGTGCAGGTGCGTAGTCTTTCTTTACAAAGTGACTTTGCCAACTACTTGTCTGGCATGCGTAATACAGCATTTTTAGTTGTTTGCGTTGTCATCTGTACAAAGAAAAAATTAAATCTGCCAATGGGGTAAGTAAAATAATCTTGTTTCTGTTTGGGTGTTTTTTGTTGTTGTTTGTTTGTTTTTTGCTTCATATACTGTTGTTGTTGTTTTACAAAAATGTATCTTTTTTTGGAAGGTTGATACAATACAATCATAGTAAGGGTTACAGGCTCTAGGCACACTTTAACATTATACATGATAATGCATAATGAGGAAGAGAGAGGAAAAAAAATACAAAAGAAGCACAAGATAAAACAAAATTTCTATTGATTCATTCTGATCCTTAATTGCTATGTGCATCCAAATCTCATCCTGGAGAGATCCTCTGCTATGACACAATATATTCTACTAAGCATAAATTCATATGATGAAATTTCCACCACTACAAAGGTATAACATATTTACAATGTCAGCCTAAAAGATGGTTGTTTGAAAATCAAAGTGAGAGAATCTTAACTGGCCATCACCAACTGTTTTCTTACCTGCATCAAAGCATTGTACTATTCCTGAGCAGCATGGCACTCATCCCTCAGCCCAACAATCAGTAGCACAAGGTTGGGGTTCTGGGTCTTCTTGCCAAAAGACTTCATGTTCTGGATCATCCCCCTCACCTCTAATCAGGAAAAGACATTCAGGCGCCTCCACCAGGTTATTTTGCGCCCACCAAACCAAGGGTATCAGGTGGTTCAGGTCAGGGTGTATGAGTTAAATGACTGCCTCATTAAACTACCTCATTTTCATTGTGAGTAGATATTCATAAAAGTCTGTTGTCTGGATGATTATACTTTGGATATCCTATAACTATGTGGCATAACTTATCGTATGGATAAATAAAAGAGCTAAAACTAAGCATGAAATATCAAAAGCAGTAGTGAAGTATACAGATTAAAATGAATATCATATAATATATCAAAATTATATAATATACATATTAAAACTCATTTTCAAAGGTTCATCCACTGTTTTTCGCTCAGTCTATTTTTTTTTTTTTTTCCTTATGTTGCACTGACACCTAGCTGCAAAACACAGAAGCACACTCTTTATCCAAATATTACCTCCTGTTAAAATTTTAATATCGTATTTTGTATTACCTATTGGGTAAACAAAGTAAAACAATGAAAACACACTGATATAAACTGTCAGGTTAAAGTTGCCACATTGTTATTAGAGTAAGTTTTATATGTTGTAATTGTAAGGCTTAGGAGGGTTACTTTAAAAATGTATTCCGTTACAGTTACAAATTACTTCATAAAAAAAGTATTTAGTAACATAATCAAAGTACCACAATATAAAAGTAATGTAATATGATTACTTTTGGATTACTTCAAGGTCACATAGGCCTGTATAAAGAAAGAAAGAAAGAAAGAAAGAAAGAAAGAAAGAAAGAAAGAAAGAAAGAAAGAAAGAAAGAAAGAAAGAAAGAAAGAACTAGATCAAATGCATTTTTAAATTTAATTTTAATGATTTCTTCTCAATTTCTGCAAGTTTTTAAATGTCACACGTTCCATACTTTTTAATGGGTCTCAACAATAAAATATTTTAAAATTCTGATAAATTGTCTATTTCAGTATTATTATAAGTACATTGTTGTTGTTGTTTAGAGCTTAAAAATATAAAAGTGACATCAGATCATAACAAAACTGAACAAGCTCAGATCAAACATTTCTGTTCATGTTTGTTCTGCTTTAATTTTAATGTTTAGCATTTTGGTTACTTTTAAAACCTATTAAAACTAAGCAATCATGTCTTATTTCCACAATTTGGGAATACACAGTCCTGAATATATGTAAAGGGCTATACAGACATCTAGTGGCTACAGTATGGTATTACAGATTATTTTTTAGTCCTTTGATAAAGAAAATGTTTTCGTAGCTGGAAGGAAGAGTTTGCACTGTACAACCATGTTGTTTGCATTTTCTTCTTTGAAAACAAAATAGCAGTGAAATTTCCATGAATTTAAAGCGTTTATCCCCGCGGGAAGCATCGTTTCAACTAGCAGCAGTGATTCAATCTGCGTCTCAGGAGATTGTAGACGGATGTTATTTGCGCATGCACCAGCGGGTGGCTCACGTGAGTCATCACTGGCAACAGAACCAGGAAATACTATAATCAAGCAGCGCTTAATATAGTGTTATTATGGCAAAATAATTATTTATTAAGTTTTAAATGAAAACATTGTAATCCTGATAGTATCCCCCCTTTTTTCAAAATGTAACAGTAATCTGATTAATACGTTTTTTGACGTAACCGTAACGAATTACAGTTACTGGATTTTTGTATCCTGATCACGTAACGCCGTTACATGTATTCCGTTCCTCCCCAACCCTGGTAATTGTATGCAATTTATTAATTACAAAACTTTTGTTTCAAAATGCTTTTGCTAATTTAAAAAGTGCTTATAGTGCTAAACAGTCTGTTTAATTACAGGTTCACATTGCTGACAACTTACCCCATATTGCCAACCTGTTACCTGAATATTTTCAGCTAAAATTAGCAACAGGTGATTTTACAGTGGTTTGAATATAGTGAGTTTTACACTAATAATTAGTAAGATTTAAACTAATAATCAAAAAAGATTATGAAACGTGTTCACACTTGGTCAAGTTCAGTTATCAATCTACAGAGATGGTTATTATAAAAACAAATGACTATAGTTCAAAGTCTGTGTGTAAAAAGGATAGTGTTCACCCAAATATGAATATTCTGATATAATTTCCTCACCCTTGTCTTTCGAATCTCTTTCTTCTATGGAACACAAAAAGAGTGATCTTATACAACAAAACAACAAAAGAGAATGGAGACCATGGCTGTCCAGCTAGATTTTAAAAGACAAGTGAATAACAACATAAAATTTCACTCTGCTCCTTACATAAACATTATTTGTTTTTGGAAGACTTGGACTACTTCTAGCCCATCCACTTTCATGATGTTCAGGAAACACATTACTATTCTTCAGAACTTCCCTTCTTACGATCCCCCCTAAAAAAAAAAAAAAAAAAAAAAAAAAAAAAAACATTCCGGTTTTACACGCAATAAAAAATATTAAATAAACAACTTCTGAACATTTCGGTTAAATGTGTGTGCGCCAGATGGCGCTATGATGCTTTCGCCTTGTTGAAGTGTGTTGCCAGGTGCTCTTTTTATAAGCGAATTGGAGTTTTTTTACCAGATTGCTTATTTCTCTCGCGTGACTTGGCAACATTGAGTTTCTGGCCTTACGAGTCAACATCAGCTTCCTGAGCTCTGTTTCAAACACGCAGCTGGACAAAATGGTACGTGTTTATTTATCAGAATAGGTTTCTTTATCAGAAGATACTCGTACTTTTTGGTTTCATTTTAAAAACATACGTCCGAGTAGATATTTAAGCTGCTTTTCCAAAAAAAGCTGGTATTTTTGAATGGTCACATGACAGCAGCGAGCTAACGCTGCTTGAGTGATTCAACCCATGTTGAATCGAGTCAGAATGTAGTCAGTCAGACTCTTTTAAATGGATAAAATCAATGACACTCGAAGTATATTCATTGCTATAAATTAATTATGCGTTTCAGTGTTTCGATACTTAGTATAGTGTGTTAATGCTGAATGATGAGTCCAGTAACAGAATGCTAGCGTACAGTGGCTAACATAAAATGTTCTTCTAGTATATTATATATTATGAAGTTGACATGTTGTTTACTAAATTAATTTCAATGTAGACACATTGTTTTCAGTTTTCAGTCTACAGTGTCCTTTTTGTTAGATGTATAAAAAGAGGAACATTTCAAAATGTATTTGCGCAGCAGTAAATATCTTTCAAAATCAGTTTGACAGACTATAGTGCTTTCAAATCGAACCGTCATCGAAATGCTTTTGGAGTGCTTTGTAAAGTGAGACTGTGTTCTTATGGGAAGCGTCGGCAGCTCTTACCCTAAGCTTCACACTAACCTGCAAGTGCCATTCATTCAACCACAATCAGCTAACATTCAATCTAATTTATGTTGAGTTTTCCAGTCGATATTATTTATCCACTTTGTTTCAGTTTTCCTTCTGTCTCACATCATCTTTAATCTTTTGTATGTTGTTTTTTGTCATGATCATGCATCCACATCCCCTTCCTCAAACCCTTCCTCACCCACTGTACCCCTTCCTGACATCTGCATCGTATTCAGGCTGGTCACAGAGTAAGTGCCTCTCCAGACCTCTCGTGCTCACGGTTTTCTGAATTTTAGAGTAGTGCTGCTGCTTTCTCTGGGCTGCTGGATCTGACACGATTCGTCTCACTCTCAGACTTATTTCTGTTTAAACTTATCTGGGTTTATGATGTTCTTTTTTCTGTCTGTGATCATAAAGTAGCTAATAATCTGATTATTAGCTTGCAGAATGATTAAAATTGCATAATACTTATCTATCTAGGCATGTTGAACATACATCATCCTGTTTCTAAGCATTACAGCAACACATTATGTGTGTTTTGCATATTTTATGAACATTGTGATGTATATTTTAAACACAGGTTAAATAGAGTATCAGTGAGACTGAGTCAGACATACCAGTCTCATGGGAATCATAAGTTATGTTTGAAAAGGGATACTTGAGTACTGCATACTGCACAATATATCCTGAATATTGCGTGCCTGCTGTTTTATTTAAAGTATGTGAAACCGTATGCAAACAGAAGCATGCTATCGTAGTAACACGCTGTATGTTATTTATTCTCTGCACTTTTATTCAGTTATCATATTAGAAATAAATTGTCAGTTTGCAGTTTGATCCAGTTTTGTGTATAGATGTCTTAAAGAAAATTTTAGCTACACACTGCAGAAATAGTAAGGCTGCATCAAAAATCGCATACTCTCTTGAGTAGGTACTTACTTTGAATAAGTACTTCCATTAAAAAACATGTTCCATATAGTATGAATGTGTGTAGTATGAATTTAAAGGATTAATCCAGAATGAAACTTTCCTGATAATTTACTCACCCCCATGTCATCCAAGATGTTTATGTCTGTCTTTCTTCAGTCGAAAAGGTTTTTGAGGAAAACATTCCAGGATTTTTCTCCATATAATGGACTTAAACAGGGACCAATGGATTGAAGGTCCAAATTATAGTTTCATTGCAGCTTCAAATGGCTCTACACAATCCCAGCCAATGAACAAGGGTCTTATCTAGCGAAACGATCTGTCATTTTCTAAAAAAAATAACAATGTATATACTTTTTAGCCACAAATGCTCGACTTGCACTACCTCTGCGATGTGCATCCATGACAACGCATTACGTAGTTACGTTGGAAAAGTCACGCATCGTGACTTAGGCGAAAGTTAGGGTAGAGCAAAAAACTCTCCAACTTCAAAATCACCCGACATCGTTGTTTTACCCTTTTTTTTTTTTTTTTTGTAAAGGGTGTTTGACTTGGTCTTTACATGTTCGCTTTATAAACACTGGGTCAGTACTTCCGCCTATGTCATGCGTGACCTTTCCAACGTGATTACATAATGCATGGCGCATCGCAGAGCAGTGCAAGATAAGCATTTGTGGTTAAAAAGGTATATACATTTATTTATTTTTTTTTTTTTTTTTTGACGGATTATTTAGCTAGATAAGACCCTTATTCCTCAGCGGGGATCGTGTAGAGCCCTTTGAAGCTGCATTGAAACTGCAATTTGGACCTTCAACCCATTGGTTCCTGTTAGTCCACTATTTGGAGAAAAATCCTGGAATGTTTTCCTCAAAAACCTTAATTTCTTTTTCGATTGAAGAAAGAAAGACCTGAACATCTTGGATGACATGGGGATGAGTAAATTATCAGGAAATTTTCATTCTGGAGTGAACTAATCCTTTAATCCAGACGTACTAGATTCACCATGTTTTCATTGTCATGTGACCTACCAGTGTCAGTTGCATCACTTCACTGCTATTCACAAATCCTTTTCCATGGCCTCATGGGATAGTAAAGTGTCTATTGGATGCGCACTTTAGAATCTTGTCGGAAGTAATAAGTCATCCAGGAACTTTTCACCTGCTGTTTTATGAATACTTTGAATTCTGACATTTTCACATACTGTTTTTCGCCTACAATATAGAAGGGAAATATGCTATTTGGATGCAGCCACAGTATAGGATGTTAATATGCTATTCCAACGTTTTGACCAGTACCACAGATCTGATTCTGCCAAACATTTTTATTTAAGCTTGAATGTGAATGGTTTGACCTCAGCCTGTTTTAGAGTCAGCAAGTTCATCTGAGCCAACAGTCTTAGAAGCATCTCTCTTGCTCAGCTTTGACTTGATTGTTGTCTGAAGAAAATCTGCTCTTATTTTAAAAAAATTTTCATCATGCTTCCAAATAGACAACATTCTTTTCCAAAATATTTTCATTAAAAATTTTATTCAGACAGCAATGCATTGCTTGCGACTCCACTTTTCCTTCACTCTGAGAGTCCAACAAGTAACATTTGAACACTAACAAGATGTATTTCGCCATTAGCTGGTGCTTGTATTAGGTGACCTGCACATTCCCCACCGATGCAACACCCTGCCTCCCAAATTCAAAAAGTTGCTGGTGCCTGGCAAGATTCAGCACATCCTCTGCACAGGAAACCTCTGTACAAAGGAGAGCTACGACTACCTGAAAACACTCGCTGGAGACGTGCACATTGTCAGAGGAGACTTTGATGAGGTTGACTTTTATTTCCTATTTCTATTTTGTTATTGTTGTTTATGCACTTTTTTAACCATCCACATTTCTCATTTCTAAATGACAGAACTTGAATTACCCGGAGCAGAAGGTGGTGACAGTGGGGCAGTTTAAAATCGGTCTGATCCACGGACACCAGGTGATCCCATGGGGTGACATGGCGAGCTTGGCGCTGCTTCAAAGGCAGCTGGATGTGGATATTCTCATTTCTGGCCACACACACAAATTTGAGGCTTTTGAAAATGAGAACAAATTTTATATAAACCCCGGATCTGCCACAGGGGCCTATAGCGCACTGGAAAGGTATAACATTAACTTTTATCTTCTCCACATCATGTTTAACCAAATGTTATATGCAATGTTATGTGGATGATTTGAGATTAAATTGTCTCTTCACAGCAACATCACACCATCATTTGTTTTGATGGACATTCAAGCATCCACAGTGGTAACGTATGTCTACCAGCTCATTGGAGACGACGTCAAAGTTGAGAGAATTGAATACAAAAAGTCATAAAGAACGATGCTGTCAGCTGCCTTCTTCCGGGATGCTAATCTCGTCATTCCCTCTCACCTGAACATCACCATCGTACAAATGCTGTATCATAACTTTACGCTATATTTCAATGTAATATATAATACTGTTTATATGTCACCAGAATGTCATCATTTGTGGTTTCAGCAGATGGTTGTTGAAAATGCAATAATGCTGCATTATTTGCATAATGTTAGTGTGAATTAGTCTTATAAATATGTTATGTCACCTATTAATTTTTTAAGGCCTATGTTGTCATCTTTCATGAAATAAAACCCCACATCACATGAGCAGTGTAATTATTTTTTAACTCTTAAATAATGCATGAATGTTTCAACAATCATTGTTACATATTCAGGTCTTTTGCGACCCAGATCTATATCTAACACGGATAGATCTCTACCTGTTGCGATTAATATAAAACTCTTCAGATATTAGAGTAACAATTACAGAAGAATAAAGTAAAACATATTTTGTTACCTTTTGGAGCTTGGAAGGATTCAGTTTGAGCAGATGTTTTATAACATAATCACTGTCCTAATCAGCATCTGGCTCATATTCGCGATTTCAAACATATTCTCAAAACTATTATTTTCAACATCTTTAAAATCAATATCTTCACCAGATCCACCATCAAGTGACAGTGACACTAATATTTGATTGTGTTCAGTACTTGCTCTGCAGTAAATCACTGAGCCATTTAAAGTTTTGCTGATGATACTTCCTATTCTCTTGTTTTCTGCCTGCGTTAACTATGAAACATCACTTTATCATTGTTTCAGACATTGCCACCTTGTGGAATAAAGGTGAATTGCACTTAGTCATCAAAGATTCAATTGTTGTTGTGCAGAAAAAAATATATACTTACATTGTTACACACCTTGGGTCGTTAGCGACCCTATACAATTTTTACAAAAAAATGAATGAAAAAACAGGCTATTTTTTTCTTGTTATATTGTTTATAATGAATCAATTGAGGAATACTAAGAAGATTGATGTCTAACTTTAAAACATTTAAAATCCCGGGTCACTAAAGATCCAAGGTATGCATTTAAGGGTTAAAGAAAACACAGAACACATTTGACACATTATTTACGTTAGGTAAGAAATAGAAAGTCCTCTTCATCATATTCCGATTCGTTGAAAGACAGGCCACTCATGTGTCCAGCAAGGTAAGAATCTGTATCAGTTGCCTCCCATTCAAAGTCAGCTTCCCATGGGTGTGATCCTGGAAATTTGGTCCATTTTGAATAATGTTAAATACACTGTATGCTTTAATTAAGTGCAAAACAGGAACCTGAAATGTTCATAATATCCAGATCATAAAGAATCCTTTACATTGCACTATTTATAGTCTGTAGTGGAACAAACCTACCCCGTGAAGAAGCATGTTTTGCAATGGTAGTCCTCCTTTTTCTTGATTGTACCATGTTCGATTTTGCAAATCCAGAAGACACTCTGTGGAGTATTTAAATATTAAGTTTACTGCTAAGCCTTTCAACAGTTTTGCAGGTGGCATCATTTACTTACCTTTGATGATTGACAATTTTAGGTAAAGTTGTTTTCTTGACTTTCTCTGAAGTCAAAGATCTCTTTCCACTTTCTTTTGTCTTGCTCCTAGGTGTACTTTGGGAGTTTGTCATGTGTTCTCCTTCTGGGGTGTACGTTGACATCTGCAGTTTCGCATTTACATTCACATGATGCGCATCCGGCACTAAATACGGAGTATGATAAGTTGTAATATGTCCAAAATTTCAATGTAATGCAAGTTCTTACTAATACTGGCAAAATAAATCCCATTCTCATATGATGTGATGGTTCACCTGTCCTGATACACCTGTGTAATACATTCATATAATGTTGACGTATTAGCTGCCGCATGTGCTCTTTGCTGTAGGCCTCTGCGATACTGTACAGGAAACGCTTCTGTCCGGGTGTCAAGCCTGGATGCTGAAAATGACAGAGTTTATTTAAATGTGAATTTTAAGTTACTAGACAGAAGGTTCTTGTGGCTGTCGAATCAGATATTGTCATACAAATCATTGCAAATTTGACCTTAAGGACATTTTTGTCTTTGTCAGTGTTTTTTTTATTATTTTTTTTTATTTTTTTTTTTAGGCCAACTGCATACATTTTTCCAGAAGTGTGTATTTTTATTGCAATCTTAATATTTAACCTTCATTTCTTTTAATATATCTATTTTACATTATGTGATACACAAAATAGTTACACTCAGGACCTTAAGGACAAAGATGTCCTCATTGAAACCCATTAAAACTGCAATTTTTAATCAGGGCCATTAAACTATAAAATGATACAGCCTTTGTTTAGGCTTTCATTCTGTTAGCAATCTAACACTTGGATTTATAGCTTTGATTTTCTAACACTTTTTGAGTTTTAAAAAATATATATTTTATATTTTCATAAACTTAAACTTTTTAAAAATGTTTTCATTTTAACAATAATCTACCATAGGTCTTCTTTAAAATAAGACCAAACTTAAGTCTGTGCTCCCAAACTTCACATGACAGTTGTTTTTACATGGACATTTGTCCTGTAAGGACCTGAGAGTCACTTTTTAAAATTAACACACAAGGATTAAGTACATTTTCATGAAATACCTGTAAAAATGGAGCAGCAGTCATGGTCTTAGGGATATAAATAGTTTTTATGTCCCGATTTTGTTCTGGCACTTGTACAGTTGCAGGTCTCTGTATTTTATATCCAAATACTGAGTTTGTTTTTCCTGAATAAGAAGAGAATTTAAGTACTTTAAATGAATATTCACACAACAAGTTACTAAAGTAATAACTCCAAGATACTAGTTTACTACACATATAACAGCTGTTTGTCTTCAGAGGATTTTTTCCTCAACTCAATTGGGTCAGAGACTCTGGTTACTCTGTCCAAATTATACAGGTGTAACGTTTCTGTAATTTACACAGATTAAGCTTGATACTGTAGCCGTATGGGGGGAAAAAGAAACTTGTCAGGTTGCTGGGAAGATAAAATAGTTGTGCTTTGAGTTCAGATTTACTGTACATGCTATTGCAGAAGTATACAGCAAAAGAGGTGCTATAAAAATGAAGTGATGTGATTCAGGAACTAACGATTTTAGGATAGTACAGCATGCAAAATAATGCTCTAAAGTTATGTATATTATACAAAATTAAAGCAACACATTCTTATAAAGGACAATAAGATATTTGTAAACAGAAAAATATCAGATTTTATTATCATTTTAACTTTTAACTGGTACACTTTGCTTTTGAGATGACTTGGAAAAAGTGTCCCAAATAACCTGAATTCACCCAAAGGCAGTAATTGCTAATCTGGCCAATTAAAAATTATTTATGTAACAAACTTACCAGTTTGCACATGGTTGAGACCAGATGGCCTGTCAAGACATTATATCATAGGAAACACATAATGTATGTGAAAACAACTCAAAAAAGGAATTTGTATAGCTATGTTAGGGTATTCTGTTGCTTACCTTAAAGGCACAAATGACTTTTTGTGGTGCAGACGGCTTTTATCGCTGTTGTTTTCAAGGAATTTCACGTGCTTTTTCATGCCGGCGTGTTACCTGAACTCTTGAGACCTGTAGAATATTTACAAGTGATATAAGACGACCTGTAATACCATCCGATAATGCGCTTGTGTGCGTTTCCAGTGTTTGACTCTAGCGGGCTTCCGTAGGTGACGAAAAGACAGCATGGCGACTGTAGAAATTGTAAGTGGAACACACTGCCGAGGCAAATAACATTATTCTGTGAGATAATTGAAAACGACATAACATCTAGTGCTGCTGGAGCTGGAGAATTGACAATGCCTCGATACGCGCAACTAGTGATGGGTCCTGCCGGAAGTGGAAAGGTAACTCAGTACCAGGATGACTAGTTGGGCTAACATACAAGATGATCCATAATAATTATGATTGTGTTGTTTTATTATATATCTGTGCTGAAGTAAAACCATAAACACTAGACTGGTCTGCATTGCGCGTGATTAAAAGTACAAAGCATGAATTAGTGTTATATCGTTGCTTTCAATATGGTATAGTGATTTTAATATTGAACTGAGTTATTTTCTCTCTTCTTTTTCTCAGAGTACTTACTGTGCCACAATGATAGAGCATTGCCAGGCCCTCAACAGATCTGTACAGGTGGTAAATCTGGATCCAGCTGCAGAACATTTTGAGTATCCTGTCATGGCAGGTGAGGAATCAATGCATACAGTGGGTACGAAAAGTATTCAGACCCCCTTACATTTTTCACTCTTTGTTATATTGCAGCCATTTGCTAAAATCATTTAAGTTCGTTTTTTTTCCTCATTGATGTACACACAGCACCCCATATTGACAGGAAAACACAGAATTGTTGACATTTTTGCAGATTTATTAAAAAAGAAAAACTGAAATATCACATGGTCCTAAGTATTCAGACCTTTTGCTGTGACACTCATATATTTAACTCAGGTGCTGTCCATTTCTTCTGATCATCCTTGAGATGGTTCTATACCTTCATTTGAGTCCAGCTGTGTTTGATTATACTGATTGGACTTGATTAGGAAAGCCACACACCTGTCTATATAAGACCTTACAGCTCACAGTGCATGTCAGAGCAAATGAGAATCATGAGGTCAAAGGAACTGCCTGAAGAGCTCAGAGACAGAATTGTGGCAAGGCACAGATCTGACCAAGGTTACAAAAACATTTCTGCTGCACTTAAGGTTCCTAAGAGCACTGGCCTTAAATGGAAGATGTTTGGGACGACCAGAACCCTTCCTAGAGCTGGCTGTCTGGTCAAACTGAGCTATCGAGGGAGAAGAGCCTTGGTGAGAAAGGTAAAGAAGAACCCAAAGATCACTGTGGCTGAGCTCCAGAGATGCAGTCGGGAGATGGGAGAAAGTTGTAGAAAGTCAACCATCACTGCAGCCCTCCACCAGTCGGGGCTTTATGGCAGAGTGGCCCGACGGAAGCCTCTCCTCAGTGCAAGACACATGAAAGCCCACATGGAATTTGCTAAAAAAACACCTGAAGGACTCCAAGATAGTGAGAAATAAGATTCTCTGGTCTGATGAGACCAAGATAGAACTTTTTGGCCTTAATTCTAAGCGGTATGTGTGGAGAAAACCAGGCACTGCTCATCACCTGTCCAATACAGTCCCAACAGTGAAGCATGGTGGTGGCAGCATCATGCTGTGGGGGTGTTTTTCAGCTGCAGGGACAGGACTACTGGTGGCAATCGAGGGAAAGATGAATGCGGCCAAGTACAGCGATATCCTGGATGAAAACCTTCTCCAGAGTGCTCAGGACCTCAGACTGGGCTGAAGGTTTACCTTCCAACAAGACAATGACCCTAAGCACACAGCTAAAATAACGAAGGAGTGGCTTTACAACAACTCTGTGACTGTTCTTGAATGGCCCAGCCAGAGCCCTGACTTAAACCCAATTGAGCATCTCTGGAGAGACCTAAAAATGGCTGTCCACCAACGTTTACCATCCAACCTGACAGAACTGGAGAGGATCTGCAAGGAGGAATGGCAGAGGATCCCCAAATCCAGGTGTGAAAAACTTGTTGCATCTTTCCCAAAAAGACTCATGGCTGTATTAGATCAAAAGGGTGCTTCTACTAAATACTGAGCAAAGGGTCTGAATACTTAAGACCATGTGATATTTCAGTTTTTCTTTTTTAATAAATCTGCAAAAATGTCAACAATTCTGTGTTTTTCTGTCAATATGAGGTGCTGTGTGTACATTAATGAGGAAAAAAAATTAACTTAAATGATTTTAGCAAATGGCTGCAATATAACAAAGAGTGGAAAATTTAAGGGGGTCTGAATACTTTCCGTACCCACTGTAGATACACACACAGTGCACCATATTTTACACATTATATTATATATAATGACATACTTAAAAAAAAAAAAATTGATAAACACATTAAAATTGTAAAAATGCATACAATTTGTATTTCATAACTAGTGTTGCATTTGTAATTTATGTTAACTTATCCAACATCCTAGCGATAAAACTGCATATAGGTTTACATTGTTTTTTGCTCAAATATACTCTCACACTTTTTTTTTTTTTTAGGCAAAGAAATAACTCTACGGAGCGTGTGCTCAATAGTGTCATTTCTGTAACTAGTTTGTGTTTAAAGACATCTAATGTGTTCTGATACAATTGACCCTGTATACAGATATTCGAGAGCTGATCCAGGTAGATGACGTTATGGAGGATGACTCCCTGAGATTCGGCCCCAATGGAGGACTGATCTTCTGTATGGAGTATTTCGCCAACAACTTTGACTGGCTGGAGGAGAGTCTTGGTCATGTGGAGGATGACTACATACTGTTTGATTGCCCTGGTAAGAGGTGATGTGCCAGATGTATGGTGCTGTTGAGGACTGGCATGGAATGATAAAGAGTGTTGTGTCAACTTGACTGCAGGTCAGATCGAGCTGTACACACATCTGCCTGTTATGAAGCAGCTTGTGGAACAGCTGCAGCAGTGGGAGTTCCGTGTGTGTGGCGTCTTCCTGGTTGACTCGCAGTTCATGGTTGAGACCTTCAAGGTAATGCTTGTCACATGGCAAAGACAAGTAATGTAAAAAACAGTCTCATGTTGTTCTATACAAATAAATAAGTATTACAGTTCTATAAAGTGGAGGTGAAATCTGTTTCGGCAAGTGTGGGCTGGATTTATATAGTAATTTTGATTAAGAAATTATTGAAATGGTAAAAACATAAATTTTATATTTGTTGTAAATCATTTTCTAGTTTATCTCTGGAGTTATGGCTGCCTTGAGTGCTATGGTCATTCTAGAAATTCCACAAGTCAACATAATGACCAAAATGGATCTACTCAGTCCAAAGGCTAAGAAGGAAATAGAGAAGTATGTTTTGAGAGATCTTAAAATGAGATCTGTTTATAATTCAGATTTTTAACCTACATTTAGATGTCATGACTGTGCATTTTTCTTTTCTTCTTTTTTTTTTTTTTTTTTGCAGGTATCTAGACCCGGATATGTACTCAATGATGGAGGACAACTCTGTTGGTTTGAGAAGCAAGAAATTCAGAAAATTAACCAAGGCCATATGTGGTTTGGTAAGTTACAATTACAAAGATTTGCCCTTGAGTCAAGGTATTGATAAATACTGGTATATTATTATAATATTATTACATATATTGGTATAATAATAATTTTACTGGTATGTATTTAAAGGTGCCCTAGAATTGAAAATTGAATTTGCCGTGGCATAATTGAATAATAAAAGTTCTGTACATGGAAATGACATACCATGAGCCTCAAACACCATTGTTTCCTCCTTTATATGTAAATCGTGCGCATGAAAAACACGACGGAAAAACAGGCGAATCCCAACGTAACACCGACTGTGACGCAACAGTCGGGATCATTAATATATACGCCCCCAACTTTTGCATATATCAGCCCATGTTCAAGGCAGTATTAAGGTCGTGGAGCTGCACAGCCGAATCATCAGAAGTTCTGCAGGTATTGTGAAGCATGCAAGCAATGACAATAGCGAAAATGGCAGATGGATCCATAATAACTTTGTTTATGATACCATGATATCATGATATATTTAGTGATATTTGTAAATTGTCTTTCTAAATGTTTCGTTAGCATGTTGCTAATGTATTGTTAAATGTGGTTAAAGTTACCATTGTTTCTTACTGTATTCATGGAGACCAGAGCCATGTTGTTATTTTCATTTTTAACCCGAAAACACCTGTAGTCTGTATAATTCATAAGGCATCTTCATTCTTATGGGAGTCTCTCCAGCTATGTGTAGCTTTAGTCCCGTTAGCCATGCAGCACTATCAAAACTAATTCAGAATCAAATGTTAGCAAACATCTACAAAATACATGCCATACTTACATGATCTGATATGCTGCATTACAAACAGTTTGTAATGATCCATTTTGAGAGTTATATTGTGAACTTTAATATTGTTTATGTAATGTTTAATGAGTCGCGAGCTTGGGGGCGGGGAGCACAAGCATTTAAAGGTGTACACACACCAAATCAGAGCATTTTTAATTTCACCCCAAAACAGGCAGTTAAAACATGGTATGATAAAAAATATATGGGGTATTCTGAGCCGAAACTTCACAGACACATTCTGGGGACACCTTAGACTTATATTACATCTTGTAAAATGTCAAGTCTAGGGCACCTTTAAGTGCATCATCTAGGGCTGAACAATTTCGGGGAAAAATTCAGATTAAAAATGCGATTTAAAAAAAAAAAGGCTTCTGTTTTGCTGTGCTGCAAAATTTGGCCCAATTTTTTTTTTTTGATTATTCTATAAATCTGACTATAATGATAATTATTAAATTCAATTCAATTTAAAACATATTGGTATAATGGTTATTAAATGTTGGTATAATTGTGGTATAATTATTATTAAAAAAAATATTTTTATTATTTATAATTTTTTTATTAAAAAAACTAATAATACTACTTCACTGTACAACAAATTGAGTATTTATTAATAATAATTTTACAATAATAACTGTAATAATAATAACTAAAATTGTAACACAAATATGTATTTATTTTTGCAGAAAAAACAAATTAAACTAAAACTTGGTTACATGTTTATAAAGATTACATTTCAAAGTCATTACATCTCATCCGTGGAAATGGATGTCACTGAAGTCACACACTGTAGATTTATTTAATTAAATCGCAGCATTAGCGGTTTGATAATTGCATAGCCATATCACGATTTCGATTTAGACAAATCGTTCAGCCTTAGCATCTTCGCGCTGAAATTTTGGAGATAAAAGTTTTAAAAACGTTCTTTAGTAAATTGTTGAAATTGCACTGTTCTCTTTAGATTGATGATTACAGTATGGTTCGATTCCTTCCCTTTGATCGCACTGATGAGGAGGGCATCAACATTGTCCTGCAGCACATTGATTTCTCCATACAGTATGGTGAAGACCTGGAGTTTAAAGAGCCCAAGGTTTGTGCTTAAGGCTACTTAGTCCTGCCATATACTATGAACTGATGTTTGATTCAACAGTGTATTTATAATGCCTGTTTATTGTTAAAAGAATAGAGTTGTTTTAGATCAAATTACAACAAAAGTATAATTTTAAACATTAAACTGATCCTTTTTTTTCCCCTAGGAGGTTGATGAGGAACCCAGTAACACGAATTTTGATGAGTTCTTCCAAGACACAGCAGATTCTTGAATTCCACTGTGAAGCCAAACTATGGATGTGTTCCACTAATTAAGAGTTTTGTTTATATAAACAATATTTTGTCATGTTCATAATGTCATTGGTTAAAGGATGCAACTGAAACCTGTGCTATATCTCAATCTTAGAGTTTTATAAAATGTAATCAGTTTTTTTTTTTGTTTTGTTTTTTTTTGTTTTTTAGAATTGTCTATTTATTTTTGCAATAAAAATGGAAATGACAAAAAGTGATTTGAATTTTTAACCAAAAAAAAACCCCAAAATAAGTCAATGTGTATATCTCAAAACGTTACAGCCTTAAAAACATTAAGAAAGACATATCCTTGCAGAAGAGTGGTTTATCAGTAAACTTTTTGGGTAAATCAGTATCACTTTTTGGGTTATTCAGTAGTGGGATGTTAAATTTTAATATTTGGCCTTGATTACATCCTTATTAAAAACCAAATGCACTCATGTTGTCTAGGTAAGCAGCGCGCTAGTTTTTGACTCCCGTGACGTCAAAATGGATTGGACATTTTAATGGTACACGCAGCCTTTTAAAATGTTTAAAATAACTGATCTATAAAGATTTTGAAATAAATTTTTGTGGTGGAAAAAAGTGAAGTAGCAAATCCGGTGTCATTCGGCGCCCCCCAGTGGTTATGACGGGATATTGTACTTAGAACTTCCTGTATCTGTGTAGGGTGGGATAGCGGAAGCGGCAGCTCGCAGCGCTGACATATTCATTTTTTGCCTGCTAAATTTGGGACATATTGTACCAAAATGCCGGTAAGAAATTATCAAACGTTACAATTTAAACGATAAGCGCAGTTTTTTGCTTCATGAGCAGTTGTTGTGTCACGTTTTAGAGTTGGGGCTAACAAAGATATTTTAGCATTATTAGCCATAGAGCTAACCTATACATCATCTTACTCAGGCTATTTTTTTTTTTTTAAATATGAATGTAACAGTTTTACAAGGACGTAGTATTATATTATGTTTTGGTCTTTATGCTTTATTTTCCAATATATATGTGAAAGTGTCAAAAATTTGTTGCTGATTTGTTGCATCTGTTCATGATGCAAACAACTGGATTTCCTCATTTCCATTTAGTGCAACGATCACTGCTTTTCGTCAGATATTGGTCATTTAAAAAACAAAAACAAATTTGCCCTTATTAAAGAAATAGTTCTGTTTGACTCTTGCATTTTATGTAATCTCCCACTCTCTTCAGGCTTACCATTCAAGCCTGATGGATGCAGACACCAAGCTGGTGGGGAATATGGCGTTATTGCCCCTTAAAACACAGTTCAAGGGTCCTGCTCCTAAAGAAAGTAAGAACGTTTGCTTGATTTTAGGCAGCACTGTGAGCTCTGAGATTCTTCCTTAAATGGTCATCGTTAGTAAAGGGTATTTTAAAATGAGCTGTTCCTTCCTGTTTCCATATTCAGCCAAAGACACAGATATCATTGATGAGGCCATCTACTACTTCAAAGCCAATGTTTTCTTCAAGAACTATGAAATCAAGGTAAGTGGTGAATGTCTGTACAGGAAGTGTACAGGAGCCTGAAAAATGTGCTTGCGTGCCTTAACACGAATTCATAGGTCTGTCCTGAGAGAGAAGAATAAAGTTTGTCTCTGTATCCTCATTTAAACTTTTTACATATATGCATATACACAATCTTTTTTAAAAAAAACATTAATGTTTAATATCAGATTTTAATTAGTTGCATTTCAGATGCTTATGTGCACTTTAAAGTCGGCATGAAATGGAAGTTGCGATAGCCTTTTCTTCCCTATTGTGACGTAGGCCTATATATCCAAGTGAAACAGCTTCTTGAACAAGAAAAAATGTAGGACATGACTTGATTTTGTCTCTCAGGAATTTATTGGATCATTGTTGTTTGCATTGCATTGTTGGTGTCATACTCCTGGAGGGCCACAGCCCTGCAGAGAATAGTTCCAACCCTGCTCCAACACGCATATTTGTAGTTTTCAAATAAGTCAGAAGGACTTGATTAGCTGGATCAGGATGCGTTTAATTAGGGTTGAAGCTAAACTCTGCATGGATGTGGATGTGAGTTTGACACCCCTGCTATAGTGCACAACAGTTGGGTTCCAGAAGTAAAAACACCATTAATTTTTTTTTTTCCATATGGAAATTGATTTTAAATGATAACATGGCATTTGCCTCGGCTGAAGCCGTCAGCCTGCATTATGTCAGAGTGTTTTTAAAATAATAAAGTTTAACAGTGGAATTCCTGGTAAAAAACTACATTACCCATAATACTGTACAGAACATTTCCGCCCACTCCCACGTAATGAACTCAATCTCAGTGCTTTCAAAATACTGAAATATGCATATTTAGTCATATTTCATGGGATAGTTTTTTTATCCCCTCACTACAACTGTTGTACCTTTGTCTTTTTGTCCAATTTTCAAAAACTGTTTTGCTTCAACACTGTTTTGCAGTGTTGTGATTCTCCTAGTAGCTGATTGGCTTGGTTCATGGCTTATAATTCTTTAACAAAGATTATTTCAAAATCCCAGTGGGGAAAAATGAATGAAGAAAAATATTTATGGAACCGGTGCCACTGAAAAAGGGCTTTATTGCACTTTATTGCTGTGATGTCATGTGAGTAACAGGTTGTCCCGCCCTCACGCCAGTACGCCAACACGTCATAAATGGAAAATGGAGGGGAAGCTGTTTAAAGATTACAAGAGCACATGTATTTAAAAAAAACAAAAGAAAACAAAATTTAATAACTAATGAACTTTGAAACATTTGACACTGTTAATGAACTGAATTGAGCTGAATAATGACACTTGTCTTTTCTCGAGCTGCTTTATAGCTAAAATTGAATGTTTGATAATTTATGAACTCTGCAACATTAACACTTATTTTTCTATTACTGTGAAGCTGCTTTGACAATCTGTATTGTATAAAGCAGCATATAACAAGTATATGAATAAATGAAGTATTTATTTCTTTAATTTTGATAGAATGAGGCTGATCGAACTTTGATCTACACCACTCTTTACATCTCTGAATGCCTCAAGAAGCTCCAAAAGGTAACTATTGGAGGGGGGAGAGATTATGTTTCATTGTATAATTCAAATGTTCAGTGATTAATTGTTTGTCAGGTGTTGTTGGTTTTCCACATAGCTAATGCTCCATAAATATCTATCTACAATCTTATAAATGATTTCTAGTGCAGTTCAAAGGGGCAAGGAGAGAAGGAGATGTACACACTGGGAATTACCAACTTTCCCATCCCTGGAGAACCTGGCTTTCCTCTGAATGCAATGTATGCTAAACCCTCCAACAAACAGGAGGAAGGTATGGCACAACGAAGTCAAAACTTTACTGAGTCTTATTAATTTGTACATCCACTAAGACCTTCTTTATGATGAGTTTATTATAAGTGCTATTGCCAAATTGATCTAGATACTATCTTTTTCCCCTGGACAGAAACGATGAGGGCTTACCTTCAACAAATCCGACAGGAGACAGGACTGAGATTGTGTGACCGTGTGTTCGACCCTCAGACAGACAAACCAAGCAAGGTGAGGCATTATTAAATTTTATTGGTCAAATCAAGTTAATTGACAAAGGCAATTTTCTTTGCATTGTGACAATTATTTGAATTACAATTAAAAATGAATAAATAATTACTGAGAAAAGCGAGAAGTTTTTTGGAAGCTGTTTTTTTTTGCATTGTGACATTACTTTAATGACAGTTAAGCACATTTTCCTCTAAAGTTTTGTTACTGTAAAAAAAAAAAAGTTAATTAATTTTTATAATTTTTTACATCAATATATGGCCATGATTTCAGAATTCGTTCACTCCTTTTAGTTAAGTCATGTCCACTGATTAAGAATTTGTTCCTGCGATTTATGAATCCATTCCATCGTTTCAGTAAATCATGGCCACATTGAACTAATTTGTTCCCTCATTTTGATTTAATTAAAACAAGGGAACGAATTATTAAAACGTGCTGACGTATTAAATCGTGGGAATGAATTGTTTATTCATGGCCACGATATACTTTTTTTTTTTTTCCCACGTCATGTGCGGGGCTCCATAAAAATTTGTTTAAAAAAATGTTTGCATTATATTAGGTCACAATGGAAATATGATAATTATATTTTACAAAATCTTCATGGTGCTAAAATAGGCTTAATTTTCTTTATGCATAATATTTGTATGTTTATTTTTGTGTGTAAATTATAAAATCTATATATATAAAATCCATTTTATTATCCATGTATACCTAATTTATCCATTTTCATAAGATTCACCAAAAGCGAATGTTTAAAATTCATGTTATTTGACTAATTTCTAATCAAGTGACTATGATAATCATTCAAATGTCTTTGTTCTACAGTGGTGGGTGTGCTTTGTGAAGAAACAATTCATGAACAAAAGTCTGTCTGCACCTGGCCAGTAACAAACCTCTCAGGATCTCCCTTGGTATTTCTGAGTAGGATGTGGATGGATTTTTATCTTTAACAATGTTTTTCTTTTCTTTGTGTATGCGAGCGTGTTTATTCTGATTCTGTTTTTTTACTGGTGATATCAAGCATATTTGATTTCCAGCCTGTCATGTAAAGCAGGAGCAGATCAAATAAAAATCTATTGAAGAGAAACCGCATCTTTCGTCAATGGATTATGATATACTACTAATAGACTTGGTGACAGTGTTATTTTTGTAATATATATATATATATATACAATTTTAATTATTAATATTTTTAAATTAATTTATATTTTAGTTCTCATTTTAGTTTTAGCACGTATGCTTTTGTCATTTTTACAATTTTTCTATATTTTAACTTTTCAATACAGTTTGTCATTTTGGTAACTCTTTACAATAAGGTTTATTAGTTAACATCAGTTAACATGAACTAATAATGAACTGCACTTATACAGCATTTATTAATCTTTGTTAATGTCAACATTTACTAACACATTATTAAAATCTTGTTAACATTAGTTAGTGCACTGTGAACTAACATGAACAACTATTTTCATTAACGTTAACAAAGATTAGTAAATACAGTAACATTTATTGTTCATGGTTAGTTCATGTTAGTTAATACATTAACTAATGAACCTTATTGTAAAGTGTTACCCTCATTTTAGTACTTCAATTTAAAATTATTTCAGTTAGTTGCCAAGGCCCAATTTCTAATTTATATTTTTAGACTTATTAATGAAAACTATTAATCGTTTTAGTTAACAATAACAACGCTGCTTGGTGGGTAGTGAGTTCATAATAATTTTATTTATCTGAACTTATTAAAGAACATAAATGATAACATTCATATAGTGCTCAAAAATCAATATGCCACCAAGGACCATACAAACTGGAGTAAAGCTGTGGAATTTCACACCACTGAATCAAATCAACATGACTGAAAATGTAGAACTTATTGCTTAATATTGTTTTCTGTCTTTTGAACAATACAATTAAATTTGCATTAGTACACAAGACCAAAAAAATATTACTGACAAGATGTGTTGCCAAGAAACTTTTGCACCCTTAGAAGTTATTGAGGTAACGGCTTTTTACATGACTGACATACAGTAAGACATAAACAACAGGACAAAGACAAGACTGAATAAAACATAAGGACAAACGGTAGATATGTAATACAAATGCTACATTTTAATGAGCAATTACATGATGGGGCCTTCGGGAACAGAAGAGTGAACAGGATACAGTCATAAATGAGATACAAAACTACGGGTGGGGAGGGGTATCACAAACAAATGACTGATAGAGCTATGGTACAATACATCATATTTACATACACAAAAAATACAGCTTTTGAGCTTACCATTTATACAAAAAATATTCTCTGTCTCATGCAAATATGTAACTTTTTGGTTTGTCCAAAAGAGGATTCCAGCTCAAAAAGTGAATAGACATTGAGACGGACTTGACATCACTGAATACAATTTTCCTTTTTGACAGGAGAACAACTTAAGGCAGCAGAGAAAGAGATGCCCCTTTGAGAGACATCTGTGGTATTGTTTTGTCGTTTTTTTAAGGGAATAGGGCTGTCCCGACATGTCAGTAAGGAGGGGAAATCAGCATCGATTCTGACCATCAGCCTCTACTAGTACCATAAACTCACAAAACACGCCAGAATTGCATAAAAACTGTTCAAAATTGATGGCTCAGTGGCAGATTAAAAAAGCGTCAAAACACAAGTGTCATGCAGTACATTTCATCATAATTAAGATAATAAATAATTCAGACACACTAGAGGGTGGGGGGAAAATCGGTATTAACAAAACGTGCTATAACTCACACATTCAGAAGAAGAAAAAAAAAAAAGAATAATTACCCAACGGTGGCTTTGCTCTGATATCCCTAAATGGTGCAACCCCAAGTAACTGGTGAATAAAATTAAGGTGATCCCCTATTAAGGTTTGTAACTGGCATATCTAGGGGGGTTATAATTCAATTTAGGCGATAAAGCATTGCCACACAAAAACCTATTAAATTGATATGAGCTCGTAATGGGTTTTTAAAATCAATGCAGAAATAAATCCTGAAACTGAAATGTCTGTCTTTGACCTCAAGATATGGAGATGGGAACTCATAGAGTATATGTACTAACAAATGTAACCGTGATGGGGCATCTAGTCGAATGCCATCTCTTGGCTTTTCCTCACACAGCGGGCGACTTTCCTCTTGAACTCACCGTTGGGATCCTCTCTCCATTCTTTCTACAAGTCGAACACAAATGTGAAGGTTTTAGTCATTGCTTCAGAAGAAAAAAAACATGAATCGGCATTTACTGCCCATTTTACTTAAAATGCAATTTCAGAGTGAAATTGGATAAAAGAGGTGGATTTTCATTTATCCACCGGCAATTTGAGGAGGCTTTTCTGTCAGCACAAGGAAGCTTAAATGGTAACAGTTCTTTTTTGCTATTAATGCTGTATCCATGTGTGACAAATTTGTGTTAATATATTATCTGTTCACCAACATTTGTTAAGTAAGGGATAATGTACATCCAGCCGGTTGTTATCTCAGAATAAAGAATTTATTCTGAGAAGATAACCAGATGGATGTACATTATCCCGCTTATTACATGGCTACTTGCCACATAAGTAAATAATTAGACACGAAATATTGATCTGAGTCCGCTTCCGCAAAGAGAGCAAGTTCGCGCGGCAAGTTCAAACTAGACAAACACATTTAAGAGATACAGTACTGTCATACAGCATATTACACAGCATTTCGCCACATAAATAATTATGGGGATAAGATATTGATCTGAGATTAAACTGATTTAAAATCGTACCTGTTTGTTATCTTAATCCATTACAGTGAACAAAACAATAGTCACAAAATGGCAGCAGCTGCGTTTGTATAAAACGAGAGAGCAAGTCCGCGATACCGGATGACATAATTAAATAACTACACTTTTTAATATTTTATTAGATAACCAAAGGCAAAACTTCCACGAGGAAAAGCGCTGCAGACTTCAGTAACCCGGATGAGCCTATGTTAACAGTTTTCAGCGGTTGTTATCGGGGAATAACATACCGCTGGATGGCGCCATTGACCAATCAGAATCAAGTATTCCACAGAGCCATGTAATAACATTAGTTAATCACATTAGTTAACATGAACTAACAATTAACAATACTTCTCCAGCATTTATTAATCTCAGTTTATACTAATTTCTACATTTAATAAATTTTTAAAAACAAAAGTTGTATTTGTACATGAACAAACACTGAACAACTATTTTTATTATCTAACATTAACAAACATGAATAAATGTTGAAAGAAATGCATTGCTCAGTTAGATCATGTTAATGTTAACAAATGAGATGTTGTTGTTACGTTACCCATTTGTTTTATTACATTTTGATGAAAAGTTTAAATGGCCATGAAATCAAAATTGGCTCTTTTTTTTTTCCTTTTTTTTATGGGATATTTATATGCATTGAAAAAAAAAAATGCATTGGTGGAAGGTAAAGTATTTCTAATTTGTTACTGTACTTAAGTGCATTTTTCAAGTATCTGTACTTTGAATAAAGACAATTTTCTCCTTCTAGAATAAATGAATTGCATAAGAAAACCAGAAATGTTTATAATATAAAAAAAGTAAATAGAGTCAATGTTGATTTTGTGGTGATTCCTATTATAAAACGTGATTCAGTTATCATCAAAAATCACTAAACTTACAGCTGCATCCACATTGGCTGGCGAGTCCCCATTGGGGTCAGCTAACATGGAGATCACACTAATCATGATGGTCTCTACAGTGTGGATGGGCAGCCAACGCTCCTCGGGTTTCTCATAGCCAAATTTGTCCTCTCCTGGCTCATGTAGAATTGAAATGCACACATCTCCGTTCTTCGCAACTGGTTAGAGATGAAGAATAATATCAGTGTCAGCCGCTATAGGGGTTTTCACCAAACTGACATGCACTCACCATTAGGATGCCAAATCTCAGTAATAAACTTCATCTTAGGAGGCCGAAGTGGATAATCATGAGGGAAGATGAGATGCGCCTTAAAAAATCCACCTTCGCTGTAAATCAAAAACAGAAAAAGAAGTAAACAGTTTTGTTGGAAGAGATTTAAGCTTTGCAGAAGACTAGATTAGTCAACTGGCTACTCTTACAGCTAAACCAAACCACATGGCTGGTAACAGGATTGGTTACTTACAACAATGTGTCTTGAGGACCAATCACGACAACCTCCCACTGATAGATATCCTCATCATCAATCAGACCAGCAGAAAAACCTTCCACTGGGTTTTTGTTGAGCTCTGTAAGACGTAAAACAAAGCATCAACTCAATTTTTAAAGTTTTATATATATATATATATATATATATATATATATATATATATATATATATATATAATTTACACACACAATAATATATATATATGCCAATATTGGCTATTAGATTACATTTTCTGCCATCTAATGCTATCTTAACCTTAACTAATTAACTTAACTAACCGAAGCTTTAAGAACACTAATAATCTTGCAAATATTACACTTCTATTTTTAATGCCTTAGTAATGCTGTGATCACTTGACACATTAAAACCACTGATTTTAATATACAGAAATAAAGATGTAAAGACATAAAGAAATAAAGTTCGTCATGTACTAACATGCATGTAATTGTATTTAATAAGACTTTGTGTTGCTGTTGTTTCATTCTTGCCAGGCCAATAATTTGTATACTGCATACTAACACGTGTCAACTGATACTATGACCGGCTACAACTTACTTTTTACCATTCAATACCATTATTTAAAAACATATAAAATGCTATGTTTACAAATTGGTTATTTTCTTAAATACAGGGTATAAGCTTTGTGATCAACATGTTTATACCTCACCAACTTACTCAGCTAGCATGCTAGCCAAACCTTCTGACCTTATTACTTTACAAGTGGAAATAAGAAGCCCATAAACTCTTACACAAACACTGACACAGTAGGTTACGTTACACACTATGCCATTTTGTTTAAAAAAGTACAGATAGTATGGATAAAAAAATAGTTAGTCTGACAAAATGAAGATGATTTGTATTATTCACGCTAACAGTTAGCCACTTACCTGCTAGCTGTTTTCGCAGAAGCAGGGCCGATTGCTCAGTCATTTTATTTCAACTAATGTTAACAAAATAAATAATGTCTCAAACAGAAAAAGGACTAGGTAAAGTCACCGAAATCAAAGCTGGAAGTCAAAGTTGTTCGACACGCAGCTCTTACAGTGTATTTGAGATCTACTTCACATGCGCCGGGAACTGATACATGTGATACTGGCACTGACCTCAAGGCTGTGTATAACTAAGAAGCTCCTTACTACAGCAGTTTTAGGCATCTTTTTGGGAGCGTTCCGAGCTGTGAGATGACCAACAATCCTGCACGCGCCCAAAATCGCTGTCTATGTAGGTAACTCACTAGGTTTTTAGATACAGCCAAAGCCAACGGGTCCAAACAAGCCAGACTTTTGTTGATGATTCTGCTGAACAGAAATCTTCAGTTGCAGAAAAATGTTTTAATTTTAACAATACAAGCAAGAAACTGAATTTTAAAAGTTTTTAATTGGTAAACTTTTAAACGTGTTTGATTTCCTTTTAAGGTGTCGACTAATTAAAGGCTAATTATACGTAGTAGTGTTGTTATTGTTGACTAAAACTATTAAAAATTGTTTTTACAATAAATTTGAAAGAAAATAAATATAAACCTGATGAAAAACTTTTTAAAAAAAACGTATTATAATTATGATTATAAATGTTGTGCCATGTTATTTTTATATTATATTATATTATTATCAAATGTTTTTATTGTAATAAAGGGGGAAAATTTTAGAAAAAGAGAAAAGATACTGGTAATTTATTTGCTAGGACATCCGTTTACGGACATTTCCTTAAAGTCCCCGTTAACCGGAAGTTGCAAACAACTTTTCTCCAGTGTTGTGACATATTTCCAAGTAAAACGGAATATTGAAAAGAAGGCAGGGTTTTATTTTAGTGCTCCTCCTCTCCATCTCTCGCTCATAGCAGACTAACGGTCGGAGGGGAGTGGTTTAAGCGTTTTCAACCCAAGCCGTCAAACTGATGTCATTAGAGAAGGGGAGGGGTATTTTCAGATTTTGATTAAATATTACGAAGCCAAACAATTTTTTGTGTGGATTGACTTGCACGGATGAATTGTTCATCACAAAACTAGCAATTTAAGCTAACAAAATAAATAAGGTCAATTTTGACTTCATGTGTAGGCCTACTTTAAACCCTAAAACACAACACAATGCAATGCGTGTAAATCACCTGTGAAAAAAACCCCCCGCAAAATTCCTTCCTGTTAACACAATACATTAGGAGCTTTTTCCAGATTTTTATTAGAGTGTAGAGTCTACAGATGTCGACTTTGTACATAATTTTAAACGAGTGGTGAAAAGTTAGTGGTGGAGTGGTGTTAGTTGCGGTTTACTGATATCACGTGTTGTGCAATTACAAACAAATACACTAGATGGCAGTGTCTGTTTGAAATTCCTCTTAAAACATCCCTTATATAAGAAACAATTAGTAAAAGATATTTTGTGGTTTAGTTTGACTAGAATATAGTAACCAATAAATAATATAGTTATAATATGTACAAATATATTTATAGCTTTAACTGCCTTTAAATCAGCCTGGATCGGTCAGTCTGAGTGGATTTACAAAGCCTGGCCCATCCTGTATCTTGAGAGCTTTACAATCCTCCTGACATGCCAGAATCTTACATGTGCTTTTTTACATAACCATAAAAGGCAAACATTTGGCTTCCAGCCCAGAGACTGATACCAAACATATACTGAATATGGGAAAGAGTTGTTAGCAAATACATTCCACATCAGTAAAACTCAAACAAGGGTATGGTTTTCTAAATAAACAGCCATGCTCAGGTGACAAAAGAAGGACTTTGTGTACTCATCCTGGCGTGTTTCTTCTGATGGCACACACTTTGAGGAATGGTTTACATCAGATCTGTCTGTCGCACTCCATGGTTACCAGAAATGTGTCATGTGTCTTATCTTTTGTTGATATGTTTAGCATGCAAATGTCGCCCCACTGTATTACACAGGGAAGAGACGGTACAATGAACACAGTGTAATCCTACGGAAAAATCTGACTCTTCTCATGAACTCTGGGATGCCTTATTACTGATTCAAACAACCCAACTCATCTTCCACACCCAACAGAAGAAGTCACCTACCTATACAGATTGAAAAAATGCTAATAGTTACTGGTTAAATAACCATTCTGAATTCTAGATCAACTAAACCTTTATAATTTTAAGATTCTTGTAGCTAATTGAAACCCATTACAGATATAAATCCATAAATAGCATCTACAGGTTTGTCCAAACAGCTTGACACTTAATTGCACATCACTGAGATGCTGTTCTCTCGAGCCTGCTGCAATTATTGTGTCAGTCATGAGGTTTGTGATAAATGGGCTATTACGGCTCAGTTAACCTTTCAGTGAATGGAATTACGACAAAAGAAAACATCTTTTGTTTTATCCTTTATAAAGCTTACTGTGGAAGTTATTGTAGCAATGTATGCCTTATGTAGTTCAGTTTGGAATCACAGTTAACTGTGAATCAAAACCTGAGCATCCTGGTTTCCACAACATAATTTTTCTGGTCATTTATGATTTCTGCATAAAGAATTTTTAATCATTTCAGAACATCCTATGCCATGAAATTATGAGCATAACTTAAAAAAATCCATGATTTTCAGGCCTGAAAGTCTCTAAGATTTCTAGTATTTACATGACGTTGGGAAGCCTGTACAGCAGATAATATAATTTATATTTGAATATAATATTTTAATACATATTAAATGGCAATGGTATAGTTTAAAAACTCTACCAATAATACAGAATAAATCAGTACTGGTTTGAGGTTAAAGTTTCATAATAGTGTCAATCAGGAAAAAACACCTTCTATTGCAATGGTCAGAGACCACGACAGATGGACTGTGAATCTGAGCTGTAAGATTATGCTGATTGCCTTTTTTGGACATTTGTTTCCACTAGCCAAATCAACTTTTATGGAACCATAGGGACATCAGCGTACAGTAATGTTTGTGTGTGTGTGTGTGTGTGTGTGTATTTATCCATAAGTGTTAAAACAAACTTCCACATCTGGAAACAATTAGTGGACGCTTATTGCAACTTTATATTCCAGATAGACATTTGACTATGAGATTGACTTATAAACAAGCAACATGAAAAAAAAACAAAAAAAAAACATGTCATATCTCCATGACAACCCAGCTTTGGGAAAATTAATTTAGCTGTTAGATATCTTTTTATCTGAGCCTGTAGGGTTGCAAAATGGCTGCAGACCCAGGGTCCAAGTTAATCTTATGATGTTGTTTCATTCCTCCTTTTCATCAGTGTGCAGTGAGTGGCCTTATCTTATGTGTTGAAATATAAGCTCCAAACGATGCCTGGGTAATGGTGAACAACAGTAAACAAAGCACTATGTGAAGAAAATGAGTCCACACAAGCTTTCTACATTGTATCTTACACAAATAAGAAGGATAACAAAAATATTTAAATGTTTGGCCACATGACTACCTGTTTAATTGTTTAATTAATCAGACACATCTAAGATAAATTATCAGTTTTAATTAAGAATGGGCTCAGCCATCCTGAGAAATATTTGAACCACAACACATGACAACATCCATCTGTTGTTCTTTAGTTAAACTACATGACATGTTTGTGTGTGTGAAAGACTTTGATAGCAATTCCTTTTTATAACATAACTGGGATTCATAATCAGAAATACCCTTTATTTCCTATTGTCTGAATAAAAGTTGTAGTCTATAACAAATTGTCACAGTTTCGCTCTGGTGAATATTTAATTAAAAGGTCATTGTTTTTTTGAAGGTCAAGTCTTGGTTATACATAAACATTTCCACCATTAAAATTATCCAGGAAAATAGATAAGTTTGTTAAAACAATTATGGAACACAAAATGATTTATGAAACAACAAACATGTAAAAGATTAAAAACAAAAATATAAAATCCACAAATATTTCAATGAAATAATTTAAATTGCCACAACACGTGACATTCAGCTAGTTACAAAGGCAACGTTCTTATTTTTATTAACTTAATGTACTGAAATACACAACAAACTTATTAAACCTTCAACTAAAATTAAAATATAAAATACAAAAATAACTACGTATTTATAAAAAAGTTTAGGTCGTCAACGAATCGTATGTAGCGAATCGGTTGTATATGATTCATCACCATTCACTGTCGCCACCTACCGGCGTAACCTGCAGAAAATGGCACGGAATGAGTGAATGAATCTTTTTGGTGAGTCCATGGCATGAATCAACCCCCCTACCGTCTCTAGATTGTGCATTGTAGGGAAATATCTTTGCTACACTGCACCCTTCTTCTACTGGAGTGACGTCGGCCAAAGCAAGGAGGGTCAGCTGATCCACAGTGACGTGACGAAGAAAAGTCAAAGGAAGAAACGGGATTTCCGGAGTCCGCGCAGCCAATGAACGCATTCCACATGCGGACAGCGAGAGCTTTGCATGCGGATCAGGAGAGCGGCGGAGCGAAGACACGCGATTGGTGCTGATGGTGCTAGAGCTGCGAACACCGGCAGTGTGCTGCGATTCAAGGGAATGAGCCAATGATAGATCTGAAATACTATTTTGGGGTTATTTAACACATCATAAGGACACTGGGACTCCCACCAGGCATCGAAACATTTTAAGATCAAGAACAACCCAGCGAGTTCACGATGTCTGTTGCGTAATTTTTGGTCGAATAAGTCCGGGTTAATAACTTTTCTTCTAATTAAACGCCCGAACTAAAAAGTTAAAATTGGCGATCATCGCGTGCTGTTTATCTTAAGTCACTACGGTTGTTTTTGGATCAAGTTTTTCGTGGATCCGAAGATCTTCTGAGTCAGGACTGAAGGCTTTGAAGAAGCCCGTTTTTGGGGGGTTGCGAGTCCGTTCATAATCAGCTTGTCCGTCCGTCCACGATGGAGAATGCACATACGAAAACCGTGGAGGAAGTTTACAGCTATTTCTCCGTGAATGAAAGCACTGGGCTCGGCCTGGAGCAAGTGAAACGGCAGAGGGAGAAATGGGGACCGAACGGTGAGTGAGCGAACGTGGCCCGGCTAATGCTAACAGAGAGACTGGGATTGGCGGTGCACTAAAAAGCAAATAGTTTTAGGTTATTTCGCAATGTTGATCGAGCGCAAGAGGGTGGTTAGGCCCGTACAAGAGCGGGCGCACATGCGGCGATATTCATTTCATCAGCCGGCATGTGTCCGAAATGAAGGAGCGTGACGTCACTGCTGCTCGCCACCAGCGAGTACTCTTATTTTACACATTTGGCCAGAAACCAATGTTGTAAATATAAACAACCTGTTTGTTGTTGTTGTTTTAAATATCAATATTGTCTTTTGCTGTAAAGCATAAATGATGTAGAGGATTTTTTTTATTGCAGTACATGAACTTTAAGGATTTAATGTTATCTTTTTTCTTCTCTCTCTCCATGCTGTGAATCTTTGGCTGTCTCACAGAATTGCCTGCGGAAGAGGGTAATCCTTTGTCATGTATTCTGTTAACGACTTTTTTTATGCATTTCACGCCTTGGTCTTTATCATGTATTCACATGCTTATTTTTCAGGAAAATCACTGTGGGAGTTGGTGGTGGAACAATTTGAGGATCTTTTAGTGAGGATTCTTCTCCTGGCAGCTTGCATATCTTTTGTAAGTACCTCAATTTAGTATTATTTGAATATAGTACCTGTTTAGCTTTTCACATGATAATTTTCCCCAGTTTTATCTGGATTAGATAAAATAGGGTTAGATTAGATCAGATTCAACCATATCATTGTGCAGAGTACAATATAGTTAGCATCTACTAGAAGAGCAATTTAGCAAAACTTGAAATTAATATTAAAGGGTTAATTTGCCCCAAAAACGAAGAAAAAATTGTCATCAGTTACTCTCCCTTGTGTCGTTCCAAACCCGTAAGACGTTTATTTATCTTTGAAACACAAATAAAGATATTTTAATGAAATCTGAGAGATTTCTGTCCCTCCATTGACAGTCCATAAAACTACCACTTTGGCGCTTCAGAAGTTCATAAAGAAATCGTAAAACTAATCCATATGAATTAAGCGTTTTAGTCCAAATTTTCTGAAGAGACACGAATGCTTCATTTGATGAACAGATTGAATTTAGGCTTATATTCACATATAAACATGCATCAACTCGCACAACAGGTGTGCTCAAGCTTGTTTGCTTGACGTGCTAGAACCAATGAGGTTAATTCTCATGTGTTATGCTGCACGTCTGAGCTTTCACAAGAAGATGAACGAAAGTCTTACAGGTTGTAATGACATAAGGGTAAGTAATTGATGAAAGAATTTTCATTTTTGGATGAACTAACCCTTTAAGTAACATGATTCTTAAAGAAAATGGTTTGTATGTTTCTTCTCCAATGAAGAAAAAAAAAAAAGCTTCGGCTGTCACCAAGTGACACCGGTCTGGAACGACAAATGTTAGTGGACCGGAGCAACAGAATTCCCCTCACTGCTCACCCAAAAAGAAAACCCTACGTTTTCTGTAATTTCCGCTCCAGTTCCACTCCTGGTTTTCCACTGGATCAGGACTCAAATATAATAATATAGCATATAGCATTATGGCCTTTTATTTAGATTTATTAGACTTCTTTTTGGTTCATTAAAAATTTTAGTGGTAAATGTTAATCTCTGCATGACTTTTTAAAAATCGAGATACAGTGGGTAATGAGGTGTCTGAAGTGCTTTATAAATGCTCTGCGTGATATTTTGATCATGTTACAATATGCTGTCATCAGGCGAAAAGGCGATGATGTACAGTGGTTCACTCAGTGGTTCATTTATACTGTCTGGAGTCTTTACAACATGTCTGTTTGGATAATGTTTCACCGCTGGAATGGGAAGCATGGTGCAAGTCCGAGAGGGCTTAAAGAGCTCTCACTGAGAACATGGTGTAAAATAACCTGGTTGGGTTACTGCGTTAAACCGACTTCATCCACTTCCTTTGTTTAGATCTGTGGGTTTGCTGAAAAGTCATTGTTTGTTGCATCAACATTGAGGATTATTATTATTACAGCTTTCTTGTTTACATGACAAATATATAAAAAGAGGGGGAAAAGGGATGTTTCTCAAACGGCTGCTCATTCCTCATCCTCTCATCTGGCGACCAGTGTTGTGGTATTGCACAAGTCTTACTGGCAACGGGGAAGATTGTTGTCCCTGAATTGGTCCCTGTGTATTGTTTAAGATCTGTCTTAGGCCCCATTTACACCTGGCTCTATACAGGTCTAAAGAGGGTCCAAGCCTGTTATGCTTGCCCTCACTACCTCTAATAGAGATGCATTAACTTGCTCTTATTCCCACAAGGCAAGGGTGTTATTCAATCAAAACAGTACATCCTATCAGGACTAAGCACAGCAACTGGAATTTACAACCACAGCTCTTTCCACAAGGGCCCTTTATAATTGAAGTCAGAATGGTTTTGAGTGGCATCTCATTTAATTGAATTTCGACCAAGACGAAGCCATTGTGCTTTGCACCCTTTAACATTCAGAAGTCCTCATTTTACCAGAAATAACATTTTATTTCTGTATTTTGTCATAAGTTTAATTAAGCTGCTATTAACGTAGAACTTTAGTATGACCTACAGTTGTTCTATAAAGGCAAAACGTGTGTGCCACATGATTCAGTATATGTAAAAATTAAAATTGGACAACAAATGAGCTAATCAAAATATTTTAATTGTTATTTAAGTAGTGTATACTCTGTAATTCATAAGTTTGTGATTGGTAAGATTGTTTAAATGTTTTGGAAAGAAATCTTATGCTCACCAGGGCTGCATTTGTTTGATCAAATCTACACTAAAAACACTAGTTTTATGAAATATTTACTGTCAGTTTTGATCAATTTAATGCCTCCTTACTGAAACAAAAAAAACGTATGCCAAACGTTTTAATAATGGTGTATATTATTGAGCTAAATTGTTACCAAACGCATGTGATTAGCCTAACTGAGCCTAGTCTGTCTCGGTGAACTAGCTTAGGTACGCAGCATATCATCAGAATGATGTCAAAAAGCCGCAAAAGAAACCTGTTGTACAGGGATTTAATCGCACAGAATTCAAGCTTGTCCTAATGTACCCTCTGGGGAAAAGAGAAAAAAAAACACGACGTTACAGAAACAAAATATTCCAGAGACTGCATAAGGAATAGAAAGCTTCTTGCCTCATTAGAATATGTGGGTTGGTGTTAAAATACTCGCTTTGGTTTTATGCACTGTGCATTGCTTATGTTGGCTTGTTAGTGATGTTTGCTAAGATAAGTATCGCTGTTACTATTACGTTTTTGCACATAACGCGTTGTGCACAGGTGTTATGATCTTGAATTGGCTAGCGAGACCTCTTGTGTGGCCCAGGTACATTTAAGCCCTTGGAGTCTAGATTGATGAAAGCTGGTCTGTCTTAATTGGATCATAATACATAAAGGTCTCAGTGCTTCAGTATTCACGGGACCATGTCTGGACAGTGTCAAGCATGCCTGTAAGTTCACATGGCTGGCTCGTTAAGTACGTTGTCTCGGTTATGCCACCTAGAAACGGCATGCATTAAGTATAGTCATTCTTGTGCAGTTGCTGACAACAGTCAGTTTTGACACCTGGCACACAGCCACAACTCCTGCCAAGATATAGAGGCATGCTCTGATAAAGAAAAAAAAAAGTAAAACATGACACACTAAAATGTCTTCCTTGGAACACTCCTCTGTGTTATTCAGTCATTCGATAATGGCTGTTTGATCAACATGAAATCCTAAATTAAGAATTTGTTTTTTCTGTTTTTCTTTCATAGGTACTGGCCTGGTTTGAAGAGGGAGAGGAGACCATTACAGCGTTTGTGGAGCCTTTTGTAATATTGCTAATTCTTATAGCCAACGCCATTGTAGGTGTCTGGCAGGTAAGTTTAAACTCCTTTGTTTTCAGCTTTGCTTTATTTTATAATGTATTTCTGAACACCAAGTGGAAATACAGTTGATTTTTGCATATGGATGTGCTCTGCCAGATGTTTATGAACAACAGTCTTTGCAAAACTGCTGTTCTACTGTTCATAAGTTTGGGATCAGTAAGATTTCTTTTTTGTTCAGAAAGAAATTAATACTTTTATTCAGCAAGGAATTAAAATAAATAAATAAATAAATATATATATATATATATCACTGTATTTTTGCTCAAATAAATAGCAAAAAAAACTGCCTTGGTGACCGTGGTATAACTTTTGAAGAGTATTCATAATGAGCTTTATAGCTTTACATCTACTGTCCTCCAGTACCAGCTGTTTCTGACAGCCGTTTTCCGCTGATAGTTTGCATGTGCTTTGTAACAAGGCTAGGTTTCAAATTTCTTTTAGACACTTTTTTTATATTGTGAATGTAGTTTTTCTTGTAAAGTTAGCCTTGTTATGAAAATGAAAACATGTGGCCGTTTTTTTCCCCCTGCCCTTTTCTAAAGATAGTCCCACTGTCCCAGTGGAATCCAGCATAGAGCCAAGACCCTATTTTCTCCAGCACCTCTCAGCGGCCCTGAAACCATGTCCCAGATTTCTCTCTATCATTTTATTTTGGTAACCATTCATTACCCAGACTGCCTGAGAATCCTCAGCCTCGTCTCCTGCTAGTAGTTTTCTACTCCTTCAAATGGTCTCCTTAAAGGGCACAGCAGCAGCACAGTGTTTAATGCCTTGGGCTATAGTTTTGCAGATAATAGTGAATATAAATGGAAAGATTTCTTTAAAGACCCTATGAAATCACAACTGAGCCCAGGCTTTAGAGCCTTTGGTAGCTCTGATGTATCTATACAATAGTGTATTCTTATCTATTGCAGACAAATGCAATTTAATCAATAATTTAATAATTTTCTTTTCTATGAAAATCAACCTTTTTTTTGTTTGTTTTTTGTTAAATGCAACACTGTTCAAAAGTTTGGGGTGAGTAGGTTTTGAAATAAATTAATACTTTTATTCAGCAATGGTACATTAAATTGATCAGAAGTCAGAGTAAACATTTGTAAGAGATTTTAAATTGTAATATTTCACAGTATTACTGTTTTTACTGTATTTGATAAAAAAAAAAATCAGCCTTAGTGAGCATGAGACTTCTGTTAAAAACATTTTTTTTTTAAAATCTTGCCGACCCAAAGGAATTGAATGGTACTGTTGTCAAATGAATCCTTTATTTAGTAGGAATTGTGTTAACAAAGAAATGAGAACTGCACTCATCATATCAGCCATTTTGTGAGGTTTTCTTCATACAGTTTTGGCTCACAGGTGGCCTACAAGTGTTCCCATTACAATTCCTCATAGCTCATTCCCACTTTTTTGGTGAATTGCATCCCTAGTGGCAGGTGTGACGTAAGGGGCAAGAGGCCTAATTATCCTCTGGTTCATACAGCCACTTTTTCAATCAGAGAGGAGAGTAAGCAGATGCTAGCTCAGGGCAAACTTCATTTCAGAGAGCACCGGTCCATGAGCCAGCTCTAGTAGATTAACAGGCCCATTAAACGTTCACGGGAAAGAACTGAGTCTGTTTCTCAGCGACCAATACATACTGAAGTATGGTGATACAAAGGTAGTATTACCTGTTGAGTATACACTACTGTTCAAATGTTTGGGGTCAGTATTTTGTTTTTTAAAGATATTAATCTAACTAAGCAAGGATGCATTCAATTGTTCAAAAGTGACACTAAAGGCATTTATACTGTTACAAAAGATTTCTATTTTACATAAATGCTGTTCTTCTGAACTGTCTATTTATCAAAAAATTATTTAAAAAAAATTAAAGGCTTAGTTATTCTGTCATTAATTACTCACCCTCATGTCGTTCAAAACCTGTAAGACCTTTGTTCATCTTTAGAACAAAAAAAATTAAGGTATTTTTGATTAAATCTGTGAGCTTTCTGGCCTCTAGTAGATTGGAGCAACATTATTACTACTTTCAAGGCCCAGAATGGTAGTAAAGACATTGTTAAAATAGTCCACATTTAAACAGTGGTTCAACCTTAATGTTATGAAGTGATGAGAATACTTTTTGCATGCAAAAAACAAAAAAATAATGACTTTGTTAAACAATTTCTTCTCTTCCGTGTCAGTCTCCTACACTGTAAACACAGTGCAGCGCTTCCGGGATCTACATCAGAACGGCAGCTCATTTGGTCCGGTTTCAGTTAACTCATAGCTGGGATCAGATACCAAATAGGTCATTGCAGAATCACGCACAAGTTCTTAATATCAAATGAAGATCCTCTGCTGTGCTTTTCATGCCAGTGTCAAGTATCTCTTAAATATATCTTATTAAATTGCTCTGGTTTTTAAGTTCTTTTATGAAAATTATTTTACTCTGCAAACACAGTAAACCCTGAATCCATTTTAGTTTTTATCTAAAACAAATTTTAGAAACCTTATATAAGCCTTTAATTAGCTCTTTTATAGTTTTCAACTTGTTACATGCAATGAAAATAGCCAAGGAAGCTGGCAACACCAACCAACCAACAAACAAGGAATTTGTCTTAAACGGTTTGTTTCCTTGCCACTTAGACTTGTTTGAGTACTTATAAAATGAATGAAATGCGTTTCATTAATTATTGCACTGACTTTGTATTTTGGCAATCGTTTAAATCCTAATCTAAAGTTTGGCAGAGCACGTTCTGTTGAAAAAAGACTCCACGCTTAAAACAAGTGGACAATATGCTCTGCTTCTTTAGTGATGTCAGAATCAAAAGACAAAGTTAGACTGGCCTTCCTCCTTTCAGTTCAGTTCTACACATTAGCAGCAGTTAATAATGCCAGTATTTTATTTAAAAAAGGTAGTCTTCTATTGAGAAGCAATGTTGACTTGCCTTTTGTGGCATGTGTATTTATAGCTTATTGCCTTAAATGTCTTGACCACAACCCACCCCCCTTCGTTTGTCCGAGTCCGGGCATAAAACTGGTTTTTCGCCCTTAGGCATGCCAGTTTTGTTTGTTTGACATAAGACTTTGTGTTCCCATCATGCAAGAGAAACCACAGGAAGTATGCTGCCAAATGCTCTGCCAAGCAGGCTACCACTATTAGTAAGTGTGTCTCTTGGGATTAATCATGCTGGAAGCAAAAGGTCACTTTAAATACAATGTTTAACTTAAGAATAAGGAGGTCAGCATCAAAGGGAGTTTCCCTTCAGTCATATCCAACGGTACCTCAGTCATCCAAGACAAAAATTCTCATAGTGAGGTGAGCCAATTTAGCCCTGGATTGTTTTACTGTTTCTGGGATATGCCGTTGATATTCTATTCATGTTCTGCTTGCAGGAGAGAAACGCAGAAAATGCCATTGAGGCCCTCAAGGAGTACGAGCCCGAGATGGGCAAGGTCTATCGCCAGGACAGGAAGACTGTGCAGAGGATCAAAGCCAGGGACATCGTACCCGGGGACATTGTGGAAGTTGCCGGTAAGAATTTACTGTGTGAACAAATAATTTTTTACCAGCAGTGGAAACTAATCAGCAACAGGTGTAAAGCAGCCAGTGCCATCATCCAGATGGTACTGCTGTTGTGTGAACAGGTTGGTTTCTCAGTGGTTTAGGCTTACAGTGACACTCTCTCTGAACCTTTGTGTGTGATCACACGGTTGCCTTGGGAGAGATCACGTTACATGGATTTCACACTAAAAACTTTACTGGAGAGTACAAATTAGAGCTCTGCTGATACTTCAAGAGAACAGCGAATTAACTAATTGCTCTGTCAAGTTTTCTTTACCGCAAATATATATTTTTTTTAAATAAATGTATGTCATCACTTTATTGCTTGAGAAATGAGAGCTAATGTTAGTTTTTGTTACGTGTTCCCTGTGCTTTTTTTCTTTGTGAAACTCATAGCACGAGTCACAAATTTCTGTAGTATTGATGTATTTCCTGTTGAAACAGCAAGTTGTTGAGGTGTTTTGTAACATTATAAATGTCTTTACTGTCACTTTTGATAAATTTAATGCATGAGTCACTTCTTTAAAAAAAACTTACTGAAAAATCATACATAAATCATTAAATAAACTGTGGGTATATATTTGAAGACTTAAAAAAAAAATCGAAAACCATGTGCAACCATTATTTGTTTGCAAAAGGAAATCTAGTATGAGATTATTTGCTACTTTTTCTATTCAAAGGTGGAATTTATAATTTAGTTGCAGGGAACTTTCTCATTCTAGAAGGTATTTTATTTGTGTAATGCAAGATGAGTCATCTTTTTTTTTCTTTTAAATCAATTTTCCTTGAAGAGAATGACTGTTAAAGTCATGTACTTTGTAATTTGGTTAACTTTTAGAGTTCATCTTTTAGTGAATTCATCTGAATAGGGATTATCAGGAGTGCCCCTTGCTCTATATTGCTTCACATAACGCCACGTCTCTTTGCTCACTGGAATAGATCACTAGGCTCTTCCTTATTGCTTCACTGGGTTTTATACATTCATTGGCTGTTAACGCTGCTAGACTCTTTCAGCCAGTGTGAAAGTGGCAGTCCACTGTGACCAAACACTTCATCATAAGTGCCCTTAACTTTTTTTTTTTGGCTCAGGACCGGCACACACTGTTTGCATTGTGTGCATGTGTAACATTTTTATTACCTTGTGTATCCGTGCTGAGGTGTGTGCTCACCGGCTTCAGGTGGAGTTAGATAGCTGCTTAGTCATGGTGAGATGAAACAGGCAGCGCTGAGAGGTGAGCCACATGGTACAGCAGAGCTGCCATCAGCAGGATGGGGATTGGAGGAGCCGGCGTTTTCGCGGCTCTGACTAATACCCTGCGGTAATGCAACCAGGTGAGTGTACCTGTTACATAATCTGTGAGGGCTGCCTAAACAGACGGGTCCTGCAAATTTAAATGTTCCACTTACAATGCCTCTGTGTGGGTGGTGGAGTTGCTAAGGATACATCTAAGGGCATACTTAAGTTGCCTTGTACTAAGCCTGAACGCGATTCTCCCCACTCCCCTCTGGCCTGCACTCACATTGCACTCAACGTTCCAGGCCGGAGCACGCTTATGTCATTAGGATGGAACTTTCTGTTTGGAAGAAAACATGAAGAAAAGCGCTTTCGTTAATAGACTGTCTAATAGATTTATCACTTATGCTGTGCAGCGATTTTCACTTAATTGTACTGCACATATCGAACATTATGACCGCTGACGTTAATGGAGGAATTTGCAGCTTTACTCACAAATTACAAAGATTTTGCCTGAAAAGGTTTTAGATTTTTTATGTTAATTTAAAAAATCTTGTATAATATTACTTGCCATGTTTGTTTGTAGGGCTGCACGATTTATCGCACAATACAAAAAAAATGCGAAACACTTAAACGTGAATCTTAGTGCGATTATGAAATCGCAAAGGCAGAGATTTAAAAAAAAAAAATTTTATTGTGCAGCTTGTCAATGAAGTATAGCTCTAAGTGCTAATCCATCTGAAAGCACTGCGAGTTTGAGTTGCTTATAATGTACTTTTGAAAAAGCAACACGCGTCAAACATTTTTCCAGACATGAGAAGCATTTATTGTCCGTGTTTTTACTCCAGACTCACTTCATAACGACAGTTGAGCGTCCTTCTGTGAGATTATGTAGCTTCTTACACAGAATAAGGCAGTCGTGTTTATTAGTCATGTTTAATCAATCAAAGCATTTCAATCTTCTGTTTATTCAGCTACAGCGATATGATGCGTGTTATCATCTTCTGCGGCAGGGCGTATTTGGAGTTTCTGCACGAGCGCCCTCTGGCTTTCAGATGGAGAAGCATTTACTACTGATCACAGAGCCGTACAGCTCTGACGAGCTGCGCATAAAATAATCGCAGCCTTTGCCAAATCGCATGCGATTTAATTGCGATAAATCATGCATCCCTATTTGTTTATTTGCTTGGTTTTTATTGTATTTATGTACTTATGTATTTTTGCCATGAAAATAGCCTCAGATGCTGACATGGCATTAAATAAAATTATACTGTACTGTACTATTCTCGCAAACTACAATTCCTGATCATCAATAAGGTGAGAACCAGATGCATTATAAACCTAAATATACTTGAATTAAAGGATACAATTTCCCTGATAATTTACTCACCCCCATGTCATCCAAGATATCATCCTATTCTACTTACGGAAAAAAATGTAACTGGCGCTGCGTTCATTATCAGGAAAATTTTATTTGAAAATGAACTAATCCTTTAACTGAAAAGTGTACTATCCAAGTAGTAATAGAAGATGGTTGTTGTCGTATTGATGACAGTAGCGCACAAGCCCAGGCGGGCCAGGGCATGGTTCACTGTACGATCACAGTAGTCAAATGAACCAGACTTTGGGGGTCAAATGTGCTCCAGCATGGTACAAAGACCACACGTACCCAGAGTGAGTACACCCTAAGAGATATTATGGCAAGTAAATAAAGAAGATTCTTTTTCAGAAGCTGGAACGAGGCTCAATACAAAGGCTTTTAGCAGCCAAATACATTCTTTTTTCCCCATAATAACAACTTCAAGAATGTGTAATTTTTATTTTTACTTGAACTTAATTATTTAATTGAAGTATGCATAACAGTAACAATTCGTGGTTCATTTCGAATTGTACATAACTAAAAAAAAAAAAATGACTCCATTAAGTTGCATACAAATAATGGCTCTGAATGATTCACTAAGTGATTCAAACCGCTGACTCGCATGAATTCAAGGGCTATTTCGCAAATATTTTTGATTGACTCATTTAAAAAGCCTCCACGGCTAAGACTGCATTCATAGTTGCATGCAGAAAGCATGGTTGTGCAAGACTGTGTTTGTCCACTTCATGTGCTTCCATATGCAGGTTTTCCAATTGTTGCCAATGGTGGCTATATTTTAAATGATGGGGGTGGGGGGGTTGATCAGTTTAGATAGTGCTGTAGAGTGACGCAGGACAACGGTTTCATTTGATGTTGCAGTCAGAGATGGAGAGAGAAAGAACTGCATTCCTTTTTGTCTTGTGAAGGACAGAGGGAGGTCATAGAGGGGTCTGATTCTCTAAAACGCCTATATAGGAGGAATAAAGCTGGGTAAATGGATTTAGGTTAACCCTTCTGCATGGAGGAAAACAGTGTAGCAGGAAGATGGTGGTGAAGAGAGTGAAGAATAACAAAGAGGGAGGTGACTGCAGGGGGAAAGAGAGTCTCGTGAGTGGAATGTTAAGTGTCTGTCTAGAGGCAGCAGCTGTGTAACCTCGCCGTCGAGCGACCCCAGAGCTCACAGCTCCTCTCACATGAATCTTCAGCATCCAAGTGCATCCTCCAGCCTCTGCTGGGAGGTCGACAAACTGCCCTTCAGCAGATGGTGCAGTGATGTTTGAAAAGCGATGCTCCCCTGCTCCCTGATGAGGTCTGCATGACGTATCTCTAATCAGACCCGCAGGGTTTGAAATGTGACGCAGCCGCATGACACAGGGAAATAAATGTTTACACGCCCTTTAAAAGTTACCCTTCAGTCAGACTGAGGCAATCATTTCTTTTTAAATGCTTTTTAAATGCTTCAGTTTCAGCCGACCAATCAATTTTGAGAAGTCGAACTAACAGACCTAGAGGATGGAGCTCATTTCGTCCAGCTTGTACACTACTGTTCAAAGGTTTGGGGTCAGTACAGTGTTGTTGTTTTTTGTTTGTTTGTTTTTAGTTAATACTTTTATTCAGCAAGGACTTTCTATTCACCAAAGAATCCATCAAAACGTATCACGTCTCCACAAAAATATTAAGCAGTACAAGTTTCTTGAGCACCAAATCAGCATATTAGAATGATTTCTGAAGGGTCATGTGACACTGAAGACTGGAGTAAATTATACCTCAAATCCTCCAGCAATCTGAGAACAGTGATAGCTGATCTAACTCCTAGCATAAGCTCCCATCCCTTTGTCCCGTTACCCTGTCAACGGCTGCGTCATCTTGCTAAATTGGTTAAATAGATTGCATGTACATTTATATCTTTGCATTTTTTTCCCCCTACCTTAGCTCTTTAGAAGGGGAGTCATAAACTTGTCCTTGTAGCTGATTTTGTTTAACTTCACTTTTATAGAAGAATGACCTTGCTGGGCTTTGCTGAAGATGACCGCTTCTCAAATCTCTACGTTATTACCACAGTCTTTCATACATCTGCTGGCTGATAGCATGTAAAGTGATGCCATTATGAAACATCTGATCTGTTGGGCCGTTGGGTCATCTCCTGTCATCTGCAGACCAGCAGTGGTAATTGACCGCTCAGCTGTGCGCATCTCCTCTTTCAAAATGCAGTAAAAGCTCTTTATTTCCGAGCACTGCTGTTAATGCTAAACTCAGTGGATTTTGAGTCTTCAGTCTTAAAGTTGTCTACCTTTTTTTTTTTTTCGTGTCTCAGTCTGGATGCTCTGGCTGCTCAAATCGGATTTCATGTTGTCTTTTGCATCACTCTTAATGCGACACACAACGATAACGTCAAAACCGGTGACGGAAATGCCAAAAAGTTACTCATACAGTATGCAAATGGTATATTGGCTATGACTAAAGTGCACTGCAACTGCAACTCAACAGTGAGCATATTTGTTTTGAAGGGTAGGTGGGTACGACTACATCATAACCAATCTATCTACATGCGCTGCTTTGGTAATGTCTGGACACCCAAATCTTATTTGATCACTTTGAATTAATCATGCGGACAGTCTGAAAATAAATAAATAAATTTGCCTGCTGTCTGAATATAGCCTACAAATTCCTTAAATCAAGATATTTGTTATATAAAGTATATAAATTACTTGAAGCAATGATTGCATAAGATGTTTTCATAGATTGTATCTTGAATCAGGGTTGCAAAGTTCTTTGTTGTTGTCATTTCCTGCAGCTTAAAGGTTTGACATTTAATAACTTGTTTGTACTGAAATGTTTGTAGTGAAATATGTATTCTATCCAATTCATATTCTACCAATTATAAAACTGTGCTAGTTTTTATTTATGAAAATTGACTGTTTGGTTACTACTGTAGTACTGTAATTTGAAATTGTGTGTGTGTGTGATGCATAACAGTGACTGTAAAATATGTATTTTAGGTATGGGAGTGGCATATTTAGAATTTTGGTATTTAGGCTAGATTTGATTGGGAATTTGGCTGGTTTTGTTACACAGATCTGGCAACCCTCTCTTAAATATACATGTTTTACTGCACTGGCAGAATTTCTTGTAGTTTTTAACGAGAAATAAAATGTATGAAATCTAATATATTTTCACATTGACAATATTAACCCCTGAATTAATCACACTGAGGTGATGCCTTAACAACTTTTCTCTGTTTGAGGGTATGTTTATGCAACAACGATGTACTGAAAATTAAAGTTCAGTTGGCGGCGTTGTCAAAAGATTCACACGTATCCGCAAAAACGACTAAAAATGCTGTATTATGCTGATAGGCCAGTAGTTGGATTTAGGGCTGCTAATCGCGATTACGATTACGGATGCCACGATTTCGTAATCGTACAAAAGCGCGATTACAAGGAAAAATATCCACTTACATGATTCTGCGTGTTTAACAAGTGAGTTATGAGCATGTCAAGTTGTGAGAGGTGAATCGTGACTACTTCAGAATGTAAAAAAGGAGCTACCAGTGACGTAGGTGTACGCTGATATGTCGAACGCACGCGAAACACCAGCACCCGCCATTTTTAAAAAGCCATGTACACAGCCTATATATTTACTCCACGAACTAACTCTACAAATATGGACAACAGTGATAGATGGACCTCTGAACCGTACTCTCAGGAGAAAATCCAGAGCGACTTTGAGCAGACCAAGCGAAACAACATGATTATGTATTTCTGCTAAGCTAGTGACATTGGGCATCAACCACACGGGCATGGCAAAAGCTAATACCGTTTCATATACTGTCTACTTTCTTTGTATAACAGTTCTATCTAATAACCTATTAGGACTGTTAAACAGATCGTAAACTAATGAAGACGGAGAATGCGAGCACTGTGCTCAGGCTCTGGCTGAGCTGTTCTCAGCGCAGTCAAAATAAAAGTCCGCCACGCCGTCAAAATAAAAGTAACAACAACAAGCGCAGTTTACGTCACTTCAGACCCTAGGGAAACATTAGTTCTCGGGGAACCACACTGGTGGCAAAAGCCCCTATTCAGGGCTCCAGACTGCGCCTAAAACGGTTGCATTTGCGACTAAAAATATTAATTTGCGAGTGATATTTTTGCTGAGGTCGTCATTGGCGACCAAACAAATTCACACGTTAGGACTGTAAAATTTGCATGTTATTTGCGTGTTCTGTCACCAGTAGCCTATGACATCATTTGATGTGTTGACGTAATTAAATGAGATGTTGCTTGTGAATGTTTCACTGCGTTAGAGCGCAAATATATGAACAGGTAGGGAAACATTTCACACACCAAACAGACGCCACAGAACTAGAGCTGATGAAAGCTGACTGTGTTGTTGCCTGAGTCGGTGCAAAACAGCTGCATTTGAACACACCGTTCTGCACAATGCAGCGCGCGTTTACCGTTTTGAATATCAATCATGCTGATCACCTCCATTATTCCACTCATTATTATGCTCATCAGATAAATTTAAGGTCATTTTAAGGCGTCTTATATTTTGTGGATGGAAAAACAAATCGCGATAATCCCTAATGTGATTATTATTGTCTTCATTAAGTAAATGTGAGCGCTGCATGTTTTAAAGTCTAAAGATGGCGCTGTTGCGCGTTCTTCAGAGCAGCTCGCACTCAATGATTAGCGCACATTGATCAGCATTAGTTCTTGAGCAATCGGTTGACTAATTATCACGAAGTTTACTTTATATTATTTATATTATATTGTGTTGTAAACGGTTGTAGCAAATCTAACCGGATTCAAAATATTAATAAGAACTATAATAGTATTAAGTGAAAATAGTGACATTCATTTCCCAGAAAAGTCACAAGATGAAAAAGCTGAAACTGTAAAGGGGACCTGTAAGAACAACAGGATGACTAAAAGCAAGTGATTTTAAAATTGTAACTTCATTATTGTGTGGTTCTTCCCCCATAGGAGCCGATGGCTCCTTTTAATGTTTTTTTTTTTTTTTTTGTCTGGAGCCCTGCTATTATTATACCATTGACATTTGAGGTTTAATGCTATAGAGTGTTTTCAGATTGTTTTTGTTTTTTTGTTTTTTTCTTTATATACAAAAATATGGCATGCAGTTGCTTCAAACAATGGTACAAAGCTATTCAATACATCATTTAATGTAAATTGTGATAATCGTAATTAATAATCGCAATTACAATTTCAAGGGAATAATCGACAATTATGATTTTTGTCATAATAGTGCAGCCCTAGTTGGCGAAGTCACTTGGTAAAGAAACACTATGTGCCCATAGAATGAATACATAAGTCACTGTTTTTGTAGTTTACATAGATACAATAACAGTATAATTTTCAAAAACTTTTTCAAAAGTTTGCGTTTTCAAACCACCAGAACGCCGCTGTCATGTAAATGAATGACCAAAATGCATAAAGTTTTCAGTTGAAAACGGTGTTGTGTAAACGGCCCCTCAGTCACTCTTCTCTTGAACGAGGCCTCACCTTAGGGGACGGCTGTCAGTGTAGTATGACATTGGCCAAGGAGACTAGATACAGGAGGATTGGGACAAGTGTAGGCAAGCCCCAGTTGACCCAAAGGAATATGGTGAAGCACAATGCTGATGTAAGCCTCTTGAGGAATTGACCTTAAAAAGGGGAATAGAAAGCATTAAAAACATTAGCTGACTGCCTTTGCCACATGCTAACCGCTGCAGTGTGAATGCTTATCATCTCTGAGAGAAAGTAACAAGCAGCCAGTGTAAAGCTAAAATGTGTTGTGTGACTTCCTGTACACTAATTAATGTCGTCTTCCTCCCAGTGACACACTTTGTTGTAATCTTTCAGCTTCTAAATTTACTGTGCCTCTCTGCTAATTGTTTCCTTTGCTATGGTTATGGCTCGGACTCATGGGAATTGTCCTTAGAAGTACTAAATCAAGGCTGCTCTGTGATCGCTCAGGTGGGGTTTCATTGTATTCAAAACTTTGCAACATGACTTAACAGCAAGCCTGTAGTCTAACGACCACCCTGTCCCCGTGGAGAGCGAGAGAGTGAATGGAGGACAGAGACAGGATGTGCAGTTAAGAGTTGACCAGATTTGACGAGATACATAATCAGTCAGCCAGATGGCCGCTCTCTCTTCTCTCGTGTTTAAAGGGGAGGTGTTGTGCTCTTTCTCCTCTTGCTGTCCTCAGCAGGCATCAGTTCAGTCCCATCGGCAGCAGTGGAGGAACAGGCTTTTGGAGGACAAGTTGTCTGCATGAGCATATCCAGCCCTGTGTGTTTATGTTCCCGTGTCGTCGCTGCATTTGTCAGTTCCCTCAGGAAGCACTCCCAGGGGAGCCCCGGCCAGTTGAGACTGCTTGGGAGGGAGTGATCTTTGCGCAAACCAGCCGAAGGCAATCAGGGACAATGCGAGGAACAGTTAATGCTTCCTTTGAAAATGGGATTAGACCTCCTTAAAGTTTGCTTACTAACACGTTTATTAGTGGTCAAGATGTCCCTTATGTTTTCCCAAGAAAATATGAGCTAATGTGAACCAATGATGCATGCTTTTAAAAATGTTTTTTTTTTTTTTTGGCACATGCTAAGGAGCACTATTGATGTTTTGTGTTGTTTAATTTCACAGTATACTCTCTTTGTGTCTTTTTGTCTTGATCATCCAAAGGTGAATATCTGTAGCACAAACTGTGAAGTTAAAACCGCATTATGGTTTACCCATAAATAACTCTCAGTTGGAATTGCTGCTTATCACAACCTAAATGAGGTCCTATGCTGTTTCTCAGGAAGAGGAAATAGCTGAAGCCTTTCTGAAGTCATTGAGGAGTGTTTGGCAGTTTGTTTCCAACCACCAATTAGCAGCCAATATGACACACACAACCACTTGTTTTGTTAGCTTTTTTAACTTCCTTGTTTTGATTCTGTAAAGTTACTTTGATAAAAGTAAAGTTGTTTTTTTTTTTTGTTTTGGGTTGGAACTTATCTCTCTGAGCATTGTTGGATAAAATCATCAAGGGATCGATAATAAAACTTTAAGCTTTATAGCATAGCGGGCCTTTGAAGATGTTTTTTGAGTGTTCTTTTAATTAAAATGCCTGCGGCTTGTGCAACGTTTTAACTCTATCATTAACACTTATTATTAGAATAATATTAAGCAGTCTGAAAATGATGTTTCTGTGATCTATTCTTATAGGACTTTCTCTCCTTGTCTATCAAAATTAGGTTACCCTGTTATATGACCTTTTTCTAACTTGAGCTATATATTGGAAATATGTTCCACATTCTTTTAGTTTGGTTTAGGGGCATTTTAAACATTATTATTACAGTATTATTGTAAATTAGATCATGGAAATATATATATATATATACACACACACACACAGAGCCCCCTAGAGCTCCATTGAGTGCCCTTCACTTATTCTGCTTAATAATTCTAATAAAGCATGTTCAGTGGCAATTCATGAAATATATGTGCTGTGTATGTAAACTGTATTTAGTTTGAAGGATCTTAAATCCCTCTTTATACTCTTTATACATTCTATGGACTAACAATCTCCTCTCAAACAAAATCTGTTTACATATTGGGTGTTAGCTTGACTGTTCATCATAGGTTATATCAAAATAGCCTTTCCATTTTAGGATCTGTGTTGGTTGTTGGTCTGATACCACCCATCATCTCCATTAAAAAAGTGCAAAGAGGCCTATCGGTGCACTTGCATGTTGTTGAAAACTTAGTCCAGAAAAGGCAAAGCATCTAGGACCGTATCCTCAGGTTATTTGAAGTTCTTTCCACCCAGAACATCCTGTGAAAAGATTCTTCGTCATTGCCCACTCTTTCATAAACTCTATTTACACATCAAGAAGATTTAAACAGACGTCATCTCAAATGACTAATAAACGTCAAGTGTTTTAACATGCTCAAGTATCCATCGCCTTATTCATTAAGAGATTTGTTTAGAAAAGATTACGGTATTTACATTTGCTCTTTTCCTAGTAGCAATTACTAAACCCCCCTCTGTTTGTGGAAAGAATGAAGCCGAGTCTATTTTTGTCAACGTCAAAGTCGAACCAAAACCGCTGATGCTGTTCATTAACCTCTTCAGTGCAGATTTTATCTGAAGATGTTGAGATGGTCCTCCTACGTGTCTTAAAAAGGACTGGATAAGATAAAGCATTGCCATAATTATTGTGATATTTGGTTTTGTAAAGCTTGCTTAAGAACTTTAGCAAGTGCACCTTAAAAAGTTTCTGAGAAAAACTAAAAATGGTTTGGACTGTTTTCTTTTTTTAGATGAGTGATGTATTGAAAGCACAATCCATTATCGTCAATTATCACCAAGCCATTAGCTGTTGAGCCAATACTTAAGATTCAAAGGGTGCTTGCTTGGTGGTTCATGGTTTCAACTTGGCATTGTGCCTTACGAACATCGTTTGAAAGTGTAATGGCACTTTTGTTGTAATCAGTGGTACAGCTTTTCTTGGATCCGTAGAGCCTGACTTGCTTTGCTTATAGGGATCCAAGTCCTTTCTCCTGAATTGTTCTTGCTCTTTTATTGCTGTTTGATTATATGCTTATAAATTTGGAATGGCATGATAGTGTTGTTTTTGGTTTGCCTTGCCTTGTTTGCTTTAAGCACTGGATTTATCTCTATCTAACAGCATGGTTTTTGTTTCCTTTCAGTGGGTGACAAAGTTCCTGCTGACATTCGCTTGACTTCCATCAAGTCAACGACCCTGAGGGTGGACCAGTCCATTCTAACAGGTGAGAACAATGGCATCAAGTTGTTCTAGGCTTTGAGCCGGTAGAATTACTACGGACACTGCGGTGTGTTATCGGGCAACAGGTTATAATGTCACAATCTTGGGATTGTGTTTTAAATAATGAATCCTATATGAAATAAAATAAATTCAGAATGCTGAAATATACCATCTACAACATAAAAGTCTAAATACAAACTGTTGAAGCTACTTCACTTTCTCGTAGCACTGTCACCACGCAACTTCGAAATTTGTATTCTTGGTTTGTATTGAGCCAAGAGGTTAATCTGTGATGTTGTGGTCAAACATCTTTTGTTAGGCTAATTTGCTGGCTACAGTTCACCGAACTTGGACTTTGTTACACAAGAAAAGACCAAATTACTTTGTGTGCTTGCGTTTCTGCTCTCCTAAGTTCATGTGCACATGAATAGAAGTAAATGGTGTCCATATAGTATTTGTTGTTCTTTATGTGCCCATTTTGTTTTTTTGTTTGATTATTATTTTTTTGAACCATTGAATATCCACAGTTCAGTAGTATTCTTCTCAGGTCTGATTTTTTTTTTTTTTTTTGCAGCCATTGTAATGCTTAGCAGAGACATCACAATCTAGGATGTTTTGTCTTTATTTATTTATTTATTTGTATTTGTACAATGTCACATTACCCTTTTATCTAATCACAAAACCACGGTTAAATATAGTTTCTGTTGCGGATGCAATATAGATTCAGAAGTGCAGGAAACACTGCTGCAGTAAGCCACCTTATAAAGTCAGTTCAGTAGTTGATATGAGGTGGAAAAATAAGGCATTTTTACCTGAGAAGGTTCAGTGCTTCTTATTTTAAAGGGAGGTCAGCTGTGCTCAGTCTCTGCAATCCAGTTAGGGGGAAAGACAGAAAAGAAGTGCTCTTGTAAAAGTGAGGTCAGGCTTCACTGCCTTAATTGGTAACGGCTTGTTTGACTTCTCCACATCTTTTAGCTGCTCCATCCATGGCTATTTTTTGTTGGGATTCTTTGCCATCCTGACCAGAACTGAACCGTTAAAGCAATTACATAAATGCACATCAAGGACTTAAATTGGGACACCTGCCTGTCGAAACCGCAAACCTGATCATGTATTAGTCTTGGAGGGCAGTCGAGTAGTACCAGAACTTTGATTTCACCAACCTGTCATCTGTATCTTCTCTTCGCAGGAGAATCTGTGTCCGTAATCAAGCATACAGACCCGGTCCCTGACCCTCGTGCTGTGAACCAGGACAAGAAGAACATGCTCTTCTCTGTAAGTCAGGCCTCTGATGAATGCTGTCAGCATATTATTTGTGGTACCTGATAATGCAGGCCTTGTTATTGCTCTTGCTCATATTTTGGGTTAGACCTTCTTTTTTTCTTCTAAACTTACGTTCAACCAAGGCTGTACTTATTTAATTAAAAATACAATAAAAACTAAATATTTTGAAATTTGATTACAATTTAAAACAACTGTTTTGTATTTTAATATATTTTAAAATAAATTCAGTCTTCAGTGTCACATGATACTTCAGAAATCACTCTAATATGCTGATTTTTAATATGCTCAAGAAACTTATTTCTTGACTTATTAGCAGTTGTTATTAATGTTGGCAACAGCTTAATTTGTGGAAGCCACTATACATTTTTTTTTTTTCTTCAGAAAAATTAATATTCTTTAATGAATAGAAAGTAAAACAAAACAAAAAAACTGCTGAATATTATTGAGTATTTCTTAACTGAGTATTAATTTCTTTCTTTTTTCTTTTTTAAATCTTACTGGTCATTAACATTTGAACGGTAGTAGAAGTCATAATATATAGTTGTATATTAGCAACATATCTGTAATAACATTTAGCATATCTTTAAGCAAACAACCACCAACCAATATTATTAGTTTTGCACATAATAAGCCAATAATTATTTTCATGTTATGGCTGATAACGGCCCATATTAAAATAAAAAGGATTTATTTTAAGATGTATTAAATTACATTTAGCAGTGTTATTATTAATATTTTTAAGATTAACTTTAAGTGAGCATTAGATGATGGCAAAGGTAATCTAAATGTAAAATTAGAGGAAATGGACATGCACAGTGAAATATCCACTAATGGTTGATTCAGATCAATTAAAAAAAAAGCTTGAACATTGTCCAGTATCCAGTATGGTGCTGATATATCATTCATCCTTATTTGCATGATTTAGAACCAGTTTTGTTTCTAGAAAACTTAGATATTGCTAACTTTAAGGGGATTTTAGCTCATTTAAAACTTACCTTTGACTTTGTGTTTACAGGGTACCAACATTGCTGCAGGCAAAGCCGTGGGCGTAGTGATCGCCACTGGTGTGAACACAGAGATTGGCAAAATCCGTGATGAGATGGCATCTACGGAGCAGGAGCGCACGCCGCTGCAGCAAAAACTGGATGAGTTCGGCCAGCAGCTGTCCAAGGTCATCTCGCTCATCTGCATCGCCGTGTGGATCATCAACATTGGACACTTCAACGATCCCGTTCACGGTGGCTCATGGATCCGCGGGGCCGTATACTACTTCAAGATTGCGGTCGCGCTGGCTGTGGCCGCCATCCCCGAAGGCCTGCCCGCCGTCATCACCACGTGCCTGGCTCTGGGTACCCGTCGCATGGCCAAGAAGAACGCCATTGTACGCTCTCTGCCCTCGGTGGAGACCCTAGGCTGCACCTCAGTCATCTGCTCGGATAAGACCGGCACACTTACCACCAACCAGATGTCCGTTTGCAGGGTGAGAATGCTGGGAATATTATACTCAATTGAAGTGAGCTTTAGTCAGCAGCTTCAGGGCTAATCAAAAAGGAAATAACTTGCAACCCTGGCTATTACGAATTCTGTTTAACCCATAATTTAATTCCTTGGCAATAGTGAGGCTGTGATTGTTTAAAAATGTGTGGGCTGGGGTTCAGCCAAGATATTACTACATAGACAATTGAATAAAAATGACACATTCATGATGGTATTGATTTAGCACTAGTACATGACTTGGCTTCAAACGAAAGTGGTGGGAAAACAGCTTTGATATTGCCATGATTAATAATTTTATTTTGTTTTATCTTAGTTTCTCATGACATTGTTGTTAGACCACCCCAGTTTGCCTCTGTATTTCCTTTTATGCTGTTTTCCTGTTTGACAGGATTCATTTTAAAGGATGACATGGTTTATTTGTCTATTTCTCCCCCTTATGGTGTCCCTACACCCCTCATCTTTTGTCATCCTCGTCATCTGTTCTGCTTTCTTTGTTCTTCTCCACCTTGACTGCGAGATATGATCAGTATGCGGTAGTAAGTTACTTGCAGTAGTGTTGCATAACTGACCGTGTGTGTGTGTGATCTGCCTGTGATCCACAGCAGTGCCTTTGCTGGGGGCTGTACAGTACAAGCATGCAAGCCAAATGTGTAGCGCTGCTGATTTGAGTGTAAGGGTTAAATTTAGTATCAGGCTTTCTTTTCTTTTTAATAGAAATGGTTTTAAGTAAGTTTATGCTTGATTTATTCTGTGAATGTTCAGGATGTGGCTAAACCAAAATAATTTTTACCCTAAATATACAGTTTGCCTCGGCTGTCTAAAATAATACTGTATGGGAAGGGTGCTACTAAAATTAGCAGTGTTTCAACAGAAGGAATGTAATCTTGTTAACCCTAACCCTATGTATTATACTTGTACTCGTATTAAACCATTAACTCGTACTGCACCGTTTCCGCTACAGACACAAATTCTAATCTTGCGCCTTATTGAGGTGCATTACGTTTAACCCCTTAGCATTCTGTAAAATGAGCCAAAAACGACTAAAAAAGGCATACCCAAAGTAAATTACATGCTGTTTTTGAACCATTTGGAGTATATGCATGGTTTCGGTCTCTTTTGAAAGGAATGTGTACCGCAGGCGGTACAGTGAAACGCTAACAGGTTAAAGGTGCAGTGTGTAAATTTTAGTGGCATCTAGTGGTGAGGTTGCAATATATAGAGAAGCTACGGTGGCCAACACAGGACAAAGATGTCGTCATCATCTGAGACAGCAGAGAGTAGCAAGTCATGCAAATGCCTCTGTAGAGCAGTTTGTCCGTTTAGGGCTACTGTAGAAACATGTCAGCACAAAATGGCGACTTAACAAGTAAGAGAACCCACAGTGTATGTAGATAGAAATGGCTCATTCTAAGGTAATAAAATGTAATGGTTCATTATGTAAGGTCTTGATACACCACTAAAAAACATGGTTATGTATATGGTATTGCTTTTCTGTCAACAGACCTTCCTAAAATGTACACATTGCATCTTTAACAGATCATATTTAGTGGTGGACCGATATGGATGCTTTATTTTACATAATTAAGCAATGCCTATACTAAAAAACCTAAATACTGCATATACCATAAATCATATTTATGATTTTTACCTGGAGAGTGTCAAAATGAGTAAAAAATCTCCTCAAGCTTGTATGTATATGCATTTCTTTTTATATACAATTCTAAAATATTTCATTAGCTAGTTATTGCTCTAGTTGATCAAAATTTGGTTGAAAGCTACAGACATTTTGTGACTAGAATTGTTCTTTTGAGTTGGTTCTTTTCAGTGAATCATTCAAACTGGTTCTGGGTTCAAAATGTTCTGAATGATTCATTGGTGACTCATTCTAAATCAAAATGATTATTGGAAATCCTTAACTAGTGAATAGAGCATTCTACAAATGTTTGTGTAACATCTCTTTTTTTTAAAACGCATGAACACGCACAGCAGATTCTGCAAAGTGTCAGGATTCTCAAAGCACACAACAATTACAAAAATAATGAACGTAATATTACTAATATTACAATAATAATGAACATAAACAACTTACAGACCTCCTTCGGACCGAATGCAATGATTGGACGAACATATTTTTAGTCCTGAGACTTTCACAGAATATATATGTAGATGTTTTAATATTTAGACCACTTCTATTATTGATTGCTATCAAGATGTGAAGATAGTTTCACCTAGTATATAAAAAGTGTTTATAAAACCAATGCTTACCCTACATTTTTTGGTTTTGTTCTTCCATCACCTTTTTTTAAATGGCTAATATCAGATGTGTTTCATGTTTAAGTTTTTCTGCTAATCATGTCTTTCTCCAGAGTACTAGGTGCCTTAGAGATTAGTGCCTGTCTCTCTCTCCCACACACTCTTCTGTCTCTGTTTCTCGACTGTTGTCCACTGGGTTTTAGCACTACAGCAGCAACGCTGTTCCACTTTACCATCCCACTCGCTCTCAGCTCTTTTATTCTCTTCTCTTCCTTGACATATTCGGAAATCTGATTGTCTTTTGTGCTTAAAAATATCTTTAATGCCAAGTTGCTTATGTTTTGGGCAGGGTTTTAAAGCTCCTCTGAACTCAGGTTCACTCTTAAGTGAGTGTCATGTAAAGTGTTTACATCTGTAATGCTGGTATATTCAGGTCAGGTGGAGTTGGGATCTTTTCATGAGGTGTTTTTAGACGTCAGAGATCATCTGTGGTGGGTTGTTCTGCCACCTGCTGGTAGAGATTTAGTTTAGTTTTTTTTTTTAATTATCTTTTTTGTTGTTGTTGTTGTTGTTGTTGTTGTAGATGTTCATTGTGGATCAGGCAAATGGAAACAGCTGCTCTTTGAAAGAGTTCACCATTACTGGCTCCACATACGCCCCTGATGGACAAGTGTGAGTTTTCCTGCCCATGTGCACATTATTTCAAAGTGCACATGACACCTCTGTTGATCATCCTCTTTTTACTCGCTCCAGGTTTCATGAGGGTAAACCAGTGCGATGCTCACAATATGATGGTCTGGTTGAAATGGCCAGCATCTGTGCTCTGTGCAACGACTCATCTCTAGATTACAACGAGGTTAGTTATTAACATGCATGTTCTGGTAAATGCAGCATCCTCTGTTTATCCATAAAAGACAGCTACTAATGCTGGGAACTATATCTTCTCGCAGTATAGATGTCACTTAATTTGCTTGGAAATATAATTTTAATAAATTTGTTCCCATATTTTTAGTATCCATCTAATTCATAATAAATGTATATATAATCTGTGTTAGCTGATATTAGATTACTTTTCTGCTAATTAATGGTCACTTATCAGCTTTTTTAATTTAATAAATTAAAAAAGCTGATAAGTCGTTTTTTGTAAATCTCACAATGTTTGTTTTTCATGCTGTACATTACTTTAAAATTACATTACATTAAAAATTATTTATTGTGTTACATAAAACAAGTGTCAGCTTGTCAGTATCAATCAGAATATTTCTAGTAGTGGATCCATAGTGCTTGCATTTAATTATCAAACAGAAGTTCTAAAGAGTTTCTTTCTATGTCAGGCCAAAGGTGTGTACGAGAAGGTGGGAGAAGCCACAGAAACTGCTCTAACATGTCTGGTGGAGAAAATGAACGTGTTTGACACAGAACTGAAGGGCCTTTCCAAGGTTGAGAGGGCGAACGCGTGCAACTCGGTATGTCATACATTTCCGACTGTAGATTATGAGTTAGTTGCAACCTTAGTGGGTCATGTGGTTGTGGAAGCCCACATTAATTTCCAAATTGGTTTTCTGTGTTTGATGTAATGGCAGCTTTCATCTCTGAGTAATTTGTTGGATTCTGTCTTTCTATGTCTCAGGTCATCAAACAGCTGATGAAGAAGGAGTTCACTCTGGAGTTCTCCCGAGACAGAAAGTCCATGTCAGTGTACTGTACTCCCAACAAAGCTCGCTCATCCATTGGCAAGATGTTTGTTAAGGTAACATCACAATTTTCAGGGAGACTTTAGCACTCCAGTGTTTCAAACAAGACTACTTCACTTTTGAAATGTGTTGTGGTACAGCAATGTACCTGCAGCTTCCTTAACTCATTATTTCTGGGTGCAGGGTGCTCCAGAGGGAGTGATAGACAGATGCACGCACATCCGTGTGGGTGGGAATAAAGTTCCCCTGACAGCAGGTATTAAAGAGAAGATCATGTCTGTGATCCGTGAGTACGGCACAGGACGTGACACGCTGCGCTGTCTAGCTCTGGCCACCCGAGACAACCCATTGAGCAAAGAAAGCCTTGTACTGGAGGACTCAAACCGGTTCATTGAGTATGAGGTGAGAAGAGCATTTTTGTGTTATGACATTCACATTAATGATGTGTGTGTGTGTGTGTGTGTGTGTATATATAATATAATATAATATTATATATATATATATATATATATATATATATATATATATATATATATATATATATATATATATATATATATATATATATATATATATATATGTGTGTGTGTATATATATATTGTCAGTAATATATACTAGTGTTGTCAAAGTACCAACTTCGATACTAAGTCGGTACTGAAATTTTAAAAATGTGATGCAGGTTTTTTTTTTTTTGAGCGTTGTTGAGCGGATTCGTAAACACCTGATTGGCCATTGTGTTCATGCACTCATCAGATACAGTGGGTACGGAAAGTATTCAGACCCCCTTAAATTTTTCACTCTTTGTTATATTGCAGCCATTTGCTAAAATCATTTAAGTTCATTTTTTTTTTTTCTCATTAATGTACACACAGCACCCCATATTGACAGAAAAACATAGAATTGTTGACATTTTTGCAGATTTATTAAAAAAGAAAAACTAAAATATCACATGGTCCTAAGTATTCAGACCCTTTGCTGTGACACTCATATTTACCTCAGGTGCTGTCCATTTCTTCTGATCATCCTTGAGATGGTTCTATACCTTCATTTGAGTCCAGCTTGTGTTTAATTATACTGATTGGACTTGATTAGGAAAGCCACACACCTGTCTATATATAACCTTACAGCTCACAGTGCATGTCAGAGCAAATGAGAATCATGAGGTCAAAGGAACTGCCTGAAGAGCTCAGAGACAGAATTGTGGCAAGGCACAGATCTGGCCATGGTTACAAAAAAAATTCTGCTGCACTTAAGGTTCCTAAGAGCACAGTGGCCTCCATAATCCTTAAATGGAAGACGTTTGGGACGACCAGAACCCTTCCTAGAGCTGGCCGTCCGGCCAAACTGAGCTATCGGGGGAGAAGAGCCTTGGTGAGAGAGGTAAAGAAGAACCCAAAGAGTGGCCCGACGGAAGCCTCTCCTCAGTGCAAGACACATAAGAGCCTGCATGGAGTTTGATAAAAAAACACCTGAAGGACTCCAAGATGCTGAGAAATAAGATTCTCTGGTCTGATGAGACCAAGATAGAACTTTTTGGCCTTAATTCTAAGCGGTATGTGTGGAGAAAACCAGGCACTGCTCATCACCTGTCCAATACAGTCCCAACAGTGAAGCATGCTGGTGGCAGCATCATGCTGTGGGGGTGTTTTTCAGCTGCAGGGACAGGACGACTGGTTGCAATCGAGGGAAAGATAAATGCGGCCAAGTACAGGGATATCCTGGACGAAAGCCTTCTCTAGAGTGCTCAGGACCTCAGACTGGGCCGAAGGTTTACCTTCCAACAAGACAATGACCCTAAGCACACAGCTAAAATAACGAAGGAGTGGCTTAACAACAACTCCGTGACTGTTCTTGTAATATGGGGTACTGTGTGCACATTAATTAGCAAAATGGCTGCAATATAACAGAGTTAAAAATTTAAGGGGGTCTGAATACTTTCCGTACCCACTGTATGTCTGTGATTGGCTACAATGATCAACGCACAGGAGCGCTTGACGGAAGTGTTTGACCAGACCAATCCGGTGATAGACGCCTGCTTTCAAAGTCTCCCATGTGTATCTGTGTAAGCGCTCAGTAAAGAGCGTCATTGATGTCTATTTACAACATGTTTTTGAAGAGTTGATCATTGTAGATAATCATAGACGTATCTGATGAGTGCATGAACACAATGGCCAATCGGAGATGTTTAAGAATCCACTCAACAGCGATCAAAGTGTTACATTTTTAAAATTTCAGTACTTTTGACAACACTAACATATAAACACACTTTTATCTATTTATTTAATTATTATTTTATAATTATGTTAATTAACTACATAATTTTCATTTAATAGTCATGTATTATAATTTCTGTTTTTTTTCCTTTAGACGGACCTGACCTTTGTGGGATGCGTGGGCATGCTAGACCCACCCAGAGCTGAGGTGGCAGCTTCCATCAAACTGTGCCGTCAAGCGGGTATTCGAGTCATCATGATCACCGGCGACAACAAGGGCACAGCTGTTGCCATCTGCAGGCGCATCGGCATCTTTGGTGAGGATGACGATGTCTCGCGTATGGCCTACACTGGCCGAGAGTTCGACGACCTCTCTGCTGCCGCCCAGCGTGAGGCAGTGATCACTGCCCGTTGCTTTGCCCGTGTCGAGCCATCACACAAATCCAAGATTGTGGAGTTCCTGCAGTCCTATGATGAGATCACTGCCATGGTAAATTAGATTGTAAAATCATAACAAATACTTACTGAATGATTTTATATACACTTTCAATCAAAAGTTCGGGGTTAGTAAGATTTGTAAAAAAAAAAAAAAAAAAAATTGAAAGAACTCTCTTCTGCTCACCACGAGGCTGCATTTATTTGGTCAAAAATAGATTAATATTGTGAAAAAAATAATAATAATAATAATACTGTTTTCTGTCTTTAATATATTTAAAAATGTAATTTATTCCTGTGATAGTAAAGTTGAATTTTCAGCATCATTACTCCAGTCTTCAGTGTCACATGATCCTTCAGAAATCATTCTAATAGGCTGATTTGCTGTTAAAAAAAAACGTTTCTTATTATCAATGTTGAAAACAGTTGCTGCTTTAATATTTTTGTGGAAACCATGATACATTTTTGTCAGGATTTATTGATTAATAGAAAACTCAAAACAACAGCATTTATTTGAAATCGAAACCTTTTTAAAATTGTAAATGGCTTTACTGTCACTTTGGTTAATTTAATGTATTCTTGCTGTATAAAAGTATTTCTTTAAAAGAAAAAAAAAAACCCATTAACCCCAAACTTTTAAACTGTTGTAAAAAATAAAATTCTGTATTAAATGACTATAAAAGGAAGGATTTCTTCTAGATGGTTTACATTGTAAAAATCTTTTTCCCTCCACTGAATTGCCATCCTGTGTTTATTCCCGCAGACCGGAGATGGTGTGAACGATGCACCTGCTCTGAAAAAAGCTGAAATTGGCATTGCTATGGGGTCAGGCACAGCAGTGGCTAAGACTGCTTCAGAGATGGTCCTTGCTGATGATAACTTTGCTACCATCGTGGCCGCTGTGGAAGAGGGTCGAGCCATTTACAATAACATGAAACAATTCATCCGCTACCTCATTTCCTCAAATGTCGGCGAGGTGGTCTGGTAAGGTTCTTAACCTTTTGCTAACATATTAGGAATTTATTCTTTTATTCTTTTCACTGGTATGTCCACATTAAATAATTTCAAGTAAACATAAGATGGCTTTTGCAATCTATTTTACATGTGTGTAATCTTATGTATTGAGACTACCATTAAATATTTTGGGGTTGGTAAGATTTTTGAAAATGTTTTTGAAAGAAGTCTATGTTCACCAAAGCTGCATTTATTTAATCAAAATAAAGTAAAAACAGTAATGTTATTAAACATTACTATTTAAAATGATTGTTTATTTTAATACATTTTAAAATGTAATTTAATTCTATAATGGTAAAGCTAAATTTTCAGAAGCCTTTACTCCATTACTCAGTGTCACATGATCCTTCAGAAATCATTCTAATATGCTGAATTAGTGCTCAAGAAACATTCATTTTAAATAGAAAGAAAACGTTTAAGAATAGAAAGTTTAATAGGAAAGCATTTATTTGAAATAGACATTTTGTTTGTAAAAATGTGAAAGTCTTTACTGTCACTTTAGATCAATTTAGTGCGCCCTTGCAGAACTAAGGCCCATTCACACTAAGGATGATAACTATAATAACGATAAAGATGTAATTGTAAAAATCATTGTAAATAGAAAAGAATTATAGCAGAGTCCACACCACAACTATAACAATAACGAAACATTTGAACAATATCGTTTGAAGCACTTTAACAATGATTTTTTTCCAGCTGATGTACAATAAAAAACATTGACAGCCAATCAGAATCCATCCTGCTTTAAAGTGGCAGGTGACAAAACTGCAGCACATGCTTATATAAAAAAAAAGAACACTGTTGTCAACTGCTGTGGATGCTAATAGTTGTCGTTATAGTTATCTTTATAGTTAACATTCTTAATGTGAACGGATTTCATTTAATACTATTAATCAGACTTTTTAGTTTTTTAGTGAAACAGGGTTTTCAGTGAAAGAGAATTTTTTTTTTTTTTAATCAAGTCGATGGGTATTGCATACAAGAATGGTTATTAAATTATACATTGTATTAGTATTTTAGCCTTTATGAAATTGTTTTATCAAGGTTTATTATTGATCCTGTCAATTTCTTTTCAATCTCGTTTTGGCACAATCTCAATCCTAAAAGCAATACTATATAAATGACAACACTGTGAAATTTATGCCTTGAGCAAACTCAGATCACCGCCAAGGTCTTTTTGACATTCTTCCAGTTGTTATCTAATCGCTTAACTCACAATGTGTATTCTCTCTGGCAGTATTTTCTTAACGGCAGCTCTGGGCTTCCCCGAAGCTCTGATTCCAGTTCAGCTGCTGTGGGTGAATCTGGTGACCGACGGTCTGCCTGCGACCGCTCTGGGCTTCAACCCACCCGACCTGGACATCATGAGCAAACCCCCTCGCAATGCCAGGGAGCCCCTTATCTCTGGCTGGCTCTTCTTTAGATATCTGATCATTGGCTGTGAGTACACCACTGGGTTTGTTTGCTATATAGAGAGATTTGTTTTTTTAATTAATTTTTTTTTTTTTTTTAATTTTGTGGGTGAAGAAAGTTTTAACATGCTCTGTTCTCCATGTCCCCTTAAAGGTTATGTAGGTGCTGCTACTGTAGGTGCTGCTGCATGGTGGTTCATTGCTGCTGAAGATGGGCCTAGAGTCACCCTCTATCAACTGGTTAGAAACTCCCCTTACATTTTAACACACACTCTTTCTCAAACACATGCATTCCAATGTCTTAATTCACTTCTATCATTTTTATCTCTGCAGAGCCACTTCCTTCAGTGTGCACCAGACAACCCTGATTTTGAGGGCCTGAAGTGTGATGTGTTTGAGTCTCCCTATCCAATGACCATGGCTCTGTCCGTACTAGTAACCATTGAGATGTGCAACGCCCTCAACAGGTCTGTATAATAAAGCCACATCTTATCCCTGAAAATGACACAATTATGGCTCTATTTACATCTGCTATTAAAAATCATCCAATTACAAGCAGTAAGATGAAACATTGCTGTATACACCTGTATGTCTTTTTTTTTTTTTTTTTTTTTTTGTGGTTACATAAATGTTTTTAAGATTTCTTTTTTTTTTTTTTTTTTTTTTTACAAAATCTTTTTGTTCCAAGTAACAATGTTGATAAAGCACTTAAATATAATTAATAGTGTTTTCTAAAAATATGTTGGTGTGTATGTAATTTTAGGCTAAGCAAAAATGTGATTTGTTTCTAGTAGCATTCTCTGTTGTTTTAGTGGTGGTTACATGTATTAGGCAAACTTAAGATGTGCTGCCTGCAATTCATCAGCACTACCGATCAAAGGTTTAGGGTCAGTAAGAAAGTTTCTTGAGCAGCAAATCAGCATATTGGAATGATTTCTGAAGGATCATGTGACACTGAAGACTGGAGTAATAATGCTGAAAATTCAGCTTTACCATCACAGGAATAAATTATATATATAATATATATTCTATAAATGGAAAACAGTTATTTTATGTTGTAATATTACTTCACAATATTATTGTTTTTGCTGTATTTTGATTAAATAACTGCAGCCTTGGTGAGGTATAAAAGATTTCTTTCCTAAACATAAAAAAAATCTTTACGTCCCTAAACATTTGAATGGAAGTATACTCTTCAATTGTACTCTGGGGCAGTCATGGCCTAATGGTTAGAGAGACAGACAGGTAACCCAAAGGTTACGGGTTTGATTCTCAATACCGGCAGGAAATGATTGAGGTGCCCTTGAGCAAGGCACCTAACCTCCAATCACACCCAGCAAATGGCTGCCCACTGCCTCGGGTGTTTGTCCACAGTTTGCAGTGTGTGTTCACTACAGTGTAGTTACATGTATTTTCAATTTACACTTGTATTTGGCTACGTCCAATTACAATCACCATTACAATCCCTTTAAAACCAGGTTTTAACAGTGTAAGTGGGGGATTATATAAATATGCAACCAATTAATTTTACAATGTTATCTTCTTGATGTCCTGTTGCAGTGTTTCTGAGAACCAGTCTCTGCTTCGCATGCCCCCCTGGGATAATGTGTGGCTGCTAGGAGCCATCTGCCTCTCCATGTCCCTCCACTTCTTTATCCTTTATGTGGAGCCCCTGCCGGTAAGATCAGTTTTGATCAATAAGATGATCATTTTCAGTGTATCGGTTGTTGTTGTTGTTGTTTTGGCAGTCTTTGTAGAATCTAATGTTTTTGTTAATAAATAGTATAAACTTTTTTTTTTTTTTTTTACAATTAAAATTACAATTAATTAAAAAAGTTATGCAATACAATTACACAATTAAAAAGGTAATTGCAACTTTCTCTCAGAATTTTTTTTTTTTTTTTTTTTGCCCTTACAATTCTGATTTTATCACAATTATGAGGGGAAAAAATGAACTCGCAATTACGTGAAAAAAGAAAGAATTTCAAGTTTACTTCTCACAATTCTGACTTGATCGCAATTCCAAGGTTATAACTAAAAAGTAAGTGTAAACAATGTTTTCACTGTAGTTGTCTATTTTTATTTGTCTGTATAATAAAACATGGTGATGTTTATAACTCGCATTTCTGACTTTTATTGTGTGATATAATTGTGAGGGAGAAAGTCGCAATTCATTTTTTTTTTTTTTGTGGTGGAAACAAGCTTCCATACTTAGCACATTGCAAAGTGCAATGATGGTTACTGTTTACTTCCTTTTTATTCACATTTTTAAGTTTCTTTTTTGTGAAAAATAAATAAATAAATAAAAATACTATAATAGGATTACAAAATTAAACAATCTAAAGTATAAATCTTTATAATTTATCAAGTTTAAAGTTTAATATATATATTCAAATTATTTATTCCCAATTTAGTAAATATTAAGTAAGATAAATTTCATTTCAGCAGTTATGCTTGTTTTACTATCTTCACTATAATTTTTGGTCCCAAATTTTTACCAGTAAAATTCATAAAAATTTGGTACCAAAAATTATTCAGACACTTTGACCAGACCATGTTTTGCTTAAGTGTTATCTGACATAATTAAGATTTTTTTTTTTTTTTTTTTTTTCTGACCGTTTAACTCTAGAGAATAACTATAGTTAATAAACTGTATTAATGAATGAAATGTTCAAGGTGTCTGAATAAATTTTGGTTTGACTGTATAATTTGCGAGCACCAAGGAGGAATATGCGGGATATTGAAAGCGCTTTTGAATGTTTGCTTGTCTTTTACTTTGGCTTACGAATTCTAGATCAAGCATACTTTCTGTGTAGGTAGCCGACCACTCATTTTACAAGACAAGATATTTGTCAATGATGCTTAGGATCTGTTGCAAAACAAATCCTCTGCCATCATCCTGTCAGCCATCTCTCCTTACTGTCTTCTCATGATAAGTGAAATCTGATGTACTGTAATGTAACGACTACTCAGAATTAGGCTTCGGGCACATCCCTAGTATTTACTTTGTGTAGTGACTCTACCCTGGGCTTTCTCTACAGATGATCTTCCAGATCACTCCACTGAACGTGACCCAGTGGCTTATGGTGTTGAAGATTTCCCTGCCCGTCATCTTGCTGGATGAATTGCTCAAGTTTGCAGCCAGAAACTACCTGGACAAGCCCAAAGACCTGGACAAGCCCAAGGGCATGGCCTGCTCACTCAGCACCTGCACGGAGGGCATTTCCTGGCCCTTCGTGGCTCTTTCACTCCCCCTGGTGCTGTGGCTCTACAGCACTGACACTAACTTGGCCGAAATGTTCTGGTCTTGACTGAAATGAGCACAGATGTGTGTAGATGGTGTGTACGTATGTCTGTATGTTTGGTTGTGCGTTTAAAGTGTGCCTCTGCAAACAGCGAATGTGTACGAGAAGGACAGGATTAACACAAAAATAACCTTAAGATAGAAATATAACTTTTTTTTCTTTTCTTTTTTTTAACTGTCCGTTGGTGATTTGAAGAGACCGTACAGACCTGAAGTCTTCAAGTATTAGTGACCATTAATAAGTTTTTGGACTTCTTGTTGGTTTCTTTTGAAAGCAGTCTTTTGTTATTGCATTTTTAATTAATCATTTGTCTTGTCTCATTTCAAAACTGTATCAATTATGGTAATATCCACTTTGTTTCCCCCCCATATCATGTGTTCAAATTGCTGAATGGAGAAAAGTGCTTGTGTACAGACATTTAACACTATTTTATGCAGTTGTTCATTTGCTATATTTTGTTTATTTTGCTAACAGAGTAGAGTGGGTAGGGTAGAAAAAGAGAAAGAAAGAACAAGACAGAAGAACTGTTTACTAATGTTTACCTTTGTGTCTTCGGCGCGAACATCGCTCAGAGCCAATGGACAAGCATGGTGTTGCAAAGCAGCATGGGAAAGAGAGTATGGGACTGAATGTTTGAATGCTTCACGGTCAAATTCTCAGATGAAAGCTGCATGTTATGTATTTCGCATGCATTTTGTGTGGTTTTTCATGTATGATTTGTACCTGTATGTCTTTCCCTGTCTAATAACGTCAGTTTTTTTATGGTGATACATTTTGTTTCCACTATTACCTGACACTTTTGATTAGTAAAGCCAGTTTTTCTGCACTAGGCAGAGTACAGCTACCTCAGGACTGTCAGATTCGACTCTCTCTGGTTGCTTCCCCCCCACTTAGCTTTACACCGCTTGTACACATTACTGCATGAGGTGTGCCTCTATTTGAAAACTCAGATTCTTTTGGCCCTAACAAATCTGTTTTAAGTTTTCTTTTTTTTTTTTTCCCCTGTGTTTGTTTTCACTGTATTTTATAATTGAATGAATTTGCATTAACTTAATTGAGAGGTGGTTTTTTTTGTTTTGGGGTGGGTTGGACAAAAGATGTAAATGTTACCGTTTACTGGGTTCATGTCAGAGACAAAGGAGTAGAAAATTAAACAAGCAAGGATTTAGGTGTTGCATTCAAAACATGAATTTTACAATGCAAAACCAAAATGTTTCATGCTACCTTTTTTTCTACTTTTAAGAAAATGCACTCATGAACCATTTGAATTAAAAAGCGTGTCTTCATTTTACTAGCTGGTCTGTTCCTTCCTACAATGCAACACGGCAAGTTTTAGGAGCAATTATACTTGAATAAATAAAATTAATGTACAGAGATTTAGTTACATAGCTGAGCACAAGATTGACCGCTGGGAGGGGGTTTCCTTGTGAAGCCACCTCTAGTTCGGCCCTCACCAGCCAGTCTGGTAAAACGGCCTGTATATTTGTACACATATACCCGAACGGTACAAAGTACTTTTTCCCCCCCTTTCTTTTTTTAAACAGAACTTTTTGTCGTTTAGTTGTCTATCGCATTACACTAATTCTTGCTTGCTGAAATGGATGCATGTCCCTGACTATGCCTTTGGTGTGGAATTGTCAGGTATTTTAATGAACAACCATTCACATTCCCTGAAAGGCCCATTCACACCAAGAACGATAACTATAACGATAACTGTATTAATGTCCACACCAGCGGACGATATCTGTTCGTTCAAGCGCGCGCTGCAGGTTTTGTCGCCTGCCGCTTTAAATGCTCGAGCGCTTTGAACCGGGATAGATTCTGATTGGCTGGGGTTTTTTTAATCGTCCATCAGCTGAAAAAAAAAAAAAAAGTGGTTGCAACGATATCGTGTCTCGCTGCCATTATAGTTATAGTTGTGGTGTCGACTCTGCTATTCTTTTATATCTAGAACGATTTTTAGAACTATATCCTTATCGTTATCTTTATCTAGTTATTGTTCTTTGTGTAAACGGGCCTTTATTAGCATTCAGTGGACTTACATTTAAGAAAGTGTCATTGACATTGCCGTTACATATTCGTCCACTGCTTTTCACCACACGTTACAACAGTATCCAGAAGCCTCAAGTTTTCTGACAATGGACCAACCCTGCTATGTAACTGCTAAATTCCTTCTACGACTACTGCGGCTGTTTATAGCTGTACTTAACACATTGACATATCAGCTTGAGTACATTCCACTGCAATATATGATGTTTTTTAGGAAGAAATATATCGTAAAGACTTGGTCAAATTACTTTTAAGCGTGATTGTTTCCTTTACCCCTTATAATTTCAGTCTTGTTTCTGAATGAAATGAATTAATTAGTTTTTATTAGATTGGTCCGTACACTGTGGTCTGACTTGCTCAGGAACTGAACTTGGATGTTGGCATAAATAAGAATCAAATAAAAACACTTGCCATCAGAATTTTTTTTTTCTTTAGTAAATGTTGCCTTGTGTATCAATCATACTGAATTATTTACACCTTAAACTTGGTTATATACTAAATATTTATTTAATAGTGCACTTTAGCATTTCATTCTAAAACAATAATCTTTTTTTCATTTCTTTTTTGTCAGTAAATGCTCAGTAGAATCTGCCTCTGCTTGTGTTGGGAAACCTCAGGCTTCTGTGTTGTGCATGTCTGTTTTGAGTGGCTTCATTCTGCTGAAAATCAGAACCTGCACGTTGAGAAAATAGCCACCATTGCGCTGCAGATCACATGTAAGAGTGGACTCAATAATAAAAACTCAATAATGACGAATAAATGACTGAGAATAATAAGTGTGTATGGAAGCAAGCAGTAGCAGCGTCAGTTTTCTACCATGCATGACAATGTCTACCATTGCCTAATGCTGATGCAAGGAGAGTTTGCTGCATTTTTTCTGTGTAAATTGTCATAGTTTTATATATATGTATTATATAGTATAATGCATGCTTTCAGTTGTAATTAGCCAAATAATTTGATCTATATTTATATAGCAACTTGCTGTGTACATTGCTGCTAAATGGTATGATATGATTAAACACATCATTTTACAAATAAACTCTGCAGTTAATTTTACCAATGCTGACATTCATGTTTTTTGTTTCTCCATGTGTATCTGTTAGGAAAAGCCATTTAATAAATAAAAGAAAAAAAGAAAGAAAAAAAAATGATTTAGTAGGATTTTCTTTTACTATTCAGCAAATATGCAAATGACCTGATTCCAAATGACCTGATGACCTGCAACCAGATTCCAGTGTGGTCAATATTTTGTTCTTGGCCCTAAAACAAACAAGCCATTCATTCATATGAGATGCCATAAAAAATAATAAAGTGTGTGTGTGTGTGTGTGTTTATTGAAAGTAGGCTATTTTGAGACCTAAGGGACCCTACGGCTGTAATGTCTAAGATTGAACACTTGAAGGCGTCAGAGACAAAATTTGGCGCTCGAATATGGTCCAATTACAATGACATCATCTTATTTCACATGTAAACACAGCTGCATCTTTTATGTAACCTGTGACCAAAATCTAATTGACAATAGCACACGTTAAGCATTTCAAAACAGAATGCACATTTTAAAGTGACTGTTATTACATAGAAGAAACACGAACGTTTTTATTTTTGCAAATGTATCCACATATTGCATTATGTGCTACTTCTGAATCTAGTCTGAAAAAGTCTGAATCTATCTAATTTTCATCTATCTATATGTAAAAAAAAATAAAAAAAAAAATTATTAATTATATATAGTGCAATAAGGAAATTACAAAAACTGACAGCATGTCAAAGCTATTAATATTTGTAATACAATATTGTGCGTTTACCTTCGTCTCTTACAGTTAAACGACTGCACGTGTATGTAAACCCAACTCAGAAAAATTCCCCCCAAAAAGTTTGATATTTGATAAGTTTGATATATTAACCACGCCACACATACTACAAGCTCCCTGACCTATGCGGTGAAGCAGTCTGTCGCTTTAAATCGAACCCATGCTGGGAGAGCTGTCAATCATATGTCGTAGTCCCGCCCCTTCCTGCAGCAGCGGTGTCTCAGTGCTTTTCACACAGAGGCATTACGTACAGCAGACTCACCAAATCTGCACAGTCTAATTATTAGCGACAAAATGGGATAATCGTGAGCTTCTTCAGTGAATTTCGTCAACGGGAACTAAACGACCAGTTGAGGAGAGTGATTTTTATATTTCCAATCTACACAGACGTAAGCACAAAGGACTTTGGGGATAATGGTGAAAAAAAAGATATCACATTATGAACGCAGGACAACAGGAGTACATCGCCACACACACGACCGGACCGTATAATTTGTTTATGGCCAGCTTAATTTAAAAAGCTTTCTAAGGAGTATTTTGTTTATCCCGTGTGCTTTGGAGAACAGATGCTGTCATTGTGCTGGGGACCGAGATTTGTGCGCGTGATATTCTGCAAGTGGTCTCGTCGGAATGGTGAGCGAGATGAGAATGCGCGTGCCTTTATTGTTTCCGCGCGACATGCTCAATAACGGTCGTTCTTCTGTCGTTGAACAACTCGACAACGACGACAATTTTGGTACAGAAAGATTGAGACTTCAAGTGACAATTCCAGGGAAATCATGAACGATGTGTTTTGTAAACATTTGTATTAAGTGTTATTAAAGAAATATCCTTTATTATGAACGGGCACTGCCGACTTTTCATACTTTCATCAGATTTGCTTTTCTTCGGCTAAATTCCACTTAGTTGGAGCTACTTGACCGTGTGTTTCTGACCAATTAGATTTTTTCAACCTGAGAAAACACAATGGTGGAGCCTGTGGGTTTCATTGAAGCCTGGAAAGCACAGTTTCCAGAGTCTGAGCCTCCGAAGATGGAGCTAAGATCTGTTGGGGGAATCGAACAAGAACTAGAGAAGTGCAAAGCGTCAATAAGACGATTGGAAATGGAGGTGAACAAAGAGCGCTTCCGGATGATCTACCTTCAGACGCTGCTTGCCAAGGAGAGAAAGAGCTATGACCGACAGAGATGGGGTTTCAGGAAGCCACCTCACATGACAGAAGGGGACCCACAAGCTGTTGGGGCCGATTCCCAGCATCTCCACGCACAGGAGCACGGACAGCCAGAGCGCAGCAGGTTTCAGCCCGTGGGGGAGACCAGAGCGAAACCACGACCACCCCCTGCCAGAAAGTCAGCCTCCCATGGCGATGGATTGGAGCTTCAATCATCATTTGAGGCACACCAGGCAGGGCCGGTCAGTGAGACCGATGGTCTCTCACCGTCCACACAGAGGGGCGGAGTCTCCCCTCGCAGGCCCCATCCACCCCCTGACAAGGATCTACCCTCGGATCCGTCCCTGAAAGACAAGCCGGGCATGGGGCTTGGGGTGGCCGCGTTACGTTCAAACTTTGAGAGGATCAAACGGGCCAACTCGCACTCAGCCAGCGATGGAAAATCAGGCCAGGAGAAACCGTTTTACACCAACGTTGAGTTTCATCACGACAGGGGCCTAGTAAAAGTCAATGACCGTGAGGTCTCGGACAAAATCAGCTCTATTGGGAACCAAGCCATGCAGATGGAGCGCAAAAGGTCTCTACATTCACTTCCAGGCAACCTTGCTACAGTCGCAGGTGATCTACGCACCAGGCCTGTCTATAGGGGGCGCTCTACTGAAAGCACCTGCGGATACGACGCTGAGTATGAAGACGGCGAACCCAGTCCTCGCTACAGCACTGCGAGACCAAACGGGGCCAAACCACCACCGCCGCCATGGCAGCCATCAGATTTCCAGCCATATACTAGTGTTTACGTCGGAGGGATGATGTCAGGAGAAGGTGGTGATGGTAGGGTCACTATGAGAGACCATGGAGGAAGCGACGACCATCTTCTCACCTGGCCCAGGAGGTCTTACTCACCCGGAAGTTTCGAGGACGTGGGAGGCGGAGGAGGTGGCTACACGCCAGACTGCAGCTCCAACGAGAACCTGACGTCTAGTGAGGAAGACTTCTCCTCGGGACAGTCCAGTCATGTGTCGCCCAGCCCTACAACAGCCTACCGCCGCCCACTCCGAGAGAAGAGTCGCTCACCTTCTCAGAACTCCCAGAATTCTCAGCACTCATTTGACAGCAGCAGCCCCCCTACACCGCAGACACAGAAACGGCATCGGCAGCAACATGTCGTGGTGTCCGAGGCCACCATTGTAGGCGTAAGGAAAACAGGACAAATCTGGCCCCACGATGGAGACTCTATTGCTTCCAGTCGGGCTTCCCATGACAACAGTTACCATGGAGATCTAGGTAAGTCATGATTATTATTACTTGTACATGTTGTTGTTGTTCTTTTTTTTCACAGGTGAAGCAGTTCCTAACAAATATTGAATGTACAAAAAATGGTTGTTTCTGTAAGACCTTAAATGAGAAATGACATCACTAATAACATCATTGTTAAGCCAATACAGTGGATAGCAATTTGTAGCATGGCTGAATAATTGCAACTCAATGCTTTTGGCCAGACACACTCTTCTTAGTGAAAATGAGTGGGCGTCTTGTGTTTTTCTGCATGCTTGACTGGTCAACTTTTCTGTTCTATCTCCCTTTATATTTTGCTGTTCTTCCATTAAATCCCTCCTCTGTCAGTTTCTGCAATCCCCGTCCCAAGCTATTGTCTACTTTTGTTTCACGCTCTGCCTGTATTGGTCAGACACAGTGGCGGCCGCTTGCTGCGGTTAGTTAATCTGGTCTGATGAGACCCATATATAAGGAGTAATTAACTAAACAAGCTGATTTATGATCATGAGGTGAGGATGTGTGTGTCAGAGTTTTTTCTTCTTTGTACAGGACAGGAGCTGAGTAGCTTTCACTCAGGTCACCTGCTGCTGTGGAAATCTCCCAAGCAGGACAAAGACCCATTTGATGAGTAAAAATGGTCATACGTAAATACCTTGCTTGGGGTTTTTTGGTAGTGTATGTTAAGGCAGTGATTAGTAGACTTTGGTGTTTGTAAGGAAAAATAGTAAGAAATCGTTTGATTGCTGTTAGAGTTTCAATGGAGTGTGAAGTCAGTGGAGCTCACATGATACATCTCCTGTGAGATTCTGTAGTCAAGTGTAGGCAAAAGAAGGAAAAGTGAGCAATTTTACTGTTCTGTGTGATTTGAGCCTGCCCACATACAGCAATATGATTTTAAACAAGTGTCAGAAATTGTTGCTGTTCTTAGAGAGTTTGACTAATGTTATCTAGCTGGCTAACATAGATGAGGGTTTGTTGAATTTACAGAAATGCTTGTGATAGTCTCGGAAGAATCAATAAGGATGTGTTAAAAAGTAAAATTTATAGGAGTATAATTTTTTAGCTCGTTGCAGTTTTTTTTTTTTGTAAAGAAAAACCTTTCTGAAAAGTTCAAAAAAACAAATAAACAGCATTTATTTGAAATGAAAGTGTTTTTTAATATTAAATGTCATTATTTTTTGATCATTTTAATGTGTCCTGTAATGCTGAATAAAAGTATACATTTTAGGAATGAACGATATATTGGCCACCATATCAGTATCGGCTGATAATAACATTCAAAGTGAACATATGTTATCGGCCTGATAAGAAAATATATATTGAAGGGGACCTATTATGCAAAATTAACTTTTGCATGGTGTTTGGCTATAAATGTGTGTTGGCAGTGTGTGTGTACACAACCACCCTATAATGATAAAAATCCAACCACTTCTTTTCTTTTTTTTTATTCCCTTAAATCATAAGCAGTGTCTCAGAACAAGCCGTTTCCAGATCCCTGGCAGTGTGACATCACATTAGCCACAGGCCCCGCCCACGAATGTTGACAGACACTGCCGTTTTAACATAGAACCACCCTGAGTGAGCTCACAGCGAGTTGTACACAGTCCGCCATTGCTGCACTGACGAAAATGTCTCCCAAGCGTTTTAGGTGTTCTGTAGCTGGATGGATTAATCCACATAGCTCTCTCCATTTACTCCCTAAATCTGAGTCGCTGAAGACCAGGTGGATTCATTTTGTTTTCGAAGAAAATGCTTCCTCAACACCTGAAATTCGTTTGTCTGCGTGAATCATTTCACACTAGACTGCTTTGTGAACGAATGTCAATACAAAGAGACAATATAAAACAGAGGTTGTGCTAAAAATGTGTTACTCAAGGATAGATCAGTAAACTGTTCGTGATCCAGCTTAAATTCTCCAGAGTGATACTGGATACGGCAGTAATGAAGGTAAGATCACTTTATTACAGTTCATCGAGATTTACGGATATAAAGCTTATATAAAGTTTATTAAGCACCACCCGAAAAGGCATAAGGTCTTTATATATTTGTTTACTGTTAGTTGTAACAAGTGTTTCTGTGTAATTCACTGTGTATGTTGATGATAATGCAAGGGAGAGAGAGAGAGAGATTATGGATAATATTTTAATGCATACTTGCACTGACTCCTGACACTGGAGAATCAGCTCTTGAAGCTCCGCCCTCTTAGGCCGAGCGCAGCAGCTCATTTGCATTTAAAGGGCACACACTGAAACGGCACGTTTTTGCTTAACTCCAAAAAGTGGCAATTTTAACATGCTATAAAAAATTATCTGTGGGGTATTTTGAGCTACAATTTCACATACACACTCTGGGGACATCAGAGACTTATTTTACATCTTGTAAAATGGGGCATAATAGGTCCCCTTTAAAGCCGATAAATAATGGCTTATTTCCTTCAGCTGGGACACTTCAGACGCACACTGTTTGCCATGATGGTTTTGAATTGCTTGAAATATGATTGGAATCACTTAAAAAAGGAAAATAAATTACAGTTAAGTTCAATATGCGCAGCGCAAGTCTGTCATATAGGCTAAATAAAAGTAGAATGAGAATATTATAATTGCGTGCTTGGGGCATGGATTTGAATGACTTTAGTTTTTGTAATCAGGCTCTCAAAAATTATATAAAAATTTGGATTTAGATTTATTGGACAGTATATTGTTTATCGTTTATATTCTTAATATAAAGAATTATTGGTTATCATATCAGCCAAAATTTTCATATCAGTGCATCCCTAATACATTTTTTTTAAAAGAGAAGGGAAAAAAAAGAACGGTTGTGTAATTTTTACCCATAAATTCATAAACATAGACCTAGTGATTGATTCTTTAATTTTCAGCACATTTTTACAATTTCAACAAAACCTAATTTCTGTTAGATTCAGCAGAATTTCCAAAATGTAAATTGCATCTCAGAAAAACAAATATTTAAAGGGATAAAAGGGAAGCACAAAAAATGAATGCACAGTACACAAGAGTAAATACAAACAAGTGTTCGTTGTTTGTCTCCAACAGCACAGCAGCTCCAGACAATCAAAACTGTGTTTCTCACATGAGAAGCGGGATCAAAGCAGCCTCCACGTCTGTTTTCAGGCCTTCCCCCTTAGCTCTCTCCAGCGCTGGAAAGCTTTTCTAATATAAACACAGTCCTAAAGCGCTTGCCCAGTCAAAAACCTTCATTCCAGTGATATTCTTGTGAGCTCTTTTGTATTGTCCCATCTCTCGTTCTGCAGTTTTTTTTTTGTTGTTTTTTTCTTATTTTCAAATCTCCCTCTTGTTCGTTCTCCCTAATGCTGATTGGTTAGACATTTGTTGTTGCTGTTGGCCTGACTAACTTCCAAACAGTGTAGTTGAAAAAATACATACCCCACCTTTAATGTACATAATGAATACAATGTTTTCAGTTGCAACTAGCATCACAGTGACAGTTCTGTCTACTAGCCTGAAGTTGTATCACACCAGTCACACCACTTATTGTCGAGTCCTGCAGAAGTAGGAACTCTTACTACTGACTAACTAACCAACAAGCAGGTGTCTTGATGATTCAGCCAAAGACACAGATATCCATGAGCGTGACTCACCAGGCTGCTGTTTTCAATGTTAGACTGTCTTCATAAGCTTTCAAAACTTTGATCTGCAGTGTTTTGCTTGTGTTATCCACTATCTTTTAACCTGTTTCTCACCAAGAAACAGAATGACATAAGCTATCAGAATGACTACAGGGGAGGCGCTGTCATGTGGCACGTTTAACTTGGAATCCAAAGGCTTTAAGCTGATGAGGTGAATTGCACTTTGGTGTGAAGCAGACAGACCCGGAGGGCGTTGGCACGGCCCGTCCATTCAAATGCCAGGAAGATTCTCTTTGTGCAAAAGTGAGATAACACAGAGGGCGGATGAAGATGGATAGACACCAGCTGAGCACAGTCCAGTGTGCTCTAGGTCCTTTTGTCCTCATACTGATTCGAAAATCGATGTGAATAACTTTGAAAGCCATCTCACTTATTTTTAACAGTTAGCAAGCATGGCTTAGTATAACCAGATGGCATTAAAGTAAAAGACTGTAAATTTTAACCTGATGAAATGGCAAATGCTTTCCTACTTTAATATGCAATCAGTTATCTGCGAATCAATTTACATTTTGGCTTGAGATGATATGCACTTTCGTTCCTCTTAAACAGTGAATCAAGCTGGTGCTGTTCAGAACAAAATCAATGGAGCGGCCATTCATCTAATGAAAAAAGCCCTCACAGGCCTCACAGGTTAACATTAGCGTGACAGTATGCAACTTATCTTGCCAAGAAAGAGATGCTGTCTTATATGATCCTGTCTGCCTTTTTATTTTGTTTGACTTGCTGCTTCGAAACGTGATATTTTTTAAGGAAACAGCAAAGAAGAGGAATGAAATCCAGTGGCCCAATACCATAGTGCTGTAAGAGAAAAGGGAGGCAGGAGGACGTTGTGTGGTGTGCTGAACTACTGTCTCTCGCCTCAGTGGACATGTGGAGATGTGGGGGATGCTGACACATAGATAGGCAAGGCTCTCATTGCATAATGGTGTGAACAGTCCCACTCATGCATGTGTGCGTATGCACATGTGAATTTGTTTGCATGCATTTCTTAGATCTTCGAGTCTTTACGATGAAAGAGCATCCCTGAAGTAGATACATCTCATAGGCACCAGCCTAACCCTGTCATCCTTTTATTTTTGCAATTCAGAAGTATTTTAATAAAAAGCATTATTTCAGCACACAGAATCATCTGAGGTTTATGCATCTCTTTCCTTGTCCTCCCCAGGGGACCGTTCCCACAGTCAATGTCCCTCTTGTAAACAACAATTGTAATTGTTTCCCGATGGTCCTCTGGCGTTTTGAAGCAGGCATTCAGGAAGAAATGTCTTTCTGTGGTTTACAGATCAGTAGCAGCAGTGTCCTTTGGGGTGAAGAGCGAGTGAGTCACGGAGAGAACAAGAGGCAGGGGATGACTGAAAATAAAGTTCTCAGACAAATGCCCAAGAAAACATCAGTGATTCATTAAAAGGACAAGGCTTAAGGCAGCTGATGTGCTCTGTGTTGAATATGGTTGCATGAATGACGTTTACAGTGAAGTTGGCATTTCAGGTAGTTGGAAAAGGACTGAGGGTCGTGTGGAAACTCTTGTAGTGCAAGGAAAATTGTGACGTTTTTCTCGCAGTTTGAATATGAACACACAGCCTTTTGAATGTGTTGGAGGATTATGCTAAAAAGTTTATTGTGAGTAAATATGTTGGGATATGAGTCGTTCAGAATCAGATTACTACATTTTTGATTTACTAAAACTTGAGTCGGTTTTTTCACATATGATTTTGATTGACTAAGATGAGCCAGTTCATTAAATCAATCGTTCAGACTCAAACTACATTCACTGCCTGCATTCAAAGTCGCATATTCTCTGAGTAGGTAATTGACCGTTCGCAAAGACCTGCCCCATTTAGTTACTGTTGCTGCGTCCAACAAGCCATGTTGCTTACACCACACGTTCTCACGCAGTGAAAAATACATCACGGAGCAAAGAGGACACAATGACAACACGCCGACAGACAAGACAGAGCAGGTTACTTTTGATATGAAACAAGATCTCAAATTTAAAATTTTGTAATTTTAAAGGAAATTTCAACAATAAATACCGTTTTGTGGTTCTTTAATGTGTCGTGACAGATCGCTGTAGTGCCTCAATTCAAGCGGCTTGTGAACTGATCATCTCTTCCTACTAGTTCATTTATAGCATCAAATAAACATGAATGAACATCATAAGGAATGTTGTTTCAACCACGGAAAGATGTCAGTACACACTATTTTTCAAGTTCAAGTCCACCAACGTTAATCTACTAAATCCCCTGACTGCTTTGTCGGACAAAATTGCTGATTCGGCGTTATGATTCGGCTACTTTTTTCACCTACTATATAGTAGGGAAGCACACACATTTAGATCAGCCATTGTTCTGTGAAAGAAAAGGTTCATAAGTCTTTTTTTCAGCAATCAGATGACATTCATAGGGGTGCATGGTTTTGATTCACTAAAAGGGGCCTCGTGTGCTCTTCTGCTGATAAGAAAATCCCATATTATATAAGATTTGTCATGAGGTTCCATGAAAAGTGTTACCCTTGTCACATTTGAGGTTGAGAGAGAGAGGTGTGGACAGGAATGGAGGTGTGGGTTTAGCTCAATGCTTGCATTGTCCAGCAGCACCACGTTGGGGTCAGGCCTTCCAGTCACTTATTTTTAGACAGACACTCCAGATCCACAGAAGTGTGCTTTCTGGTGGCAAGTAAAAATTAAGAACAGAACGCCTACTGAGTATGTGGAAACGATGACTGTGGTCTTCCCTCTGAAAATAGCTTGTTGTTTGATTTTATTTCAGGCGAGTTGGGCAACTCATAATATCTGGCTAATCCATGTGTCTCTGCTGGTAAGTTTTCGAATCTTTGCCAGATTTTGTGAATCCACAGTATTACAGAAAAGATTTCTACTCTAAAGATAGCTGTTTGTTGTGTTTTATAAATAGAAACCGAAATGCAAGACTAGCAGAAAAAATGGCAAAGTATTTGTGGGGGATATATTTGCGAAAAAATAACAGAAGTCCTGTTGTGAGAATATCACATGTACTGTACAGGACATGAGGAGGAAAACTGATTAATGCCAATGCAGCAAGGCTCTGCCTCCCAGCGTGTTAGGAAAGAGAGAGTGAGAGCTTGTTGTCTGAGGACTTTCTGCCAAATAGCAGCAACATTTTCACAACCCTCTTATGGCTCCTGGTGAGGAATGAAAGGGGAAGAAGAAGGGGGGCAATTTACTCAGCTAGTTATCAGTGGTGTTAACACTTAAGTGAAATCTAAACTGTGTAAGTAGAAAATATGAACATTCACATTATTTTTTTGTAGGGTAAATCCTTCTTGTATTGCTTAAAAAAGCTACAACTTAATCTTTGCAAGGACAAATCTTACTCTATGCAAAGAAATAACTATTATGAAATTATTCTTTTCAGTGAATCAAGTTTCTGGTTATATGTTCTCTGATCAATGTTTACATGCAAGTAAAAGCCTAAATTAAACCTTTTTTAAAACACTAATCCTTTAAAGAATTTGTTCAAAAATTAAATGATCACTTTTAATTTACCCTGATGCTATCCCAGATGTGCACAATTGCCAAACATTTTTAGAAAGAAATTCGAGATCTGTAGATGCATATAATGAAAATAAAAGACTGCAATCATTTGGAAAGTCCAAATGTAATGAATGCACACCCTGATCAATTAATGTGTAAAAAGGAACAAATTAAGCAAAACAAAAAAAGCTCTTTCTGTCTGCACTCAATTAATTGCGTAGCTGTCTAACAAGTATGTTGGCATGTTGAATGTTACTCTGACGTATCGAAACCCTGGTGAGAAGTACTAGTTTAAAGTTGAGAATGTTTTACTTATTGATTTGTTTCTTTAATCACAATGGTGGAAGCCATTTTCATGCGTTGTATGCATCCTACAATGCTTGAATTTCCTCCAGATTAAAAATATGCATTTGTGTTCTGATAAAGAAAGTCATATACACCTTGGATGGCATCAGGGTAAGTAAATAATAAGAATATTTATTTTTGAAACCATACTGCAAAAAAACAATGAAAAAACAATGTCAAAGAGAAAAGTGTAAATTGTACAGTCCAATGAGAGGAACTGTGAATTAACCTTAAGAAAAGACCAAACAAACAAACAACAGCCAACACATTACACCAACTTTGGATAGATCTGGCAAGAGGTCTGATGAAACTGGTCAACACGCCCAGGTCTGAGAAGAAAACATATTAAGAAAATGTTAGTGACTATATATTGCACATGGAAAAAGATAGTTATCATTAACACTGCACACACTTTAAAATTAAACAGAAAATAAACTGTTTAGTTGTATGTTTTTTTTTTTTTTTTTTTTTTTTTACATAATTAGAAACTTGTAAACTACATAAATGAGGGTGTATGTTTGTTACAGTAGAACAAAAATTATCATCTTAACAAAAGCAGGGGTTTGTAAAAGGAAGTGATTGTGTGTTTTCCAGTTAGCTACAGAAGAGTGAATAATTAAGTGATTGAGTATGTGTCTGTAAGCTATGGGTGTATTCTGTATGCTACTAGAAACATGCATGTGAATTTGCATGTGCCTCATAAATGCACATATAGTACTGCATGTGTTACATGTGTGCACAAAGTTTGAAAAAGGACTTACTAAATCAGGAATACATGTAAATCAATTTAAGGGTTCCTGTAAAAGAAAATCAAACCACTTTTGCAGTATTACCTTATACTACAGCTGTTTAAGGCAGGTCCAAGTAGTTCCAGGCATCTTGAGGATTTATTTAACCGCATTAGTTCCATATCACTTTCGATTTCAGTTATCTCAAAGGTCCTTAGAGCCTAAAACCGCAACAGAACCAAACCCTATAAAGAAATTGATCAAGCAAATAAATATAACAAACATATATGTTTGTTTTATTGTCTATGGGACGCATACTCTCATTCTCCCGCTCTTTATCACATACAAACACACACACATATAGTGCAGATGCACATAAATGTAATCATACACTGAAACTTTATCAATAAAATCATTTCGCAATTAAAAAGCTCTGTGATATCTCTCAGTTGTGATGTAATAACGTAAGTTCTAAAATGACAATTTGAATTAGCAACGTAGGATTGGGATGAGATGTGTGAAATAATTACACACAAGATCGTTTTAAAGACAAAAACCTGAAAAAATGTCTTGAAATACAACATCTGAACAATGTCTTGAAGGTGTGGTGGTGTAACTGGAATAACTGACAACGGGCTGCTTCGAGTCATGGCTGCATTACAGTCTCGGATATTATTTTTCTAATAATTCAGCAACCCCTTCATCAGTTATTCCTAAACCTAGCGTTAAAATCAGAGTTTGGAGAACACTGACTAGTGAAATGCCTCACCCGTTGATAACTGTCTGTCTGTCTGTCTGTCTTTCTGTAACATGCGATTCGCGTAAAAAACAGTCTAAAATATTTTTTCAAGTTGAGTGCAACATCATAAAATGCCAACAAAGAAATAATCTTACCTTGAACAATTTCCTTCTTTGGTACATGCAGACGAAGAAACCGCTGCGCTTTCTGCAGGAGTCCGAATGAGGGCTCGCGTTAAACATGCTCCGCCCCCATGTGCTGCTTTTTACAGCATGAGACCATTTTTCTCAGGAACAAACCTGTTTACTGTTAAATGCTGTAAATTTACTGCAAGTACTTAATTTACCTACCATTAGCTGTAAATTTACTGACCATTAGCTGTAAATTTACATGATTTAACTGTTTTACTGTTGGAAATTGGCTATAATTTTACAGCAGTTTTTACAGTAAAGAAATGAGCATTGATATTCTGGTGTAAGTGTCTTTTAAAGACAAATCAGTCCACGTCTAACTTTGGTGGACTGGCCAATACAGGTGTGAATCTTGAGCGGCCAAATTCTTGGTCTCCTTTTACAGCCTAATATCCATGTTTATGGCTGTCTCGGAATTGGTACAGTTTTTTTTTTTTTCCTACCCCAAAGGATGGTAAAAATTGTAACACTTAGATATGGGGAACACACTATCAACTACAACTTTTGACTCCATAAACGCTTAATTCACTGGTTGTTATTAATAGTTAGTAAGGTAGTCAATTTTATTAGGTACTGGGTAGGATTAAGGGATGTAGAATATGGTCATGCAGAATACGGCATTAATATGTGCTTTATAAGTATTAATAAACAACCAATATGCAAGCTAATAAGCAGCTAGTTAAAAGTGAGAATTGTTCTCCATATAATCTCCATACAAAATAGTAATGCATTTTATCGTAACATGCATATACATCACTAATTAAGGCATAAAGAGAGGAACATTTTATAGACTGCTTCATATTCGTGCTTTAACACTAGTGTTTTATCATCTATGCTCCACGCATGTGTACATAGCTGATGAACGCACAGTGGGGAAAGTGCAGGTAGGGAGGGGGTGAATCAAACCTGATTGGTTAACAGAGTACATGTGCCGGCCAGGTACTAAAACCACCCGAACATTATGCACTCGCACCAGTGCGACTGTGTGAAATCTCTCGCACATTATCAAACTTTGGTCACAATCTAGAGCTCTGCCTCAATCCATCCAGTCTTGAGTCATGTATCAGTCATGTTTTGAGCTGATTTTAGAACACACTCATTTAGAACACATTTCATTTGACACGCATCTCCAAGCAATGAGGGGCACATGTTTCTATACAAGTTTGTGTTCAAAATGACTTGAAAGTTTAGTAGTGTGTGATCATCAGTCACACAAATCGGTGTATGATGCCTAAGATCTGATGAAAGTTTATTTAAAATCTGTTTTAAAAGTCGTGTAGTGTATTCCAGACTATAGTTAAAGCTAGATAAACTGCTGAACTGTTTAACATATCCAGTTTAATGGCTGATAAGTGTCTGACCTAAGACTTTTACACTTCAGGCAGCAGTTGGATTTGCTTAGTGACTGTACATTAAATTAAGGCACTCAGAATTTTGCAGCAAAGCTTAATTTTTAGATGCTTCACTTGTAGTGTCATTAGGCATATTATGAGCACAAATATAACATGGCATCACCGCCCACTCGAGCTGTTGATGTATGGCTGGTGTTGTAGCTGTAGATCAGGGCATAACAGGCAATGTGAGAGGTGTACGGCAGTTGGCCAAGTTGATGCGCTAGGCCAGGCACAGATGGCCAAACCCCTGCAGAGTGTTTCCTGGTACAGGGCACTGCTCTGGCTGGCATGAGCTCTGTACAGGCCTGGGAACATAGAGTGGACAGTGACCCCACCCTCTAAGGAAGAGCTGCCTAACATCACCCCATAACCCTTCCACACTCCACCCAGACCATGGCTTCGTCACCCTTTCCAGAGCATGCTCAAGTACGCGTATGGGGTTTGAGCGTGTGTCGTATCGCTGCATGTGCCAGAAGCTTGAACACAGGAGTTTTTGTCACCGCACAGATGCAGCCATTCCAAACGGACAGCACATGGAGAAAAAAATCAAGGAAAAGCTGGCATTACAGAGGCCCACCCTGCACAGATTTACTGCCTATGTAAACTACGGCTGTTCTGTTTGCTGGCCTTTTCTGACAGCGGGACCATTGTGGCAATCACAGTTTACATCCAAGATGTGTGAGTCAGAAAAGAGAAGGGTATTTAGATTAGCATAGGAGGTGACTTCTGACGCGCTTCAGATTATGACGCAAATCCATGTTGTCACACAAACACAGTGCATAATCTCAAATCCTGTTTAAATCACGTCGAGGAGCAGTCATCCTAATCTGTGCTTCATTCATCATGTTGAATGCCTCATCCCTTTCATGAGACACCAAATGGCCCTTACAAAAACAAGCAAATGCTTCTTGGCTTATTTACAGTCCATTTATGAAAATGGGCTTGTTTGCATTGTCAGTACCTTTTGTTTTTGGCCTTCCTGAAAGTGCATTTTGTGGCATGACATAAATCAACCCTAATCCCCTCTCTGCTGATAAAACTAAGGCATTCCAGATTGTTCTTTCTTGTGGTTTAATGAAGCATTCATTTATTTCAGCCAGAACTGCTCCCTCATGTAGTCTGGGCAGCTGCTTTGAATCTAGACTGCTTGCAGCCAATTATTACACTTGCACCTTTGTGATGTGCCTGTGGGTTTTTGAGCAAACAAGGGGGAAAACCAGGAAGAGATCAAAGCGTTTGCCCCCAAGGACGCTGGGGGTCCCCTCGTAACTGAATTATTTTAAAGAGCAAAGGGGAAACCCATGCCAAAGGTTGCTTTTGCCAAACAATCCCTGCAAAAAATGCAGGCTTTCTGTCTCGTTGTTTTGTTTCTTTATTATTTCCTTCTTCCGTTAAAGTAAGGTATTAAAAGGGACAGTTGACCAAAACATTTAAAATCTGTCATTATTTACCCACCCTTGTGTCGTTTCTAAACCTGTATGGTTTTTTTCTTCCGTGACATTCGTTATATGGTCAAAACAGTTCTTATGTTCTTTTGTTGCATTCATTTTTTTGGTGAACTATGCCTTTAATATTTGATTACATTTTGTCATCACATGCCACACGATAACTGCAGCTTTAACATCCTATATCATTTGTACCAGTGTTATTTTAGTCATTTTTATAGGTTTCATTTTCATTTTAGATCAATTTTTAATAATTTTGTTGTGCTTTTCATTCATTTCAGTTTTAGTTCAGTTTAGTTAGTTACCAAGGCAACATTTCAATTTTTTTATTTATTTTTTTTTCCCCCTAAGTTTTGTTTAAAGGTATAGGTCTAAAGGTCATTTTCGGAGAGGTTAGCAATAATGAGCTATAGCTTTAAAAGCATAAGATCCCACCCTCCCTTTATAGCCTCTCCAAAGCCACGCCTCCTCCAAAACACATGAACATGTACAGCAGGGAGCAAACAAAAGCATCACGGGACATATTGAACAGCTCCACCCCTTTTTTTAAATAGCCAATAACGTTTGTTTATACCACAGCTCGGCCAGAGCCGTTAAAACATCAGTTTCCTTCTAATCTCTAACCGTTTCTCCTCCTAATGCCGTCTATAGCACTTTAAAATACAGCAGTCTATGCAGAATTCAAATGGGTCCGATACCTTTTGTGGTCTGAGCCGACTAGCAGTCCGCAGATATGATCCACTCTGTGCTCTTGTGTCTCTGGACCAGAGCAGACTGTGCTCGCGCTGCATTCATTCACGTCAATAGAAAGCATATTTACACTGTCTGAATCGTTCCCTATCCTCTATATAGTGCACTGTGTGCCATTCACCATGTAGAAACTAGTAAATGTGTGAACGAATGACTGATTTCAGCTGCAGCTTCAGCCTCTGTTTATAGTGTAGGAGGGGCGGGACTTCAGATTCTAGAGAGCATTTAATTGGACAGAAGATCTGACGAGAAGCTGAAGTGCGATGTAGAGCTGCACGATTCTGGATAAAATGAAAATCACAATTTTTTGGTTTCAAATAGAGATCACCATTCTCCCACAATTCTGAATATACAACCAATTTATGTAATTTACTAGCGGTTCTGACAAAATATAAATTGCTGACGCTAATTGCTGGAAAATGTTTGAATTAATTTTTTTTTTTTTTTTTTTTTAAATGGTTTTGAATGAATTCAATGATTTATTATTAAATACTTGTTTCATTGCTGGATGAATCAGTGTTTTTGAACTAATCTTCTGAATGAACAATTCAATGAAAAATACATTTTTTAACAGTCAGTTGTCAATGTAATTAGATGTAATTGATATAACCATTATTTGCAGTGCCAAGTTCGTTTCAAAAGATAGTTTGCTCTATTGCTATCGTAGACATCAGTGTTTAAATACTAACTTAAAACTTATATCTCAGTACTTCTGTGATAATGTGAATATTTGTAACACAGAAATAACTAATGTGTGATTCAAAACGGCTCTCTCTGGCAGCACGAACACAGATTTGAACGTTCCGGTATGATTTTGTCAAAGGTTTAATAGATGCGGGAGAATCGTTGTCATTAATAAAGTAGGATCGCGTGGGTGCTTGAATCGAGATTGCGATCTTTTTTACGATTAAATGTGCAGTTCTAGTGCGAGGTGATGTCATGAAAATTTGTGAATGCTTATATCTCGTAAATGTGAATTTTTTCAGTGTTTTGGAACACATCAGCCTATTCATCACCTTAAGGCTAATTCATACTAAAAGCTAAAAAACTTACATTTTGATTTCAGGGGGACTTTAAACTACCTCATGTTTCAATATTTAAATTGTATTTTATTTCAGATTTATTTAATTTAACAAAATTTCATCTTTTAATAGTTTGTTTTAGCTTTAGCTTTAATTACGGTAACAACACTGATTTATACATGTACTCAGCCACGCTTTGTTTGAACTCTGTTTAAGAGGCACTACTGGACAGTGTTCTATTAGCCTGTCTGACTGTAATAGGATCTGTCACCCTCGCCAGCCACACACGCCCTTCTTCAATGCTCAGAATCAAGATTTTCTATTTTCTCTGGGCTTCACGATACTCTCTTCCATTCCCCAGCTGTCAAATTCAACCGTCAGACTATTCAAGATAAAAAAAAAAACTAAAAAAACAACTAACAACAGTGTGGTCTGTACTCTAGGCAAGAAATGGATTGTGTATCATGACAGATCAAAACACCGGTCCATCGAGGCTTATGTCAAAAACAATAAGTCTGGTTCCCATCACCACTCGACTGTAAAGGATTAGGTCAGGGATGTGGTGAAGTGTCTTATGACTATAGCACTATAATAAGGCTAAAAGTGGTTTTAGAGGAAAGGGTTAATACTCAGGTTATGGCAGAGTAAAGGATTTGACTGTTTTTAAAAACTGAAGTGTTTTTCGGCAATGGTTAATGCAAACAATGATTGATATTTAGCTGTGTCTACATGCCATTATGGCATGTCTCTAAAGTAACTGAATACTACTAACTGCAGCCAGTGACAACTCTAATTCAGCTGTACCATTCTTGCAATCCTTTAACTATAGACAGTGGTCATGAAATCTGTTTCAGTTAAAGTTGGCAGTAATTGTTAGCTGTGGTTGTCAGTATGTTGTTGGATGGTGGATTGGCTTTAGTAGTAGACTGGAAGGGGGACGTGTGTTCAGAGGAGAGAGGCTGAACTGGGTTTGGCTGGACACTAGGGAATGTATTTGTATCTGCTCTCATTCTCTCTCAATGCAGTGATATGAGAATACTGTACAGTGGCTTCAGGATTAATCTCAGCCTGCAGTTTATATACTGTAGTTATATGAACATTTTCTTTCATATTTGTCTAGTGACTAATGTATTTGAGTCATAACAAAAGATACTAAATAGGCTATAGGGACCATATTGGCCACCGTTTAATATTAATGACTTTAGCGATCTGTATTGGATATATTGACTAATATTGGATATTTAATTGTGCATGCTCATTTACGGCTATTTTTATCAACATTTACATTACATTACATTTTTATTAACCCTATCATATAATGCTCAATGAAAGTTAATCTTTAAAATCACCAGCTAATAGTTGTAAAAGCTGCATTAAATTTAATCTTTAGAAGATCACAAGATGAATATCTGCATACTTTCAAATATAATGTTGTGAATGTGATGATTTAATACCCCTGTAAATGATTATTCAGAACTGTTGATTTTATTGGTCTTTTTACACAAAATAATATAGCATTTTATTATTAGCCATTTGTTGACCAGAATTTTATTGCAATTATTGGACAAAATAGCATGTAGTCTTATGTTATCAGCAACATAAAAATAATCAAAATGGACCCCATTTACTTTTAAAATACATCAAATTGACAACATTTTAATGTCTTTTTTCTTTAAATGTCCCTGGTAGTTTTGTTATTCTAAAGAAAAATGTTTGTTTTCATCTCAATGCAAATGTGACATTTTCTTTATATCTGAAATAACCTTTCTTTTCTGATGACGTCACTAAATTTGTGAGGGCACTTAAAAATATTAATCAATAATATCATGACCCACTTTTTACAATCCAAAGGCCAATGGATAAAACAAAGTCATATATTATTTCTGCATATTCTTTTTCACTATAAAATACTTTACATTAGGAAAATTAAATGTTGCAGATTCTGTTTTTAATGTTTCATCTATGCATTAGTCCCTTAGGCATTCTTGTCCTATTTCCGTTTTCTGTCTCTCTCTTTTCTCCTCAATTTCTTAGCTCTTTTTTTTTTTTCATCCCTTCTGGCTCTTTGTAGTAGGATTTATATTAGTGATGCTCATCAGGGAGAGTTTTCAGAATAAACTGCTGTTGGGTCGGAGGGGAATTTTGGTTATAATAATAACACATTATCAGATTTATGACTGAGACTGATGTTTAGTGGCCAGCTGCACTCATATCTAGCAGTCCTGGCCCGTTTGCTCCTCTCTGCCTCCACCCTCCTTTTGAAGGCCGGTGGGTCAGTTCTGATTTAAGGCTCAGAGGACGGGCGCAGCGCCACGGTGCAGCTGGCTACAATTCTGAGCTGCGATGTCTCCTTAACTTCGTCAGCCAGAATACAAATCAGCCCAGAACACAGCTGAGGAACACAAGCGTTTGACAGAAGAGGACTGAATATTTAGGGGAAAAAAGGCATTTGAGTACAGGATGTCTGACTTTGGACTTGTGTTGAGTTGGAGGAAGCTGTGGTGTCTCATCCATCTGTGCTTGTATGCGTCTGTCCTCTTGTTCTCCAGGCGGTAGTGGATCAGGGTTTGGCCAGCTCCTGGTCTCTCCCCCTGTGATCTCCAAGGGAAAATGTGTTTTGGATTTTAATGCTTTGGCTCCAGTGCGGTTTAGATATCCAATAAAACTCAAGCTGAGTTTTGGCCCTGCTACTTCACCTTTTTTCCCTTTTTCTTTACTCTTTTCTTTTCTGTCCTTTTTTCTTTTAAATTTTGTTTTCTTTTAGTTTTTCTTCTTTTCTTCTTTTCTTTTTTTTCTTTTTGGGATGCAATGTACAATACAGTGTTTTGAACATTTTATTGTTTTATTGTTCATGGTTATCGGCCATATCTCTTCTCTTCTCTTCGCTTTGCTTTCATTCCAGGCTTTTTAACTGCATTAAGGCCACAGATTAGCCCAAATATTATGGCCACAACCAGACACTGCAGCTGTTACACAGTTAAGTTCCATAGAAAATAGATTATTGCTTACCATTACGAACACAGCCTTATGACAGCACTGCCCACGCCACAGTGTCCCTCTGAACAAACAGACTCTGGCCCAAATGGCAAAGTTTATCTTCAGTTCTGTTGTCTTTCACTCACACTCTACTATCCTACTTCATAACGTCTTTTCCCGAGGGGAAAGGCATGTGCTGGTGACTATTATTGATGCTGGGACTCTTTTCCTGCCCCACCCAACGACTGCTATGAGGGAGTTTTCATGTTTTCAAGTTTTTTGTACCAAGGACCCCCAAACATGATGATCCACTTTCTAAAATATAATAATTTTATGTACGAGAACCCATTTGTAATGTTTGTGTGTGTGAAATCAAATGTATTGAAGCAATCAAGCCAAAGAAAATTAAAGTGATTTTAATAATAATAATTATATTTTATTAAATTTGTTATATTCATATACATAAAATATATTAAAGGGTTAGTTCACCCAAAAATGAAAATTATGTCATTAATTACTCACCCTTTCTGTCGTTCCACACCCGTAAGACCTTCGTTCATCTTCAGGACACAAATTAAGATATTTTTGATGAAATTCGATGGCTCAGTGAGGCCTCCATTGACAGCAAGATAATTAACACTTTCAGATGCCCAGAAAGCTACTAAAGACATATTTAAAAAGCTGTGTTTTGAAATGCCAAAAAGTATTCTCATTGCTTCATAACATTAAGGTTGAACCACTGTAGTCACATGATATGTCTTAAATATGTCTTTAATATGTCTTTAGTAGCTTTCTGGGCATCTAAAGTGTTAATTGTCTTGCTGGCAATGAAGGCCTCACTGAGCCATCGGATTTTATAAAAAATATCTTAATTTGTGTTCCAAAGATGAACAAAGGTACAGGTTTGGAATGACATGAGGATGAGTAATTAATGACAGAATTTTCATTTTTGGGTGAACTAACCCTTTAAATATCAATTATTTCATCATAAATATTTGTTTTAAAAAAATAAAAAATGCTAAATTTTCTGTGCACCTTCTTGGTCAGTATTATTAAACCTTTGTTTGAATGACTGGTTTCAGTGTCGTTATATATGTCCTGGCTGATGTACATAGTGACAGGAGTGGTGTCCCTAGAGGGAAAATGTATATGTAGTCATGCTGTGTCCTCAGACTACACAACGGTTTGATGTTACGGTGTTGTATGAGGTGTAGCGTATCATTGAGGAGGAAGGCCTTGTATCACTAACTCTCTGTACACACAAATATGCAGGGCTCAACATTAAGGCTCTTTAGGTAGAGTCAATTCATCGCAATTCTCTCTTCAACATTTCTGGATTGATTCTGAGTTTAGTTTTTAACTTTTTCACAGATGCGCGATGATGCTGCGTGTGTTTTAGAAACACCCGTATTCTGCTTGCTTCCAATTCCTCAACACACACACCACTCGAACCCTCCATAAAATAATTTTTTATAAAGTTCGGAAAGGTTGAAGCGTTCACGGGCTTCATTGCACATGATATGCGCTGTGAGAAATGTGTGCTTTGCTTTTTTTTCCTTTTTTTTTTTTTTTTTGCTTTGCTTGATGTTACACTTACAGTGTGCAGCTCGCCCGTCTGTATTTTCCTTACAAATGCTCTACGAAGGCATCATTTATGTCATTTGGAGTGCAGTAGGCTTAAAAACAGGAAACTCACTGACAGAAGGCTACTTTTTCATTTCAAATGCTCACGTGCGCTTTGTGAAGAGCGCTCGCACATGCGGCTGTGTGCGACGTGTAAGTGGTTTAATGTGCTTGCATCTCAAAATGGTTTTATGACACGAAATTAATGTAAACACAGTCAGTTACGTCTTAAGGGATTAAACAGACAAGACAAACAACATATTATATTTCAAAAGGGATCTGTGCGTTAGTGTGAATGCAGCTTATTAGATTTCCCTCTGTCTATGATGTCATCAGTAATAATCAAACAACCGTAAAGCTGAGAAAGAGAAAAATCACTCACAGCTCTTAAAAGGAAAATGTTCAGATACTTTTAAATACTCAAATGTTTTTTGTTCCCCTGTATTATTTACTAGCTTTTATGTTTTGAAGCTATATTAGTTACATATTTACATTTTTTTAAATGCAATTGTTTTAATTTTTTGTTTTATGAATGTTTCATTATTTAAAAAAGTACTTATAATTACATATTCAATTAAATAATAATAATAAAAAAATTTAAGTTTTATTAATAAGATTTATTTAATAAGAAAAAAAAGTAGATCAAAAATCGTTTTGGAATTGGATCGTGACTCCCAGAATCGCAATCTGATTGGAGCGTGACCTGCCTAAAGATTCCCACCCCTACTATGCAATGATTTAATGCTTGTCTTTGTTGAATAATACAGAAGATAAAGAGCTTAAAAAAAAATGCATATTAAATCGCAATCGCAATATTGGTAAAAAATTGCAATTATTATTATTTCTTTAAATCGATTATTTCTTTAAATCGTTCCGCCTCAGGAGGCAGCATAGTTTTTACACTAGACTCACTTGAAGGAAATTAAGGGTTTAAACAGACAGTCTTGCAATGTACCTAATGTCAAGCCCTGATATGAATGCAGACAGTTGTACATTAAATGCATCATAAATGTTGTCTGGTTATGTTTTTGTGTCCTCAGTTCAACTCTAGCCATTGTCATCAGTTTTTGGCTCCTCTTCCTTCTTTAATACAAAATACCAGACCACACACCTCTGCTAAAATGCTGTGCATTCCTCCTGGCTGCCACCTTTCCATTGTGTTATCCGATAGGAAGGATCTCCCTTAGTGAGGCGTGAAATATTCTTGCTGATATGGGGAAAAAAAAAGGAGTGAGCGAGGGAGGGTGAAATGGTGGAGGGGAACGCGCTCAAGGTGACCTTCTATGTAGACACAGAACAAGAGATGACGTTTGATGTTGGTGCTGTATCCAGGAAGCTCAATCCATTGAAGACGGCACTAACAGACATTGAGAGAGCCGCTTACTCACAAAACGCTACACTAAAATTAAAAATTTTAGTCTTGTGGCACTAAGGACAAAACTTTCAGTGAAGTAATGTGATTACATGCAATGAATTGAATTACACTCCAAGGTAAAATGGCTTCATCTGAGAGTACAATAAACATAATCGAATACAATTTGATGCGGCTTAAATTCAGAGCACCTTGAACAGCAGCCAGCACCATAGAAATATAATCAGCTGATATTGGGTCGGGGGAAGGGCCAATTTCTTGGTTTTGCTGTGTATGGTTTTTGTCTCTCTTCAACCTTGAATAACCTCTCCAGATGTTGACTATGGATAAAATCAAAATGGCTTCTCATTGGGATCTTTTACTGGTCGAAGAAATTTTTGATAGTCAGATTTGTTTAAAAAAAAATTGTATTGAGGTTGGAAAGACTTTGTTTTTCTAGACGCCCCCCCTGGTTGAGACAAAGCGGCTATGTGGTGTTCTCTCAGATAGCTTTGGCCTGACTTTGAACCTTTACTTCATCTGTTTCTGTTTCCTCCCTGTTGACACTCATTAGCATTTCCCTTCAGGGCTGTTCCAGTCTACTGGCAAACTGTCAGTCAAGTCACTCACCTTTTACAGTGACCTTCTGTATGTGTATTTGCATGGTTTCCTCTGTAGAAATGACATTCTCATTGGAAATAAGGGATTCAGTGGATGGGAAAGGCTTTATTTTACCCACTTGAAATAAAACATTCCACTGATATTTTGCATTCTTAATTGAGTCATTTATAGCAGTAACTTTACTCTCAGAAGTGATTTTATTCAGTTTACATATTTCAGCAATGGACCTCGGAGATGTAGCTTACTGGTTAACTCATTGTTGCCATCACAAGTTTGAATCTGGTGTCATTTTCTGATCCTGTGCCACCCTAGACTATAAAAAGAAGTCTAGATGACTAATTTTATAGGCACAGGGCTAAAAAATCGGGTTGTGATGTCTGTATTGTTCCCAAGCACAATGCCTGAATGGGAGACCTATTTTTCATTTGCCTCTCAATTCTACCCTGCTCACACACTAGCATCACAAATCTTCGGGTTTTATGTGTGCCTTGGCTCCAGATTGGAGCAATTACCAGGATGTGGCCCCCCATCTCACGCACACACTGCTACACACACTCCACCACTTACCGTGTGCCAATGTGGCCACCCAGAGCTATTTAAACTTCCTAATTATAAGGCAGATTACTGACCCAAGAGAGCTCTAATTATTGGTGCTAATTTTGGGTCATAGACACCATTTTGACGTGATTGTGGTAACTGTGTTATATGTTAGAATGATGTATGGTACATTGTTACGCCACATTAAAACCTAGTGCCTTGCTGTCTACTGCCTACATAGGCAGCTGCCTTTTAAGGCAGTATACTAACTTAATTTCTACCTGTTATAAGTGATTTGAAATGTTCAACATGGGCAATAACACATGTGAAACACATTTTTCCCATGCCAACCTAGCAACAAGAATCACATGATGTTGTGTTTTTAATTGGTCTGGTTCTAATTAGATTGAATTGCTTTTATTGATGCTTTTTGGCATTGAATGACATCCATCCATCCATAATTTTGGATTCATTGTTTTCCAGAGCTTTCTGGGATTGTCTTCTTTCTCTCTTTGGCTTTTTTTAGAGTATGTTTTTTGATTAAGGTAATGTTGAATTTTTTTCACTGCTTCGACATGAGTCATTATGTCACTGCCATACAATTTTTAATTGGCAAAATCGACTAAACAAATCATTGTGTTTGATAAATTGCCATGCTTGGCACATTGTTGAACATTCGTAGATATTGATTAGTCGGAGTGCTAACAGTACTGCATTTATGTGCTCCTGACTTACCTGTTTTTTTTCCTGTGAGGCAAAAGTTTTAAATTATTCTGCATTGCGGTTTGGTGAGGAATTGTATCAGCCATGCACATCAGAACTCACACAGACATGTGTAACTTGAATCAAACGCTGCATTAAAATCACAAAGACGACACATCCTCAGTTGGGACTAGATACCTTCAGACATGCTACGCTTTCCATGAGCTCAGCAAGTTTTAAATAGCTCTTCCAGTCTTTTCAAAAGGATAATACATTTAAGATGGCTTATGAAAATAACTCTTGCTGAACTTTTCAAGATATTTAAAGTCATGGCTTATGCACTTTTTTTTTTGTACTTAGTGCTGCAGTTATATTACAAGCTCAGATGTCCTAATACTGTCATTCGTGCTTGAACATTTAACCACCATTATCATTTCAGGTATTATATTTATTTTCAGGGTAAAATTTAAAAAGTTTCTTTACAGAGTTAGTGCTAATATTAAAACACAGTCCTAGCTTTTTGTGTAGTTAATTGAATTGATATTGACATGGAGTTTTTTTTATATCCATAGCCTGATGCCTGAGCTGTTGATAGTCCTTTAACTGAATTTTTGATGCATGCAGATCTTGGTTGCTGTATGAGCGTCAAATGACATAATTCTGTACTTGAGATTACAAAAGTGAAAAGGATAGTGACAAATTTGACAACTGAATATAGCAATCAGTATTTACGTTTTGGTCATGTTTACAATTTTTATCCTTACTTGCGGCTATTTAGTGTATATTTAAACTACTGTAACACTTTACAATAAGCTTTCATTAGTTTAAAGGGTTAGTTCACCCAAAAATGAAAATTGTCATTTTATTACTCACCCTCATGTCGTTCCACACCCGTAAAACCTTCGTTCATCTTCGGAACACAAATTAAGATATTTTTGATGAAATCCGATGGCTCAGTGAGGCCTCTATTGCCAGCAATGTCACCGAACTTCTCAAGATCCAGAAAGGTACTCAAAACACATTTAAAACAGTTCGTGACTGCAGTGGTTCTACCTTAATATTATAAAGCGACGAGAATACTTTTTGTGCACCAAAAAACAAAATAACGACTTTTCAACAATATCTAGTGATGGCCGATTTCAAAACACTGCTTCATGAAGCTTTACGAATCTTTTGTTTCGAGTCAGTGGTTTGGAGCGCCAAAGTCACGTGATTTCAGCAGTATGGCAGTTTGATACACGATCCGAATCCTTGATTCGAAACAAAAGATTTGTGAAGCTTTGAAGCAGTGTTGATCAAAAGTGACAATAAAGACATGTTACAAAAGATTTCTATTTCAAATAAATTGTTCTTTTGAGCCTTCTATTCATCAAAGAATCCTGAAAAAATGTAAAATCCTGAAAAATTTGGAAAGAATTTACACAAAAATATTAAGCAACACAACTGATTTCAGCATTGATAATAATAAGATTTTTTTTTATTATTATTAAATCAGCATATTAGAAGGATTTCTGAAGGATCATGTGACACTGAGGACTGAAGTAATGTCTGCTGAAAATTCAGGTTTGCCAACACAGGAATAAATTATAAATGTAATAATAAATGTAAATTTATAAATAATAAATGTAATTTTTACTTCATTTTTGATGCAGCCTTGGTGAGCATAACAGACTCCTTTCAAATACATGAAAAAAAATCTCACCAACCCTGACTCCAAACTTTCGAACGGTTGTGTGTGTGTGTGTGTGTGTGTGTGTGTGTGTGTGTGTGTGTGTGTGTGTGGGGGTCAAAAAAAAAAAAAAAAAGTCTAAAAACGTCATTGCTATGAGCAGTAAAGAGGGAGAGACAAAGATGTAGACAAGGATGATGAGGACTGGAGACACAGACACCCGCTCTGCAGGGGTCAGACTGCTGAAGCCTTTCCTGTCTCTCTGTCTCTGTCTCTCCCGGGGCTGAGAAAAGTAATAAGCTTCAGGAGTGGCACAGTACCCCAAGGAATGCGAGAGCTACATACAGCCTGTCAGAACACCCAGGATTTATGATGGTTATTAAAGAATTCAATTATAAACCTATTGGTGGTGTGAATGTTTGTATTGCACCCATAGTGTAGTGTGTGTTTGTAGGTGTGCTTTATGGCACATGAGAGGGTGTGCAGTACATGAGAATGAGAGTTTGTGTGTTAGTGTGTTGATGCCATATGACAGCTTTCTGCTCACCTTGATAAACTGTTCTATAGGAGGTGACCAATCACAGCAGCTGCATGGTTGATGCTATGTGTCACATGGTCCTCCCAGGACTCCATTCTACCCCAAACTGTCATTCTGGGAGATTTAAAGGTAAAATGTTTCATTTTTGTGTCACTACAGTAGCATCATCTAATGGAATTGCGAAGATATTAATTGATATTAGTTTTCCTGAACATTCCCCCTATATCTCATTAGTCAGAGAAATGGATAGTCCCGTCCCAAATTGGTTGAGCCATTGGTCAGGCTGGTCAAGGGTCATGTAAAGTTTTTACATAACTTATGGATTTTTATAAATATTTTACATTTTTTGTTTCCTTATACCTCAAATTTTTATATATATACTTTTTGAGTTTAAAAGTATAGTTTTAAAAAAAAGTTTTACTTTTTTTTAATAATATTCTTGCTGTAATGATCATTTTTCATTTCACACCCACACAAGTACTATACATAAACTTCATACATATACTATACATAAGAAATATATATGACCTACTTAAGAATTGTACTCTTTTAATTAACTAATTGAAGCCTTTTTTCTTAGTTATGTTATTTGGACAGTTGTGACCTTTTTGACTATGCCCCACCAAAATATCAAAATATTTTAAAAAATGCTCATCATAGAAGAGGCTTATTCAATTCATTGTATGGATGAATTTAATTATGATATAGGACAAAAAAAAAAAATGAACGCCATATCATTGACCCGTTTGCATTTTTTGGGGGGAAATCAGCCTGCTAATTTATACAGTATTCTCTGCATATTAAACTGGGATAGGATGATTTTTACAAAAAATGACACACTTTAACACTCTTAAAACACACATACACATTTACCCTTGTCCTGTCATCTCTAGGTCAGCTGACACACTCTCATTAGAAGGTGTTGAGACGCTGATGAGGAGACCAGGTTTAGCTGGAAACATGTTGATGGATCATGTTGTTTCAAGAGGCGTGAAAGAGCTAGTGATTTGGACTGAGGGGAATGGAGAGAGGGAAAGAAAATAGGTCAGCAGTGAGATATTGAGGCATGAACTAAGAGTTTCTGTCATTTGAATCAATAAAACAGATGGCGACTTGCTGTCCAAAACTGCTTGTTTAGATAAACTCTGTGATCCCTGACACTCAGACCACCGACCCCTTCATTACTGGTAGTTAAGGAGCAGGGCAGAATAAGGTCGTGGGTTATCTTGTTTTATTGGGCAGCCATGTGTCTGGAGTCTGGACGCTCCTACAGACAACCGGAGCCCAGGGGGAAGAAAATGGGAGGGCATTGCTAGGAATGTAAAGACATGGAAGACTGAACTTGTTATGGGAGAGGAGGAGAAAGGGAGTGTGAACACGTGCTGGGTTCCCACACTCTCTTCCTCCTGTTTTCTGATGCTCATTTTTTTGGGGTCAGCGATTAAGGATTGTGAATTCCCTCCACACACACACGCGCTCACAATGAATTCTGGCATGACTGGGTACCGTGTGCTTAGGAAACCCACTATGGCCACACCGCTCTGTCGCATCTGACTGGTCAGCCAAACAGAGCGTGAGGTCATGTGGACACCCTGAATCCCTCTAGAGTTTTTGTTTGACTACATTAGAGTGTGACAGCCTCAGAATTTTTTAATGACTTCCTGCTCTGACTTTTATTTGTTTTGTCAGTGGATATTTAGAAAAGACATTTTTAGGCTTGCATGCTCTGGTACATCCAGTGTGTGTCTGTAATGTACAAAAACAAAAAAAGAAGACAATTGAAATTATTTGAGCTTCTTTCAATTTCAGTTTGAGCTTCTTTCAATTTCAGTTTGAGCTTCTTTCAATTCAATTCTATTTCATGGAAATGGCTGTTATAGCATTAATAGTGTTGACATGTTGAGCAATGGAGCACAATACCTTTGACTATACTGAAAGCATGTATGTTTCAATCAATCAGATGCAGTTTGCAATAGATACTTTTGAGAGCAGCACTAAAGTTGTATCGATTTGTTTTGGAATATTATGATGCTGATTGATAATGCAATAGTGTAAGCCAATGCCCTGCTGTCTCATTAGGGGCTGCTGAGCGACCCATTAGTCGTCTTTGTTGTGTCTTAGATGGATGCATACGGTATGGCTTTAGGCTCATGTATCAGGGTGGGTTTTTGGTGTCTGATGGAGAGGCTGTTCATTAATCATTAATGGGTGTAGGTTAGGGTTGTCTGTCCGTCTTACACACAGACCCACTCATTGAGCTCACAAGTTGTACATAAGCAAACGGCCACTGCTCAAGGGCCTCCTTATTCAGACATACTCAGAAACTCATGAAAAAGTAATGCGGCAGCTAAAATTCCCAAACTGAAAAGCATTATCGATACTTTGCAAGTTACAGTAGGCCCATGTTTATTTGCTTTTCAGATGGCACTTGATTTCCTTTATTAGTGCCATGTACACTGGTGTCAGTATGACTTTTTCTGTATTGTGAAACGCAAAGAAAAAATGTTAACACTTTACAATAAGATTCATTAGTTAAACAGTAGTTAATGTAGTAACTAACATGAACTAACTATGAGCAATACATTTTTACTGTATTTACTAATCTTCGTTAACGTTAATGAAAATACAGTTGTTCATTGTTTGTTCATGTTAGTTCACAGTGCATTAACTAATGTTAATAAGATTTTAATAATGTATTAGTAAATGTTAAAATTGACATTAACAAAGATTAAAGGTGGAGGAAGTAGAATTTCAAAAACACTGTTTGGAAGTTAGTTGGGCTGACACCAACAACAAACGTGTAACCAATTAGCATTAGTATGATGGTCGAGGAGAGAGAACGAGCAAGAGGGAGATTTGAAAAAAGAAGAGAAAAAAACTGCAGAACGAGAGATGGGACACAATACAATAATATCACTGGAATGAAGGTTTATGACTGGGCAAGTGTTTTAGAACCGCGTTTATATTAGAAAAGCTTTCCAGCGCTGGAGAGAGCTAAGCGGGAAAGCCTGAAAACAGACACGAAGGCTGCTTTGATCCCGCTTCTCACGTGAGTAACACTGGGTTTTGATTGTGACGTCGAGCATCGGTTTGGTGTGTCAGGGCAACTTTGGACCCATGAGCCAACCCCGCAGTCTGCTTTCATCACCACTAGTTTGTCTGCGTCGGCTTGGTGTTCCGTGCTTTACAACGAATACTTGTTTGTGTACTGTACGTTCATTTTTTTGTGCTTCCTTGTCGTTCGTTCATCATCTGCGCTTTATTTTTCATGAAGCATTTTGTTGTGCATCAGATGTGATAAACGGACCTCCACTCGCATTGCGTCTAACACTGGACAGATAGTGAGAGTTCTGCAGTTAAACTACTGCACACTGACGACCGCTAGAGAATTCAGTGTTTAGCGTCATTGTTAGTGCACTCGCCTCACATGCCAGCGATTGGGCCAGGGTTCAAGACTGACTCGGAGCAGGGTGGTTAGGATTGGAGTGTGAGTTTTGGAGGCTAAGCAATGAAGAGAGGGGTGGGTTTATTTGTGTTGATTTCAAATATCAACAATGTCCAACAGCGTTTTTCAAAATCTACTTATCCCACCTTTAATAAATGCTATATAAGTGCAGTTCATTATTAGTTCATGTTAACTAATGTAGTGACAGCTAGTGGTTGAAATGGGTACTGCAGTTCAAATTCAAAATATTGTTCGCCCCGCCCCCTCCTCCTCAGGATTGACGCTCTTGCGGGTTGCCAGTTTGAAGACACGCGACAGTAGCGACATTGGAAGGCGAGGTGACTTACACACTGTAAGATAATTAGTTGATTTATTGATTTATGATGAGTTGATATTTTTAGATGGATGCTGAGGCTTTTTAGGTCAGGTAGAATCTGTGATCTCTGACTCAGTTTGTTCGTGTGCATGTGTTTTCCGCCAACTGGCAACCCGGGGTGGAGAAATACTATTGGGTAAATTAGCAACGTGCGGTCTTGCAGAGACCAAAACAAAAACAGAAATTCCGACACAGAACGCTAATTTTAAAGTAAAATAACTGGCTGTAGCACTGGTTTTCAGAGAAACGAGTATGTGAAGCATGTTTAATAAATATCTGCAAACATATTATGGTATTTTTATGCTTTAGTATAGTCAAAAACTTACATAGAGCCCCTTTAACTAATGAACCTTATTGTAAAGTGTTACTGAATACATTTTGAAGAATATCCAGGTCACACTTTTCTAAGTAATGAAGGGAGAGTATGAGGATAGAGTATGTCAAGCTCCAGAAGTGGACAGTACAACTTGTGTACTATATTCAGTCTTCTGAAGTCATATGCCCTAGCTGATTAGAAGTATGGTTGTATTTTGCCATTTTTATTCAAGACATGGCCAGAAATTGTGTGCACAGTACATTTGGGTGGCTCTTACTGAGTAAATGGGATGTACAGATCACTTCAGTCCCCCACAACCCGCTTGAAAAACATCTTCACATTACATCACCACCCACTTTGATATGTGACAGTTTGCCGCCTTTGTTTGGCTAATTATCCCCACAAAAACCTCCTCACTGAAAGATTACTGGAGCAAACAAGGTTTTTGATGGAATGTTTGTGGTCATACTTTAAATGTTGATCTATAACTGCATATAGAGCGCGTCAAAATAAGATCTTAGAAGGTAGCAGATGAATGCCAGTGTACTGCATATTTTGTAAGCCACTGGAGGAGAATCCATTACATCATTCACTGCATGGAAGGAGCCAACATGGTGTTGCCATGACACCGCACTGACTTTGTCATCTGATTGGTTGGTTAAGCGCCTGGATGCTCCCACTGTAAATTGCCTTGTTTTGGTGTTCTTTATTGGTTGAATCAAGATAGATACAGGCATTTTATGACATCACATGCACCCACTGATGTTCAAACTATTTAAAAAATATTAAGGTTATAAATATTCTTTTAAAAAAAAAAAAAAACGAATAGTTGCAGGTTAACAGGTGCTTCGTGCCATAATGGGTATTTTAAGAATTCTGCAATGGTGTAATGATCAGCATCCAGGACAAGCTTTTTACAATACAATTTCACCAATAACAGATTTCTTTTAAAAGTGGTCTTATTTTAAAATGAGCCTGTGCTGGTTGGTCTTTTGACACTGATTAAGAGGCCTCTACATTACATTAATAGTGTAATACTTACACTATTAGAACATTTGCTCTCTTACCAGCACACATAACAAGATAAACTTTCTAGATTCTAGATAAACACTACTCTTAAAGGTTGGTAATTTTTGTATTATATCCTTTTGTGTTGAAGTAGAACCCAAGTTTAGATGACAGCTCATGTTGAGAGTTTTACTGCGTGGGTGGCTGACCTGTGGTACTTCCTTTTGGCTAGTTAGTACTAGTCACAGTGGGGTTGGCTTTCCATCAAGTTCTCTCTCTATATGGATGCAAGGGTGAGGATTTTAGAGTCCAGTGTTGTAATTAATTTTTGTTAATTGAAATAAATCTATAATAAAATAAAACATTATATGAAGAACCTTATTTAATATATATATATATATATATATATATATATATATATATATATTATAATGACAAAAGCACATAACAAAATTACTAAAATGTAAAACAAAGTTAATAAAAACTGAAAATATAAAAATGAAAGCTAAATCAATCAATTAATAAATATAATGGATAAATAGATATATAATAAATCATAATAGTATATAAACAGTGCTAAAATAACAAGGGGAAATGAAAGTAGCCAAAAAATTATGAATGACAGGCAATCAAATTCTATGAATCTTTGGCAGGCGTGTCGAATGCTCTTGACGATCTAGTCTGTTCTTACTGTGTCTAGAAGAACAGACAGATAAAAGGAAGTCAGTGCATCAATCCAGCCTCAAGTTGTCTTTAGTCCTTTTATGGTCCTTTTATGTGTAGTTTTTTCATCAGTCAGAGAAAGAAAACTGCATGTCAACCTGAAATGATATTGGTTGTGTGAAGTGTTGACAGCATATTCTAGTGACACATCCATCCTTAGTGTCTGTATGTGCCTGAAAACCATCTGTCTCCGGTAACATCATAAATGAGAGGTTTACAGTGGTTTTAGATGCCTTTGTGTATTAGCTTTTCCCTCCCCCTTTCGGTCATTTTGCTCTCTCTACAGGGATCTTTTTGGAAGAGTGAACAATGCTTTTGGGGATAATTCACTAGAAATATTTCAAACAGTATATTTCAAATATTTTATAGCATTTCAGTTAGCTGTGGCGTATGTCTGATTTTTTTTTTTTTTTTTTTTTTTTTTTTTTTTTTTGTGTGTATATGATTGTGGTCCAGCTGAAATGTTCTGTGTTAATATTTGTGTGTCTTGATCTGTGGAAGAGCCTATCATGGCCTAAGGGTTGTTTTTAAAGTCTCAGGGGAATTGGCCACTTTCAATTTGTGCTATTGAATAGCAGTTTCTGTGAATCCACCCCAAATTTATTGATTTTTCTCAGTGTCTCATGTCACAATGATGACCGAATGCAGCGTTCTTTTGTTCTTTTAGGATGACACATGCTGCATTTTGCCCCTCCTGCTTGTTACCGCTTTCACTGTCTTTAGCACCTTTGGTCTGTGTTTTGGATTTAAGTACTGGGTTGGTCTGGCATAGCCTTCATTAGCCATGTGTGTACACTTGCGCAAACCCTATATCCATCTCTTTGACCTTGATGCTTGTTATAATGATTTTGTTTGTGCGTACTCACTCCCAGTGCCCTTGATATGCTGTATTGTGTGTGGCAGCCATTTGCACATCTGGTAAGAGTAGTACATGGTGGTGCAGCACTGCAGAGATTTTGTAGTACCACCTCCCCGTTATTCCTTTCTCTTTTTCGCCCCTCCCCCAATCCGCCTTCAACTCCATCTCAGTCCTAGACCCCCTAGCACGGACACGGAGGTCTTTTCCACATCGTTTTAGGACACGTGCTCCACAGGGAAATCTCCTTTGTTTGACAGAGGCCTGCCTCTGCTGACGGAGGCATTCTCCTCATTTTGATGGAAAGACATTAAATCTCAAAGAAAGCTTTCACTAGCAGGTGGATGGAAGAGAAGAGTTTCAGGAAGAGTTGGCAGAATAGTTTTTTTAATTACAGTTAATAGTTTCATTAACTAAATATGTTTTTTTTTTTTTTTTTTTTAAATAGAATTTACAATATTGTAAGAACAATTATTTTTATAAGTTTGAGAATCTTTAAGATTTTTATGCTCATCAAGACTACATTTATTTGATCAAAAATAAAGTAAAAACCATAATATTGTAAAACATTATTACAATTTAATAAAAGTTTCTATTCTAATATATTTTAAATGTAATTTATTCCTGTGATAGCAAAGCCAAATTTTCACTATTCATTACTCCAGTCTTCAGTGTCACATGGTCCTCTAAAAATTATTCAAATATGCTGATTTGGTACTCAAGAAACATTTCTTATTATTATCAATATTGAAAACCGTTACTTTACTTAATATTTGTGTGGAAACCATGCCAATTTTTTCAGGATTCTTTGATTAATAGAAACTTTAAAAAAAAAAACAGCATTTATTTGAAATAATATAAATCTTTTGTAACATTGTCTTTACTGTCACTTTTGATCAATCTAATGCAAACTTGTTGAATAAAAGTATTAATTTCCTCAAAATAAATCATGCTGACCCCAAACTTTTGAAAGGTAGTTTATGTAAATTAATTATATGAATAAAAATTTAATTGTCATAACAAAATTTGGAATGTTCAAGAATATTCATAGGAATGAGAGGTTTCTAGTAACTTTGTGCTGCCCTTGAAAATTCTCTAGATATTTGTGCATTGAGAGGGCCTGATGTTTCAGTCTGGGTCAGATCTGTTAGTCTTACAGTGGAGGCCATCTCTGAAGTTTGGTCATGGCATCTGTTTCAAGGATTTTTCCTCTTAGTTTCTATTGTGGAAATGGGTGTTCATTTATACACATTCATACACATACAAAAATGCACAGATACAATAACTCTTACAAAAAAATAATTCAGCAAGTGTTGTGCAGCATTTTTGTAATTTTTGAAGCTTGACAGCTCTTGGTCAGCATTCACTTTCATTGTATTTCATTGTACGTGTTTGGAATAAAATAACGGTGGATAAATGATGACAGAATTTAATTTTTTTTTTGGATGAACTAAGCTATTAATTTAAAGTTAGAGATTGTGGGCCTGTGTGTAGGAGAGAGTGTTAAAACATAGAAAGAGAGAGATGGAGAAAGGTTAATTGAGGCTTGATCTTTGTTTTATTGTTAGGTTTATATAAAATATGCAATTTTAAGGAGGTGGTTTTTAGTCTAGGAGTCTGAATCTCTCAATCATAGCTGAGAGTGAAACAGAGAGAGCTGCTTTAATCCTACAATCCCCATGCTTGACTTACAGGCCAGCCAAGAGTTTTCATTTTAAACATACTATTTTAACCCAAATTGAATACATCAACTCCTCCCAAAGGAGGAGAGGAAGGAAAGATCTTGTCTCCAGAGCAGCTCGAGGATGTAATGATGTGTGTTGCAGTGGGATGTATCTTCAGATCTCCCTGTGCTCTGTTGTTTTGACAAAGTAAAGAATCATATTGATGTGACATGAGTGATGGAAGATGAATGAACCAGGTGTTGTTAAAAAAAACAAAAAACCCAACAAGATTATTCAGAAAGAGATGAAAAATAGACAACTCTGTTAAGATGTATTGATTTGCCAATAAAATAATTTAATTTTGAAATGTACTATTTGGCTTTGTAACCTTTTTTTTTATGTGTTTGAAAGAAGTCTGTGTTCACCAAGGCTGAATTTTCAGCATAGACTTTTAGAGTCACATGATCCTTCAGAAACCATTCTAATATGTTGATTTGGTGCTCAAGAAACATTTCTTATTAATATCAATGTTGAAAACCGTTGTGCTGCTTAAGATTTTTTATAAGCCTATATACAATTAATCAGAGTTCAAAATAACAGTATTTATTTTGTATATGTGCTGTCAACATTAATGTGTTAACGCATGCGATTATTTTTAAAAAAAAAATTATTAATTAATTTATTTTTTCAGTTTAACGCATTAAAAATAGTAATGCAATTAACGCAGCATCTATTTTTTTCTGTCATCCTTTGGCTAGCATTACAATATATGATCACACTCTTATTCATGCAAATGCTTTTAAACCATTTAAACGCTCCAAAAGAGAAAAAGAGATTGCGCTGTCTGTGAATGTCCTGTCATGTTTGAACGAACAATAACACGCACAATAATGCCAAAAATATCTGTTTTGTCGAGTATCCTCATAAGAGCAGCTTTAAATTAGTTAAATAAAGTCTTAAAACGAAAGTAAAGAGCTGTGAGATAGTGAGAAGCGTGTGAGATCCGCGTCATGTGTAGAAGCGGCAGCTCCTAAAGTGACAGCAACCACTAATGCCGTCTGTCATTGAAGATAATGAAAGAACAAAGGTAACAGAGAAAATTAATCACTGCTGTTGACTAAAGAACTTTTGTAGCTTTAATAATGATTATCTATGTTTAATTTAGGCTATAAATTATGCAGTGCAGACTGTTTGGTAACTTTATTCAATTTCTGTATTTTTCCTATCTGTTAGACAGGTAGGAAGGGCACAGGTAAATATTACATTTATTATGGGTTTATGTAAGAACTGTTCTAAGTTCACTTAAATTAAAAGTTGTTATATTTTTGAAGCCTAAAAAATAAAAAATAAAAAAAGATAGCTTTCAGTTACACTGTAATGTTGAATGGTTATAATTCATGTTTAAAATTGGGGGAAAAATCAATTTCATCGAGTAGCTGTAGGCTCTTAGTATCAGTGATACTGGCCTTCATTCATAAAAAGATGCCATTAAACAAGTATTTAAAATATACTATGTTGTTTCTTTATGTTGTTTTAATTTTGAGATTAACTGTGAAATTATTACATTATAAAATATATAAAAAACATATAAAACGTAAGTGTTTTTAATTGCGATTAATCAAGTTAATTATAGAGTTAATTTTTTTAATCGATTGACAGCACTAAAAAAATATTGTGAAATTATAAATGTCTTCACTGTCACAAGAATGCATTAAATTGATCAATTTAATGCATCCTTGCTGAATAAAAGTATTCATTTCTTTCAAGAAAATAGTTTTACTGACCCTAAACTTTTGAATGGTACTAGTGCAGGTGATTTCTACAAAATGTTCAGTCTGAACAGCTGGTCAGAAGACTAGATTGCCAAACTCACAAATCCGACCTTTTTTGTTACCCGGCTTACAGGTGGCAACCAATCAAAAGTAGATGAATCAACCTTTCAGTTTGCATTGCCATTACCTGGGCTACATTTCCATGTTAGCTTACAAATCTTTTATCTCAAATTCTAAAAAGAGCTAATGCCACAATGGCAGGGGTGTGATATTAGGCATCTGTTTAACAGCAGATTAAGCAAGATTTTCTCCTTTGTCAGAGGCTTCTGTTTGCTAATGATAAGAGAGAACTCTGCGGCTGCTGTTCTGTATGCCACTGCCAATTTTGCTCCTGTTGGGCTTTTTCAAGCTAACAAAGAAAGAAAAAGTGTAGAGGCCAGTATTAAGATGGGTCTCTTTTCGTAGACTTCAAACATTTTTTGATCAAAGTGGTTGTGTTAATGATAAAGGCTGGTTTCAGATGTCACGGATACGTTATCGAAAATCTGTTATGGGTGGTGTGTTTTGCTTCAGTTGGAGCTTGGGCCTATTGTTTTTCCTGACAAGGTGATAGTTGGTTTTTAGCCAGATACACTACTCATTATCGACAGGATAGATTCTTGACCCTGCTACTCATCTACTAGAGAAAGAGTACAGAGATAGGACATGGAATGAGACACACAGAGATCATTGAGGTGGAAAGGAGAGTGTGTTTTTTCAATGTTAATGTTCAGGGCTGACTCAGCTTTTTCAGGCATCTCCTTGGTGACCTGCACCGAGAGCCATATGCCGTTTGAAACCAGAGATGCGTGAGCACACAACAGGCCACCTTTAACCTTTTTCCCTAACGGTGACCCCCCACTCCCCTGTACAGTCTTTTTTAGTAACTATTTTTGACTGAGACACACTTGTTTTGTGACACAAGTGGTGGATGAAAGAACCTGTGAAGGCTTAGAATAGATTTAACACCATGAACAGGCGCTGATCTCAGATTTATTGTTTTTTAATCAGCATGTCTTATTCATCTATAACATGTTCTTCTGCATTCTATATATGCTTTTTATGAGTAAGGAACGTCCACTGAAAGCTAGAGGGTGACTGTAAAACACCAGGTAATGCATAGATAAATTAATGACCTCCCGCTTCAGATCCAGGATATCACATAGTACTGATGGTGCATTAAGGATGAAGCAGTCATGTGTTTAAGAGCATCCTAAAGATTTAGAGCTCCAGTGCAATCTCAGCCTGCCTCTACAACCTGGATTGCAAAGCCTGCTGGGAAATTGATGGCCCTGCTTGGCACATTGTGTTTTTTTAAATGCACGATTTTGATTGGTTTTACGGGTGTAGAACGACATGAGGGTGAGTAATTAATGACAGAAATTTCATTTTTGGGGTGAACTACTCCTTTATTTAGTAGTGTTTGTTAAGACAGACATCACTATTATGAAGTGGTTCTTTTTAGTGATTCAAAACCATACAGCGCAACCAGTGTAACCCAAGTCATGAACAATGACTGTTATGAATAAGTTCTTTTTAGTGAATAATTAACATACAGCGTCATCGTTGTAACCTAATTAACAGACAAATGTCTCTTATCAACCTGTTCTCTTTATTGACTCAACCACTTTAATCCGAATCATGAACAAATGACTCTTATGAACTAGTTCTGTAAATCAGAAACATACAGCGCAACCAGTGAAACCTGATTCACAGACAAATGATTCTTGTGAACCTGTACTTTTTAGTTTATCTGTACCATACAGCGTAATAGGTAACCAATACTGTCAGTAGATAATTTATGTAATATATACCAGCCATTTTTGGTCACGCTCTTCAATTAGGCCTGACTGCATAATTGCCCACTTGACTCAAAGATTTTAATGGTTGTCGAATTCATAACAAGTTGCAAAGTATCAAAGTCATGCAGATGACAGGACTTGTTAATTAATGGTGTCATTAGAAGAGTCTGCTGAGACAAGTATGCTCCTGCGTCTACAGTGATCAAACAGTTGGCAGGAAGTCATCTCGCTGGGCCACCCTCCTTCTGCCATGCGGTTCTGGGGGGATATAAACCATGTGGATCTGGTAAGTCTGACATCAGTGCAAATTGTGTAAAGCTGAAATCAATTGTGACATAATCACAGGTGTTATCGTTCAGGTTCCCTGCCGAGCCAGCCATCTCCTTGAAACGGATGCTAGTTTTTCATGTTTAGCACACTCTCTTCATCTCAGTTTCCTTTCTCTTCAACTGGCATTAAATGCTGTCATGAAAGCAGATTGGTAAACAGAGTTAGCATTTGGAAGGGTGCTAGATAAGACGGTGCCTGTTGTGCTTGCTTTTTAGACACTTCTGGGAATTTCCTCTGACTTAACTGAATTAGTCATGATTCAATCACAGGGAACTATTTTTGACAATTTTTAGTTTCTTTCTGTCTGTTCTAAAACAGCACCTCTCTCTTCCAGAAAACATAGCACACATTTTTCTTAGTTTACAGAACAGTAATGACATAGTTGCTAGAATTTGGCAATAATATAGACATCAATTCAGACAGGATTACATTTTGTTTTTTTGTCATTTAATACTATAATAACCAAATCACTTTTAAAGACTTGAATGTTTGGAAATGGAAGTGTAACAGATCTCAGCTTTCGGAAAAATGGACAAAAGTGCATGCTAACATACACATCAGTGCATTAAGACATTGATTTGAGTGTGACAAATCCGTGTTTAAGTCATTCACGTAAACCTGTGGCAGAGGAATTTCTGGCAGCATCATGGACATATTTTAATCAGATTCTGCTGTCATGCTTTTAAGCATGGTCAGGGCAAACAGAAAGATAGGGTTTGGTAGTAGATGGCAGCTTGTTGTTGATTGCAGGGTGGCTCTGTGTGTTGTGATTCACTCTTCCTCTTGCTGGGACAAAGGCTGGTTTACTCACACTAGGAGGCTTCCCTGTGCAATCGCAACACGGCAGACTTGGCTGCTTTCCTGGATTCAACTCAACCACTTCTTGTGTTTATTTCTTTGCAGATAAACATGCCACTTAGATAAGAGTTAACCACACAGAAAATCTTAATTGCCCTGTTTTACTCAAGGCACATATTTGGAATCATCTGTAATGGGCTTCATTGGACATGTAGACCCTCAAATTCAAGGGTTAGGGTTAGTCTGACAGTAATTTTCTTTAAATGTATTGTTCAAGGTGGTGATTTTTTTTTGTTTTATGAAAGCAGTGCTTAGATGATTGTGGCAATGGGTGATTCTAGGAGAGGGCTGACTGTGCAGACTATCAGCATGCTAAAACCCTTTCTGTGAAGTCACGTCTCTAAATTCATACTTTTTACAGAGAATTTTAATCATTATTACTAAGAAAACAAAAAAAAACATTTATGAACTAGTTGACCTCATATCGATTTAATCTGTGTTGCTACATTAAAACACTTCACAAATGTACACGTGATTTTATTGTTTTCTATTTTCTTTTTGGTTTTATATTTTTAAATTGTTTTCTCTGTGGACAAGACTGCAATATCAGCCAGCACAAACTGTATTCTTTTATTTTATGACCTTAAAACGACATTTCTCATCAAATTAGCTTCTCTGAGCAATCCCCGTTTAATTCAGTTGTGGCCCGAGGCGGCTCTTTACTCATTTCTGTTTAATTTTCACCTCCCCTTTTCCGGTCTTCATATTCATTTCTTTTCTGTGTGTAGGATGGTTAGGGGTGGGGGGTATTAAATTCCCTGAAAATTGGATATTTAGGGAAACCGACTGTGTGGAAGAAAATGGACTGACTTCTTTATCCCTGATGTGTCATTTTCCATTTTTTTCCCCCAGTTTTTGTCCCTCCCTAGAGGCCAGGCACTCATAGGTGTACCACACATACATATTCTTCTGCACTCTTATTTCCAGACTTTAATGGAACACGTGACACATGGGAGGAGAAAGGCGTGTCTTTAATTTATCTGGCAGATGCAGAGCTCTGCAACATCTCAGCCCCCATCACTACCCTCACCTCTCCATCCAAAAATCCCTGAAGGAGATGTCGACACTCACAGGAACATTAGTACCCCAATTCCTCCAACAAATTCTTTCTTTTTCTTCTCAACCCAAATGGTAGGATTATCTGGAGCTCTTTGGCACACATGGTGATGAGATTTTGGCAGGTTTGCAGCAGTTCAGCTCCCAGGCTTCCCCACTTCCCATAAACCCGTTGGCCGCTGAGGGACAACATGCTGTAGGTTTCAATCTGCTCTTCATCCTGCAGGGAATAACCCTGAGTTAACACACCAGAGAAGGCCAAGCACCGAGAGATCCTGGGATTAATTCCACATGAACAGAATTTAAATGCCCATGCTTTTTTTAAAAATGCTTTCAGCTTCCAATATTATTGTAGTGTTCTTAGCTACATTTTACACATTATACCATGTTTAAATCCAGCAGATTTTTCCTCAAATCAATGCAAAAAATTCATCTACAGGTTAAGTCTGGGACTGTCTACAATTTATATGGAATTTGTGTTTGTTGTTACAGTACAAGCGTGTGTCTAGGCTTCACCAAGAGGTTGGAAGTGCTGTCTGATTTTAAGAATTGTTTATAATGTTGATGACGATGTTTCCAGATGTGCATGGCATGCTGCTTCTTCAGCCAAAGAGCAGCAGACATCTGTGGGAAGCTGGAGGAAAGGATGAGGGAAAGAGTGGAGGAAAGAGAGAGAGCGATGACAGAGGCAAGAGTGGGAGGATAAACGCTAAAGCAATGACAAGGCAGTGTGACTCAGTCAGCTAGAGCTGTTTTATGCTCATCTGGCTTTATGCAATGGGTCTCATACAGTTTTATTTATTAGTAAAACCTGTGTCTGAACATTTTCACACAGAGGTTATGATTCATCGTTAATTTGGTATTTAATTTTATTCTAACTTTAGGCTAAATTTTAGAAACGTACTGATCATTAGCATGTACTGTACACACAAATCTGGTGGAATAAGAAACGTGGAATGGATTAAGTTGAAATATTTTTGTATACAGTATAAACTACCATTTAAAGGTTTGTGGTAAGGTTTGATCGAATTAGAATTTTTTTTTTTTTTTTTCAAATAAATCTATTTATCTATTCACCATAGAATCCTGAGAAAAATCACCACAAAAATATTAAACACCACAATTGGTTTCAACATTGATAATGAAAATTTTTTAATTACTAAGTGACTCTACAGTAAGTTTTATTTCAGAGTAACCAAAATGATCCATGAATTATTCACGCTGGTCATACATTCTATATGTTAGTCAACATCTCTGTGTGCTGTATAGCAAACTGTAAGTAAACACTTACATTGCCCTTCCTCTCTTAGTGTGGTAAAAGGAAAAATCACTATGTTGCCATGGCCTTTGGTTTGAGAACTATAGTTCTCCCATCTGCCAATAAACAAAACTCCCCCAAAAAAGGGAGAGTTTCATCAGCAATGACTTTAAATTGACATTTCACTGTGTCTGTCAGTCTTTTAAAGCTGGCAATGAGCAAAGAATTTTTGGTGTCACCTTTCTGAAAAACTTAATGTCCTGCATATTCCTCCCAGAGGGTAGCAGATGTGCTTGTGTTATACGAGGGCAAAACAGCTAGTTTTAACTGAGAGCTTTGTGTTGAATAAATATGAGATCCTCCGTTGTGGCTGCCAGCAGCTTAATGGCCAAACCAGTCCGGGAAGAGGGAACTTAGGCTGTTGTTCTACATTTGCGTTTGTCTTCCTTTATGCCTCTTCCTCCAATGGGAGAAACTCTTTAAGCCAAAAAGTTATGTGTGATCTTAATGTATACAGAAAGTTCTGGCCTGTCTGCATTAATTAAAAAAACTTAAAACCCACTCTAGACATAATCTCATTGCTCTTTAAGAGCTCTAGGCTAATGTTAGGTTGCAACTTAAACTGAATCAATTGAACACTGAGAATATGAAACTGACTCTCTTAGCTGATGACATTAAGAAATGGGGCATGAACTCTAATATACTGAGTTGATTTCTTTCTGTGCAGTCCATGCTAGTAAAAAGTGTTCAAAAGATATTTTATTTTACATAAATAATAGGATGCTGTTCATGGTTTTGTGAACTAAATCCCTCATTTTTTTTTTTTTTTTCTTCCGTTTTGTCACAGATGGTCCGTTTACAGGCACTCCACCCACCTACGGTTACGACGCGGACCGAGCGGAGGAGCAGCGCCGACACCATGACATCCTGCCCTACATTGATGACTCCCCCTCCTCCTCCCCTCACCTCAGCTCCAAGAGCCGCAGCAGTCGGGACACCCTCTCCTCCGGCTCGATCGAATCCTCCAAGTCTGTAAGTCACCTCCCGTAAACCCCTTGTCAGCCAGACAGAGAGAAATCTGACATTTTTATTTTTTTATTTTTTTGACATTTGAATAAGTACATTATTTACTTATTTATTATTACGGACTGATATGAGGGCAGTAAAACTAGCACAGATATGAAATTGCTTGCCATGGACAATACAAAATAGAATGCAGAATGCCACATATGACCATTCAAGAGTCATCAGATACCCATGTAATAATGGTAGCTAATTATTTTGGTGGCTATAGAAAGATTAATGCTTTCTTGGTGGAATGCAAAGGTAAAGAGTATGCATTAAAGATTTCTTTATGCATGCATTATTCCATGATAAGAATCCCCCCCGTATATGCCATCTGTGAAGCAGTCCATTATAAATAATTGTACCAGTAAACCCACACGTATTTATAGCCTCAATGGTAATGGTACACAACAAAACCAGTGAGCTGTGAAATTTGGCAGTTTTCTAAGCTTGCAGATTCTGAAGTGCTGAGTCTGCATAGTACTATTCTAATTAAACATTTACTGCTTATCGCAGCTTAGTAAATATTATATAGCCCGGCTTTGTGCAAAAGAATATCCCATTCATTTCATGCATTCATCCGTGATCTAAAGAAATTCTTTCTAGGTGCTCTTGTTATCAACCAAGGTTTAAAGCTTTCATTTCAGAGCCTCAGGAAACTGTCTTCATCATACATAGTAGCCATGCCATTAAATTAAATTACTGATGGTAAAACAGAGCTTTCTTGCTTTATTGACACAGCCATTGGCTGTCAAATTGATTGATATCACTCCCTGCCAATACCATGCCCAGAGGTGAACAGTTTATTTAGGCCCTTATGACCTCTGTGTTTAGTTCCCACATGGGTTTTAATCAATACAGAGTAGATAATCACCTGCACACACTCGTACACCCTTCCCCATGAACATGCTCTGAGTTTACCCAACATACACACAGCTGGGTATTTAAAATATGGATGGTTTCAAAGAGGGATTTGCTATTCAAACATCTTAAATTGAGCTGCAAATAAACCTGCAATTGACAGTACAGAGAGATGGTCACCCATTTTTTTCAGACACGTTTTCTTACCCTTGTTTAGCCTCAAACAAAGAAATAAATAAGATTTTATTGAGTGTGATTTCTCTGTCTGCACCTTTAAGAAAAGTCACATCAGGGCATGCTATCACAGAAAGCTGTTTGAGATTGCCACTCCATTCAAACTGAGCTGAAAAATAGACCCGTGTGCTTTATTCAAACTCCACATTTCCAAAAGATTGAATTTGGATGAGCAAATATGAAGAAATTATGATGTTCAAGAAATCTCTATAACTTTATATTGAAAGTTATACCTTTTCCATAAGTTGGCCTTATAATGTAACATTTCTGTTTTTTATTAGGTTGCATTTCAAAGTACAATATTATATAAGACATGAAAATGGGGCAACTTCCCATAGCTTGCAGAAAAAATATAAATGGGGGAAGTTAAAGTAAAATCCTTTTAACATTTAAACAAGTTCTCTACGAGGATATATTAACTGCGTTATTATATACCATATATATTATTATATAACATATATATGTTTAAAATGTGATCTAATTACATTTTGTTTTTTAGAATAATTTATCTACATTTTCCTAGTTGTTACTGATGTAATGTTCTGTACATGTTCTTTAAACATGCTTTTTTCACTTCAGAGCCATTTTTAATTTTTCGCCTGTTTTGTGTATAACGAGAAATACTTTTTCATTTTTGTGTTTTCAATAAGTGACTGTTATTGTTTGAGCAGTAGAGATGAGCTCAACTCATTCTCATGCGCTAAGACACTGACATGCTTTGATTAATAAATATGTGGATGAATAAAAGATGGTGGTCTAGAGATACAGGGGTGCCCCCTGGGGTGAGACGTCTCGCACACAAGAGTTCATGAATAAAACCTTGATTTCCACCTTCCCCCTGCTGCAGGTTTCAATGGTGGGATTCACTCTGTCACCAGGTGGGGCTTCACATCTAATATCAGTTGAAGAAATGTATGCAGTAAAAGTATTTTAGCATCACTTTAGCTTTAAAACTCAATACAAGCCAGTATAGTCTGCAATGATAACACAGTCGTGAAGCAGATGGATGTTTTATCCTGAAATCTGGATTAGAAAGTCTCATGAGACTATCACAAACATCTGTGGTTTCCACTACCTGTGCTGTGGCCATGGAAACCAACATTTCAGGCCCATTTAGCTGTCGTTAGCACTCTGTAACCTACACACGATAGATATGTCGCTTCTAGATGGATTTGTGGTCTGTAGTATCTTTGTTTGTTTTTTTTTAGAGCTTGGTGGTTAGCAATTAAAGGCCTTATTCAGTTCAAAGGTGTTATGAATTTCCCATGATTCTCATGTAGCCAAGACAGTTATTGAACAGAGAGCATTGAACCAGTGCCAAATCACTTTTTTATAGTTCATTCCAGCAATGCCAGTATGTAATTTAATGTCATGTGATTTAAGAGTGTGTTGTTCAGAAGCTTTGAGCTCTTTCTCTGTTCACGCAGGCGGAGTTGGACCTAGAGAAGGGATTGGAGATGAGGAAAAGGGTGTTGTCTGGAATCTTGGCCAGTGAAGAGACCTACCTCAGCCATCTGGAGGCGCTGTTACTGGTGAGAGAGATTCAAGTTTGAATCTAATAACAGTGTGCAATTGAATTTGCACAAGGTGTGTTGTAAGGAGTCTTATAAGTGAGATGTATTTGTCGGCTAAGTGATTAAGCCACAGAGCTTAAAGTCCTTTACAAAAATGGCCTATCCATCATCTGCAACAGGAATGTCATGCATTTAAATGCAAGTGTATGTGATGCTGTACATTTAAGATAAATGCACACTCTAAAACTGTGGCTCAGTACAGGAAGTCCAAGGAAGGTCACACATTGATTTGTTTTTACACTACCGTTAAAAGTCAGTAAGAGTTTATTTGAAAGAACACATTAAATTGATCACAAGTCAGTGTAAAGACATTTATAACTTACAAAAGATTTCTATTTTAGACCTTCTATTCATCAAAGAATCCTGAAAAAAGTATCACGGTTTCCAACTGAAAATTCAGCTTTGCCATCACAGGAATAAATTCTATTTTCAAAATATAATAAAATAGAGTTAGAAAAAATCACAATATTACATATAAAAATATCTTACTGTGTTTACTGTAGTTTTGTTCAAATAACTGCAGCCTTGAAGAGCATAAGGCGCTTCTTTCAAAAACAACTAAACCCCAAACTTTTGAACAGTAGTGTATACTTGATTAGATTGTTAAAAACACATACTATTGGGTTTTTCTCAGTTACTTTAGAAAATGGAGAATGTTTATACCTTGTCTTTCTTTAGTGATAAGCAGACTTACTAAAACATGTTTACATTGTCAAATATCTATTCCTGCACCTTTGTCAGCCCATGAAGCCCCTGAAAGCAGCAGCCACCACCTCTCAGCCTGTCCTGACTGTTCAACAGATCGAAACCATCTTCTTCAAAGTGCCTGAGCTTTACGAGATCCACAAAGAATTCTACGATAGCCTTTTACCCAGAGTGCAGCAGTGGAGTCACCACCAACGCGTGGGAGACCTTTTCCAAAAACAAGTGAGTAAAATTTTCTAAACAGCTTTTTAGGTTAAATACAACATGAAAATAAAATGGACCCTGTATTTAGTAATTGTGAAATTTAGTGTCGTCATGTTTTTGTATTAAATTGCTCAGTCTCTGATATTACCAACTCCTACTCCTTAAACTCCTACTATCAAATCACCCGACATCCACTTTTTTATTATCCAATCAGTTCTTCATAGATAAAATCATGTCCTCCTTTTTTCTAAAATATATCCTGTTTACTCTGAAGTAATTTTAATTACTCTGAAATGCCACTTTAGTACTCCGAAGAATTTTTAGAAAACAGCATTTCTTGTTTTGTTTTTTTTATATATATATTTATATATTATCGGAATCAGCTTTCCTTCATGTGATGTAATTGTTCATTTTAGAAGCAAGAGTCAAAGAGTCATTTAGAGTCAAATTTTATTCTGATCATAGTGGAATTGCTTCAGCTGCCCAGTCTCTTTTGTACGCCATGAGGTTGAATAAAAATTAACATTTATCTCCAAATCAAGGAATCCTAAATGAATCATTTATGCCCCTAGTTCGACACTGCACAGTCACACAATGTCTGGACTGCAGGAGCCTGTGTAACATTGAAAATCACATCTCTTTTTTCACCCAGCCACTTGGGCAGATACTACAGTGTGTGCTTTGTGTCTCGAGGAGAGGGCTATTAATAGTGCCATTCGAAGATTGTTCTCTATCTCCTGCCCCCCCGCTCTTTTCCATTAAGTTCTTTCCTCACGTGACTCTGCTAACTGTTAGGGGGGCAGATAAATCCCCCCCTCGCTCTGTCCAGGCAGTGTGCGTGGGAGTCTTATTCCACATTTATTTATCTTTCCATTTTCCCCTTCATTGTTCCCCACTTTCACGTCCCACATTTAATAATTGAAAGCTACAGTCACCAAGTTTTGTTTTCTCCCAGAAGGTGCTGGGTTTTCCTCAGACAGTCAGTCAGTCAGGCAGTCATTTTGACTGGAGGCTATTTGTCACTGATCCCCTCACCCTCTCCCACATCCATTAGCGTGAATCCGGAGGCAGGAGGCAAGGCAGCGCTCGAGGAGGCAGCTCCCTAAAAAGACAGTTGCTCACAGCAGGAGAGAGAACAAGATGTATGAACGAGAAAGATATAGTCAGTCGGTGGTAGAAATGTCTCCTGCTGTTTGTGTTGTTTCTTCCTTCCCGACACCTCATGTTGAGCAAGTAAACGCAACGCAAATCATGAAGAAAGTCAAAGGTGACGTTCGTTGTCCTGCTCAGCTGTGAGAAAGATGCTAATATTTCCTCTCGCTTGCACTTAATGTTTTACGCCTGTCACTGACACCCGTATGTAAATTCTCTCCTAACTGCGAGGGATTCTGACATTCACATTTTTCAATGCAGATCTGTGACCTACTTAAACATTGTTAAGTGCAGAGGAACGTACTTTCATCTTTAGCTGGGCCTGGCATATGGTCATGTCATCATGAGGAAGTGTGTCGAGGCTGAGAGGATGTGAACACTGCAGTGCTGAAGCCTCTGTCAAGCTGTCTCAACCAGCTGACGTATCAACTGTTTAGTTTCTGTGTCATGTTTAGATGCATTTTAACCTTCTCAAAACAACCTTAGCATACATCTCTCCTGTATTGACACTTAATGGGCTGGTTATGTGTTATCTAAGTAAGGAATACTGACCTGTCAACATAGTGTCTGTGACAGCATTTGCAGAGTAGACTATAGTTTTTCTTTTTAGTGATGAATTGGGGTGTCAGGATATCAAATTTTCACATAATTATCATGAATTTACAATAACGATATCCATACTACATATGAGTTGTATCTATACAACATTTTTGGTCAATGAATCACACTTAGAATACAGCTGTAGCGACGTGGAGAGAGAGTTTGTAACCATTAGCAGTGTACAAAAAGAATTTACTGTTGATCAGTACTTTCTGCAGTCTGGAGTATTTAACACCCCATCTTTATAATGGAATACAAGAATACTGCTCCCAGTTTCTTCTGCTAAGTTTTTCTTTTCTCTGTGTTTTCTTGCCTGAATAATTCACATGTAGTACACAACGTTGACAAACTGAACAATTTGTATCCCTCAGATAAAATATGGTGTCTCCTCTGACTAAGGTCTCATAGTTTAGTTGGTTTTGGATGTTTTAAATTCATTCGATTGAAGTTGCTTCATTATGTCTGTTTACACTGCTAAATTTCCAGGTTCTTACTCCAGCTTAACGCATCTCCTCACAGCGCTCAGCCACGGTTTGACTCGGCCCGGCATGTTTTGTCGTTGCTTTATTACGGTCATCATCTCTCTCCACGCTGTAATGAGGTTGTCGCAGAGTAAATTCCCGTCCTCCGTGCTGCAGATAGATTCGGGCCCGGGGCGGCTTTTTCTGCTCAGCATGGAGAGGATTGCACACACTGAGAAAATGACTTCACTTATGGACTCTTTGGCTTGAGCAGAATAAAAGATTCCCGGATGTACCACCAAACCTGGACGTGTACCAATGGGGTCATACCAATTCATCTTTCGTTCCAGTCCAACAGTTGTTGGATGGTTCAAGGGATGGTTCACCCAAAAATGAATGCTCACCCTCATGTCGTTCCAAACCTGTATGACTTATTTCTTCTTTGGAACATAAAAGTAGATATTTTGAGAAGATTTTTGTCACCAGATTTTGTCACAAGATTTTTGTCACCAGAACGGTTTGCTGACCAACAAAATTTCATCTTTTATGACAAAAAAAAAAAAAAAAAAGTAAAGGCCAGTTCGCATTGCTGTTGGTCTGCTCTCATTTGTCGCGTCTGAGAAGTGACGTACTGTAATCTGGTGATTGTCCACATGGCCGGTGTTTGTCAGTGCAGTGTGAACTGGCCTTAATACAGGTATGGAGTGACATGAGAGTGAGTAAATGAGGATAGAATTGTCATCTTTGGGTGAACTATCCTTTTAAAGGTACAGTAACAAAAACATAGGTTTATAAGGGCCCAAAACAGTGGAAAATGAAAGTGTAAAGCTAAATCAGAAACATATTTTACAGTGTTGTTGATTATGTACTCTTAAACTGTTCAATCCACAGACAACAAATATTGTTTTGGTATGCTCTGCTCCAGCTTGTTTATTATCATGCATATACACCCACACAAACCCTTTATCATCTAATGTATATTTGTGTTTTGAGAGATTGATTGATCTGTTTCCAGAGAGAGGTTTCCAGCACTGGCAGGAAGGCTATTGAGTTTGGATGGGCTAAATCAGATTTCCAAATGTGCTTTTTACAAGCGCCAGCCGCATGCATTAATTGCTCACTGTAGAGTTGGCCTCTGCTGCCATGGCAACCGCTGTAGGCTCTATAGCCACGCACAGCAACGGCCCAGCTGCTCCTGTGGTGATGACACTGTCCCGTCTGTCCGCCCCATGTCACCATGGCGAGTCCATGCGTGCATCTCACTCATTAACGATAGTGTCGCTGTTAGCCAGGAGCAGGAACTGCCATCTTGGATGTACTCATAAATCTCAACGGTTTGCATCCTACTGTTTTAAAGTCCACCGTACATGGGCAACAAAGACAAAAAGATGCGTGAGTGGAAATGACTCACTTTGTTTTCTCTTCCTGCAGGCTAGCCAGCTTGGAGTGTACAGGGCCTTTGTGGATAATTATGAACTCGCCGTGGAGACCGCGGAGAAGTGCTGTCAAGCGAACACACAGTTCGCAGAAATCTCTGAGGTAATGCCTACTAGAGTGCTCAAGGTCTTGTTATTCTAATACAGGAACAGATACCTCTACCCAAAATCCCCAGCTTAGTTCTTACCAAAGCAAACAAACACAAGCTTCTGATTGGTTAGAAGCAATAGCATCCTCTAACATAACCCAAGCTAGAGAAAATATTAGTTGCTAACAATACCAGTAAAATGTAATGATTTTTGATACCAGACCAAACACAATTATGCACTTGTATAAACATCGCTTCAAGTTTATAAACTAATTATACAGAAATACATATTTTAATAAATTGGCATTTGATATATATAGATGTAAAGGAAAGTTAAAAAAACAAGAAAGTGGAATTGTAGCCTTTAACAACTTCCAATCAGATCTACTGTGTCCTTGATGCATCCTGCCAGCAAAGAACAAGTAATTTCCCTTTTTTTTATGCGCGGCTTTACCAGCTGCACTCCTCCATGGGGTCACTCAGAGTTACTGATTAAAAAAAAGAGACCATTACCAACCAGCATAGTAGATCTAAAAGCAGCGCTCAACCCTCTTCAGAATTCAGCAGGAGATTTTATGCCTTGCTAAATGTTATGAAGAGAGGGTGTCTGGAATAAAATCTACATGATGATGCTCACCTCGTCCCACTTTATTCCCCCTACCAGCTGTTGTCATGCCAACTACTACTTCCCTTTACACTTTAAATATGCTTCTCTTCTAACACAACCAAAAGCAAACATTAGGATAATTGTTTGTTCGCACTGGCGGGGGTGGACAATTTCTAGTGAGTTGAGTTCTTGAGTGTATTGCCGCCAGTGTAAAGCTTGCAATAGGGAACATTTACTTACTGCATATGTAGATCAAATCTGACTGGCTAATTTATTCATTTTGTCTCTCCCGAAAGGGATTCTTTTGATATACAGCGAAGGGAGGAGGGAGAGTTGAATATACACAGTAACAGAACAAGTACACAGTCAAGCATGTAACAGCAAACTTTGTTTATTTTTACGTTTAATGTTTGGACTATTCTGTGCTATTTACAACTGTGACTAGCTCTGAGGTTGGCAAAACAACTGACTAGTGATGCCAAATTAACAATTAGTTTGTTCATGACTGTGAAATGATCTTCCTGTAAACATAACAATCTACTGTAGCACCTGAGAGCCAATGAACACCATTTGCTAGGAGAATATCTGCTGTAATATGTGAAATAGTTGTTCTGTAATACAAACCCGATTCCAAAAAAAGTTGAGACGCTGTACAAATTGTGAATAAAAAAGGAATGCAATGATGTGGAAGTTTCAAATTTCAATATTTTATTCAGAATACAACATAGATGATATATCAAATGTTTAAACTGAGAAAATGTATGAAAAATAAGTTGATTTTAAATTTCATGGCATCAACACATCTCAAAAAAGTTGGGACAAGGCCATGTTTACCACTGTGTGGCATCCCCTCTTCTTTTTATAACAGTCTGCAAACGTCTGGGGACTGAGGAGACAAGTTGCTCGAATTTAGGAACAGGAATGTTGTCCTATTCTTGTCTAATACAGGCTTCTAGTTGCTCAACTGTCTTAGGTCTTCTTTGTCGCATCTTCCTCTTTATAATGTGCCAAATGTTTTCTATGGGTGAAAGATCTGGACTGCAGGCTGGCCATTTCAGTACCCGGATCCTTCTTCTACGCAGCCATGATGTTGTAATTGATGCAGTATGTGGTCTGGCATTGTCATGTTGGAAAATGCAAGGTCTTCCCTGAAAGAGACGACGTCTGGATGGGAGCATATGTTGTTGTAGAACTTATATACCTTTCAGCATTGATGGTGCCTTTCCAGATGTGTAATCTGCCCATGCCACACGCACTCATGCAACCCCATACCATCAGAGATGCAGGCTTCTGAACTGAGCGCTGATAACAACTTGGGTTGTCCTTGTCCTCTTTAGTCCGGATGACATGGCGTCCCAGTTTTCCAAAAAGACCTTCAAATTTTGATTCGTCTGACCACAGAACAGTTTTCCACTTTGCCACAGTCCATTTTAAATGAGCCTTGGCCCAGAGAAAACGCCTGCGCTTCTGGTTCATGTTTAGATATGGCTTCTTTTTTAACCTATAGAGTTTTAGCAATGTTTTCTGGAAGTATTCCTAAGCCCATGTTGTGATTTCCATTACAGTAGCATTCCTGTATGTGATGCAGTGCCGTCTAAGGGCACGAAGATCACGGGCATCCGGTATGGTTTTCCGGCCTTGACCCTTACGCACAGAGATTGTTCCAGATTCTCTGAATCTTTGGATGATATTATGCACTGTAGATGATGATAACTTCAAACTCTTTGCAATCTTTCTCTGAGAAACTCCTTTCTGATATTGCTCCACAATTTTCGCCGCAGCATTGGGGGAATTGGTGATCCTCTGCCCATCTTGACTTCTGAGAGACACTGCCACTCTGAGAGGCTCTTTTTATACCCAATCATGTTGCCAATTGACCTAATAAGTTGCAAATTGGTCCTCCAGCTGTTCCTTATATGTACGTTTAACTTTTCTGGCCTCTTATTGCTACTTGTCCAACTTAGCTGTAGCTCTCATGAAATCCAAAATGAGCCAATATTTGGCATGACATTTCAAAATGTCTCACTTCCAACATTGAAATGTTATCTATATTCTATTGTGAATAAAATATAAGTTTATGAGATTTGTAAATTATTGCATTCCTTTTTTATTTGTACGGTGTCCCAACTTTTTTGGAATCTGGTTTGTAGTAATCTGATGTTCGTTTTGAGATTAGAGTTACCAGGACTGCGTGATGGTGTGCACTTCACAGGTTTATTGATCCTGAGTTTGTCTCTGATATCTCTGCAGAGTCTCAAGGTCAGGAGTACCAAGGAGTGCAAAGACCTGACAGCCAAATTCTCATTGGAAAGTAAGAAAAAAGCAGATTGCATTCATTGTTTTCATACATTATTGCATTATATGGCCATTATATTATCTGTAGTATTTTCATTGAGCTTAAGTGTTGCACATTTCGCTCCCAGCATGTAATGTCTTTCCTTGTTTTAAATTCAGTTGCATAAAACCCATTGAGTGGGTGGATTAGATAAGGTTTCAAACTTAGGCATTTGAGCCAGCAGTATGAAAGTGGTTTTTGTGAATAATCACCCAGTGTATGTGTTCTCTTCTGTCTTGTCTCTGCCAGCTCTGCTCTATAAACCAGTGGACAGAGTGACACGGAGCACGCTTGTTTTACATGTGAGTTAACCTTAATTTATCATAAATTTTTTAAGCATTGCTTAAATGTGTATGTTATAATTTTAACTATTGCTTATATTTAGGGTACTTTCCAGTTGGCAGATAGTGCCTTGTGAAGCTCACTTCCATCCTAGAACCCATTATAATCAGTGATGCTGTCTACACTAGATGCGGCGCAACACGACATGACAAATTCCAAACAGTAAACTGATGCTGCGTTTTATTTCTGATGTACTTCAAGTACTCGCGCTACTTCTGACACAAAAAATAAATGGATTTGCAACGGTTGCTTTGTCATGTCTAGTGTATACACATGTAAGGTACCCTAGAGCCGCCATATTTCTAGTTGGAATTTCTCCTATTCATAGCAATAAGAGTGCACTGTGTTGGTTATATATACAGTCTTTTGTTTTGCATGGACAGAAAAAATTAAACATTTTATTAAGAAATAGCATTGATTAAATCAAATTAAATACATTTTGCTTTTAGGTTTGATGTTTGTGTGTATTTTATACAGGATCTTCTGAAACACACACCCTCCAGTCACCCAGATTACCCCCTCCTGCAGGACGCCCTCCGCATCTCCCAGAACTTCCTGTCCAGCATTAACGAAGAGAGCACACCTCGCCGCCAGTCCATGACAGTGAAGAAGGGAGAGGTGAGTGCAGAAACCCCTCCTTCCTTCCATCTTACCCCTTTCCCTCACTCTGATACGTCCTCCATCTTGTTTACGATAGAGAGTATTTGTCAAAAACGTATTTTTAAAGGGCAAAGAAATGTCAAAATTCTAGGTCGCACAGTGCAGGTGCCCTGAAGCCATTCAGCCAATGAGCTCCCATCAGGATATACAGCCAGCCATTTCCATCCATCTCAGAGCCAGCCCACCCTCTGCTCTCCGTTCAACCTATCCTCGGGCGACACTGCCTTCTCTTTATTTCACACTAGCATATACTCTCAATCTCCACAGAGGCTTTACACTATAAATAAAACATCCTCTATTTGTTACTGAATTCTTTGCTGCATTTGAGTTGTTCGTGCTCCGTTTTAGTAGGATTTATTTTTAATCATCTCTTCGGTATCTGCTTACTAATGCTCTTGAGTCATGATGATGTCTTTAGTTACAGGCGGTAAGAAAGCGCATAACCTCCCTGGCCCCGGCAGAGAAAAACACCCTTAAAAGGATCTTGGGAATTTAAGATATGTTTGGTTTTAGACACAGAGACTCTCTGTGCCACCCCCTTCATTCCAGAAATGTGGCCTCAGGAGAGTGGCAGATGAATTGTTGCTGTGTGATTGATGGCGAGCAGCGCTTGCGTGTAATTTGCCTTAATGAGCCACCTTACTCTGCCTCACAACTCATTGATTATTCATAAAAGGCCATCTTGTGTGGAGCAGGCTCCACCCACTTTGAGTAAACGGTGAGGAGGAGTTTGCTACTGCTCTCTACAACGCTCCCACCTTCCTTCCCTCGGGCGCGTGCGGACAGACGAACTGATCAAATATTGATAGTGTGTGCATGAAAGGAACTCATGGAAATCAATGTGTTGTTGTGGAGATTATTGTCTTTCAGCCCAGTCGAAGAAAATACAAGCTTTAGTTTACCTTTCTTTGGTTTTTATAGTTTTTAGATGATTTAAGCACAATTTTTTTTATTAGCTAAGTCTAGCTTCACTAATACTATTGCTCATACTTTAGGGATTCAAATAGACCATGAGTATTAAACTTTGCCATATAGCTCTGGCATCCAGCACGTTTGTGATACTGACATGAATCACACGTCTTATTGACGATAACCTAGAAAGCACCCAGATTACCATAGCAACCATATATCAGCATTATAAAAATTACTTTCAACGCCTTAGAAACTGCATAGCTACACCTTACTTTTTTTGTAAAGTTTTTGTAAAATGTTTTGTTAGTGAGTATGGAGAAACAACATATTGGTTATCGACCAATATTAGAGTTTTATTTTTTTAATTAACCAATATAGAACAATATTGGATATATATATCAGCTGATATGTAAGAGATAATCCAAGGCTAGCTGTGCATTAAATGATTTTAATGCACAACGTGGAGGCAAAGAACAATCGACGTGAAGCGGAGGGTGGTTGCCTCTGCAAAGTGCATTCAGATCGATTAATGCGCAGCTAGCTGTGGATTATCTCACTTATACCACGGTCATTTGCCAGCATTGACAAGTTAAAGCTGTCATTGATGTTGGCAGAGCTACATTTGAGTGGAAGGGTTAAAATGTTATTTTTGTCAGCTTCCACTCGTTAGATCTAGCATTCTGTCTGCTTTAAATCAGACACAGAGATGAAGTGGTGTATTAAGGTTAAATTTATTTGATTGAATTATGACATTTATTTGAATGAATTAGTCTGTCTTGAGAGAGAAAGAGAGATGCGCATGTGAATAACCTGCTCTGTGCATTGTCTCTCTACTAGCAGTGAAGCTGTGAGTTTAATTAAAAACAGCGACGTTACAACATCTTTGCAAAGTAAATTTATTAATAAAAGTCGTGGGGCAAGTTGACAACATGTTTGTGTGGTCCTGTTTCTGTGTGTGTGCAGCGCGATCTCAGATATTTGCGAGTGTGTGTGTGTGTGCTTCAATGAAAGCAGCGCATTGATATAGAACGGTGATTAAACTGACTCTTAACTACCTGTGCATTAAACATTTTAAACGTTTTATTGCACACCTTCCAACCAATCAGAATCGAGTATTCAGACAGACAGTGGTATAATGGATATGTTTTTATACCCGCTCATTTCCCCTTCTTTTTTTTACATTTAGATTAATCAAATGCTCACTTAAAGCTAATTTTTAAAAACCCAAATCATTCAATACGTAAAACGTAATCTTTAGCAAGTCTCAAAATGAATGTCCATTTTTCATACTGTACTTATTATTTAATTAATTTCTTTCATTTAGTTATTCTAGAGATGCATCTAGCTTCAGCAAAGAGTTACAGTATGGTGCCTTAAGCATTTCTTTGGTAGATACCAATGAACAATGATCTCATTATTTAAGAGTAACTTCAGAACTGATATCAGTGGGTAGCTAGAAGCATTAGCATGATTGTTCAGGTCATGGTTGCGTTGATTGCTAGGGCTTCTAGTGTTACCCGTGCTGGAAACTGGAGGTATGCGAGTAAGAGAGGGAGAGAAGAGATTCAGGGTGGCCCCAAAGGCCTGCACTTGCTGGGCCAAAGCCACTTAATTACAATGCAAATTAACCTGCCGATTTCAGAAAGCAGCTTTTAGCATCTGCGATACAAGCACACACAGCGATGGGCTTTATGTAGCTGCACACATGTGATGCACACACTCATTCATAATGAAAGTATGCAAATGAAGTGTATGCACTAAAGACACATAAATGCAAACACACAGAAGATGCATAAGTTGCATACACAACCAGATGACCTCGGGCTCTTCAAAGCCACCAGCTCTGTTCAAAAGACTATCACAAACGTATGCATGTCAACATACAACACACAGACTTGTCTGAAGAGCGTTTTGCTGCTTACCTTTTAGGGCACAATCTGTTGAGAGGTGATTTAAGCAAATAAATGTGTTTAGTGTCACTTTGTTTATAAGGAATGTAACATTTTCAATGATAAGCTCATATTAATAGAAATATTCATATTAAAAATAATTTTAAGTAGCATGATATGTTAAGAAGGCTAAAAATGTGCGCCCCAAAAGGGTTTTTGTCTTTACAAACACACTGTTTAAGCTTCACAAGCTGTTCATTTTTTTATTTTGAATGGCTGTTTAATTTTCAGTGGTTTCAGTCCGTTTGTAGTGGGTGATTATGAGATATTGCCATTGTCATGTTTCTACTGGAGGCAAACTGTTGGAAAATGTCATCTGATGTACTGAGACAGCTCATTTGAGCATCTCCTCTTTTACAGAGAGGGAAAAAGCACATCATGTTCACTTTAGACTGATATGATACTGGTATAGATTTGCACACAGTGTACAGTGCAGTATAGTACAAGTGTTTGCAGAAGAAATTTAAGTAGGATACCTGGCCTGTTTGTTCTTGGACATGTTTGTATATGTGTGTGTGCTTGTGGGTGAAGAAGAAAGAGAAAGGAAAAGAGGCTTTTGTCTTTGCATTTCGCCTACAGTGAGACTGTTCTGGAAATGCCAGTCATGTAAATGCAGATACATGGTGCTCTTTGAAAGAAGGGTTTTAGTGTGTGCTGTTGGGTGTATGTTTTTATTACATTGTTGTTTGTTGGATAGAAAGTATAAAGAGATAAAGTACAGTGAACTGGTCACTGGTCTGGTAGGGGTACAGTGATGTATCTTTTAGCCTAAGGTTAAGATAATACTTTTGTGCTGCTACTATGCAAATAATAATGATAATAAATAAGAACAATAATTAATATCAAAAATAATACTAACAGTAATATAACAATAACACTATTTATTTATTTGACTATATTATAGATGAACTAATAATAAATAAATATAATATATAATAATACATCAAATCAGTTAATATAAACTATATTTTTGGTAACACAGTAAAGGGAACACATTCACTATTAACTACACCTTTTGCCCAATTAACTCCTAATTTACTGCTCATTAATAGTTAGTAAGGAAGTTTTTGTAGCGTTTAAATTTAGGTATTGAGTAGGATTAAGGGATGTAGAATAAGGTCATGCAGAATAAGGCATTAATATGTGTACTAATGAACAACCAATATGCAAGCTAATAAGCAACTAGTTAAAAGAAATGAAACCTAAAATAGTGTTACCATATTTTTTATTTCTGTTATTATTTGACCAAGATTAAGAATCGACAAAAATATTTTTTGCAGTTTAATTTATAATAATAATTATTGTTATTATTATTAGTATTACTGCAAAAATAACCAGTGAGATGTCAATTATATAGTTTAGTGGTCATTATACAAAACATATCTGACTGCAGAATGCCACAAGAATAAAGCTCCCTACTGTTTATACCATCCCCAGGACGGCTGAGTGCATTACCATTGGGACAAGAATCATAAATATGTACTGAGTGCCTTATCCTCCCTTTTGATTAAAGGCTTGTGGCAAAGTGAGATCTTTGAAAGGTCCCTCACTCACACTGATGTGACCAGAAACTGTTGTTTCCTGTAAACATGTGGCCCTCCCTTACTTTCCCGTATTTCTCTTAAGAAGAGTTTAGCAAACACGTTTTGGACAACCTCTTTCGCAGTGTTATGGACAACCTCTTTCACAGTGGTATTTGCTTCCTGCATGATTCCCTTTTGAAACAGGACCAGTATAATCTTAGTGGTGTGGGAGCATTTGGGAACATTGTGCATTTCAGTAGTGCTGAGTGGGATCTTTTGGGCACAAACAGCTCTTTGAGTCTCTGCATTCACTACTGGAATCATCTACCCTATTTCAAGACAGTAACCATCTACTTACACAGGACCCCGCAAATTATTTACTGCCAAAACAGCTGAGCTGAGGAAAAAGAGGCGCCGTTAACCGCTGATTGAACTGTTTGCATTGACTAAAATATGCAATTACTCTTCCTTTTGGTAGAGATGTGGAGAGAGGCTGTCTTTTTTTTGCCCACTGCACTTCTGTATGCTAAAAATGGAGCCATGTGGAATAGGAATCTCATTTTTGGCGGTGGCATAAGCTGAAATCAAGCCATTACACTTTGTTCTTGAAATGCAATGACGCACATCATGTCTGGCTTGCTGGAAGTTTTGGAATGAGTATGTAGTGACTCTTCCATCTCTTCCGTGTCCCCAGCTGCAGACAGCACATCACTGGGAAATTCACTCAAGCATGTATGTTTGGGTGAGTCAACTGTAAGTGATGTTGCACCAAAAAATTAGTGGTCTTTGAATGTGGAGGTGAGTGGAGCCATGGTTAGAGCGTCCAATTGGATGAGATGCTTGTGATATCATCTTTTGTTTCCCCACTGCAGAGGTGACGTGTTGCTGTGGGAGCACTGAAGCATGACATGTGGCCAGGGGCTATATTATGCGTATTTGTGTTTTCACACATTAATTACCACTTAGGCTTGCAGGTCTGTCACTTAGCATATGATCTGCTGACCGGAGTTACCCGTTTCAAAATGTCCTCCAAATTTTCTCATTTCATAAACACAAAGACTCATCAAAACCAGCTCACTGCTCTTTTCTTATTGTTGATGTTGTTTTTGAAAATGTGGGACTGCCCCCTAGTGGCACTTCAGATAAGTTAGAATTGCTCCGTTATTCTGTTCTATTGTTCTGTTTATCAAATATTCCTGATAAAAAAGAATCATGAAAGAATAAAAAAAAAAAAAAAATAATAATAAAAAAATGAAATAATATAAATATATATATATATATATATATATATATATATATATATATATATATATATATATATATATATATATATAATATAAAAATTTAAATTTGCCTACTTTATTTTTCTGTATGTCAGAACCGGCAGCTGTTGAAGGACAGCTTCATGGTGGAGCTTGTAGAAGGGGCCCGAAAACTACGCCATGTTTTTCTCTTCACTGACCTCCTGCTCTGTGCCAAATTGAAGAAACAGATTGGAGGGTAAGGAAAATCTCCTTGTCTCTTTCTTCTCTATTCATTTTTAACTTTCCCTAATTCTGTTCTACTCTGTCTACTCATTCAGCTCACATTTACCATATAGGTGTTGAGTCTGACACGCTTGTTATTTTCACAATCCTAGCCTAACATCCTAACTTTTCAGTCTGCACTATCATCCATTCTCTATAATCAGATTCTATGATGTGTTTTTGCCTAGATATTAAATTATTTCCCCCATCACCCCTTTTCCCCCTCGTGCTGTCTGTCTGCAGGAAGAGCCAGCAGTATGACTCTAAGTGGTACATTCCTCTCTCAGACCTCACCTTCCACACAGCGGAAGAGTCAGAGCCCCTGCCTATCCCACAGGCCCCTGATGAAGAGCTGGATGCCATTAAGATCAAGATCTCATCCCTGAGGAGTGAGATTCAGAGAGAGCGGGTACAGGATATTTTAGGCAACTTTTCACTCAAATTGTCATGCTGATGATATAATTTGTAATCAGTACTTTTTTTTTTTTTTTCTTTTTCTTTTTTCTTTTTTTATGTCACAAAACATTTTTATTTCAAAGAATCCTGAAAAAAATGCATTATGGTTTCCCCAAAAAATATTAAGTAGAACGACTCTTTTTAACATTGATGATAATAATAAGAAAGTTTTCTTGAGCACCGAATCAGCATATTGGAATGATTTCTGAAGGATCATGTGTCACTGAAGACTTGAGTAACTATGCTGAAAATTCAGCTTTGCATCACAGGCATAAATTACATTTTAAAATATATTGAAATAGAAAACAATTATTTTGAATTGTAATAATATTTTGCAATATGACTCTTTTTACTGTATCAGATAAATTTAGCCTTGGTGAACATAAGAGACTTTTTAAAAACACATTAAAAAATCTTACCGCCCCAAAACTTTTGAATATAAGTGAATATTTGACTGTCGAAAGCTGTGTCTTGCTTATCTAGACAGCATTTTTTGGGTAACATAACTCAATTCAAATGTTAATTAGATAGCATACTAGGTTTTAAGATTTTTTTTTTTACTTCCTACTTCAACAGAGAGCCAACAAAGGGTCCAAGGTTATGGAGAGGCTGAAAAAGAAGCTGTCAGAACAGGAATCGCTACTGCTGCTGAACTCTCCTAACATGCCCCTCAGAGTGCACAACCGCAATGGAAAGGTAAGAGCCAGTGATTCACAGCCATTCTGTCGTATTTGATTTTTATCCTCACACTCCTTCTCAATGTTCCTTCTCATGCTCACAGTCCGTGTCGGTTATGCATTTCAGAGCTACATGTTTCTGATCTCATCGGACTATGAGCGTGCGGAGTGGAAGGAAGTGATTCGAGAACAGCAGAAGAAATGTGAGTGGCATTGTCATTGAAATCAGAAGTACATCAGGTGATAGTGTTTTTCCCCAACTGAATGCTTACTCATTTTCCAGGCTTTAAGAGCTTCAGTCTGACATCCATGGAGCTTCAGATGCTAACCAACTCTTGTGTTAAACTACAGACGGTCCATCAATTACCCCTCACTGTCAATAAAGAGGGTAAGGAAGGTGCACAGGTCTTAAAGACAACATGAAATCAAAGCTCTGTTGTTGTTAAATGTTCCTGGATATTGTGCATGATTGTTCAGTGCAAAATGTAAATAAATAAATAAAATTTGCCCTCATCTTAAATTACTTTTTTTTCTGTTGGTATAATCAATAATGAACTTTATTATTATTATTCTTATATTGTATACTTAGTTTTTATTATATTATTTTTTATGTATTTAAAATCACTTTTTTTCCCCTCTACTTACAGAGGATGAATCTACTGGACTGTACGGATTCCTGAATGTAATTGTCCATTCTGCCTCTGGACTTAAACAGAGCTTAAGTATGTTTCCTCCTTTCCTCCTTCTCTGCACTTATCAAAGTGCATGTATACATTTGCTTAGCCTGTCCTAGCACTACATTAAAGCATCAGTAACTCTTCCTCTCTTCAGATCTGTATTGCACATTAGAGGTGGACTCCTTTGGTATCTTTGTGAATAAAGCCAAAACAAGAGTGTACAGATACACCACAGAGCCCAAGTGGAATGAGGTAATCCCACATGCTCGTCTCTGTCTATACACCACCGATATGAAAAGACCTGCCGGCTGAATGCTTAATTTAGAGCAACATAAGTGAGGCCATGTGAAATACGAAGGCCTTCTGTACAAATTATATTATATTTTAATTAAGAGCAATTACCATCCCACAAAGTAAAGGGGAGAAAACTAAAACAAAAGGTAATGAGGCATAGTAGGTGTTAAATCTGGTCAGAAGTGCCCTTACACTGTTTGGTGAATAGAGTTAAAAAGCAACACTGTATTTAGTTTTTCTAACATAATGCAGGCATTCTGTAGGCATTATAATTATTATTATTATTATTATTCAGCAGCATGCAGCTTTTTATTTATTTTTTATGTATATTTAATATTTATTTTCCCAGAAAGATGTTTTAGCTACTGTATGTATATATTTGTTATATACTGTATATTTAATGTATATACGTATATATATTCTGGGTTAATGTAGTTTGTCTGTATTGTTTCTGCCTCAGGAGTTTGAGATTGAGTTGGAGGGCTCCCAGACTTTACGTCTACTGTGTTACGAAAAGAGCTACAACAAAGCCAAGATGAACAAGGAGGATGGAGAGAGCACAGATAGAATTATGGGCAAAGGACAAATCGCGGTATGATCTACGATACACTGCAACAAACATTTAGCTATTTTTCTTAATAACTGTTATTTTAGTATTACTTTTATGCTATTATTGTATTTAATCAAATTTCGAATTTGCTTATTTTTAACATTTTCAGTTTTCGTTTTAATTTTGGTAATTATGGTATTTGATGTGCTTTTGGCATTTTTATTAGTTTTTTTTTATTTTTCTCTTTAAATTTAGTTTATTTCAGTTTTAGTCATTTTAATACTTAAACTTATTTTATTTCAGTTAGTGACTTGGGCAACATTTTAATGTAAGTTTTTCATCTAATGTATATATTTCAGCTTTATTTCAATTAACAAAAAATATTTTTAATAGTTTTAGTTAACAATAACAACACTGGTTGATATCACCCAGGCTTTTTATATACAACCAAAAGTTGAATGGATGGTCGACTAGTCACCCTTCAACCCCACTAGTCATTTATTGAGCTCAGTGAGCACTAGTATGTTTTTGTGGTTGTTTAGCTTTTATATATGGTAGTTGGAATCTATATATCAAATTGGCAAATTCCTACTGGTTAAACAGATGAGTTGCGGGCATAAATTTCCTTGGCTCTCATGTAAACTATTGTGAGTTAGTGTCATTCTCCATCTAGGCACTCAGTGAGTCTGGTCAAAGGTATATCTGCTCTTATGAGAGACGTGGTCCCAGATGGGGACTGGCCTTTATACTCCAGACATTTAATCTTCTTTTTAATAGGTAGGGTGTTATTCACTCTGCCCTGGCTTTTAAGGCATCAAATCATCCATAATTCATGTGTCCTGTCTGAAAATGTCACATCCAAAACAACGTCAGATCAGCTGACCTATCAGTCCCCTCTCCAGAGAGCTTTGTGGGGTCATACAAAGAGCGCAAAATTCTTTTGCCTTACAAATTATTGCTTGTAAAGTCTAGGTTTAAATGCAATTGGTTGAAAGTGTTATTTGGGGGAGGGATTAGGGGGCTGTGCTATGATCCCTCTGTGGTTCTGACTTGATTTAGACAAGGCCCCCCCCCCCCCCCCCCCCCATCAGCCAGCTGTGACTTTGGGAAGCTCGTCTCAAGTCCACAAGTCATAAAATGCATTTTTGTTGTTGTTTGTTCATTTTTGTGTAGTTAAGTATTGTGGTCTTTGTAAAATCAAATAATTTTCTTTTAAACATTACAATGATTTATTGCTTTGCTATTTGACTTTTAGTTCTCCTAGTTCTCTGTAGACCTTTAGCTCTTGCACCAAATGTAGCTTCCAGGTAAGTCTGCCTGCTCTGCTATCAAATTTACAATCACAGTAAAGCAGAATCTGTACTGTTCTATAGACTTGTGCCATGGGAAATGTAATAGTCAGATGTAATATGCAATTCCAGCACAGCACTACAACAACCGTAATGAAATGACCCTTCACAATAGATAATGCTTTACAAGGTACTCTGTTAGAGAGCTACAGATGGCAATTTACTGTATCTGTTCAAAATAATACCTTACTCACCTGTTGAGTAATAAAAACATCATCTCCACCTTACTTTTACAACATTTCACATCCCTCAGTTCTCGCCATCTCCAAAAAGCCAAGCCAATGTTGATTCTCATTTTATTACAAGCTCTGTCATGTTCTCTTTTTGACAGCAGACTCTCCTTTTGTTTTGTGTTTTTTTTTTTTTTTTTTTTAAACAAGTGATTCCCTACAAAAACCATCCTGCCTAGTCTAAAATCAAACACGTATAATAGGCTTAATGTAGTAAGTCAGGGTAAGAAAAAACACATTTGGAAAAAAAAAAACTGATGTATTGTATGTATTGTTAATTTTGAACAACAAAAAAGTTACATAGCCTACCTTTAAAATTTTATTTTCAGTTTTTTCATTTCAGTTTAGTTTATAGTTAATGTTTTTTTGTTTGTTTGTTTTAGTTTTCACTCTATGACTGCTAGTTTGAGTTCATCTGTATATTTCGTTTTTAGCATTTTAGGGCTTCTTAATGTGTTTAACAGTTTTAACATACATAAATAATACTAGTAAATTCCTAAAGGGTATCAGGGTACCTTAGGGGTATATCACTCCATAGTGCCATTTTCCATGTTTAATATTTATAATTTATAAAATACACTAGTGTGTGTGTGTGTGTGTGTGTGTGTGTGTGTGTGTGTGTGTGTGTGTGTGTGTGTGTGTGTGTGTGTGTGTGTGTGTGTGTGTGTGTGTGTGTGTGTGTGTCCCACAAAAAAAAAAAAAAAAAAAAATTTTATTTCAGTTAGCGAAAATGATTTCATTCAGATAAATGATGGTAACACTGTATGGCAGCAGAATAAACCTGCTCTGATTGGTGCACTGAATGTTAGTGGCAGTAGATGGATTTATGGGCTGGGGCAGGGCAGCTTACTCAGGCAGAGGCAAGTCAAGGGATCATCTATTCTGAGCTTGAGGTGCAGAAAGAGAAAGATTTCCAGTAGGAAACAGTATTGAGACAGTAAAGATTGAAATAAGAGGAAAATAGATCCTTCAGTAGATTTTGGGACTCTTGAAGAATCTGGATGAAAATCAATGTCAGCATTTGTAGTGCAGCGAGTAATTGGATCTCTGTAGCTCAACAATTGCACCAGACTGAGGATTTATTATTGTCAAAAGAGCTTCTTGAGACCTTCTGAGTTATTTAAATTTATGACAAAAGCTCATTGCTGAATTGCAGCAATGGATCTTTTAAAAACAACTATAACCCTTAAGGATGATCCTCAAGATCCATATCATACCACATCCTAAGGGATTTCCAGTTCCAGCTGAAGATCTCTGCTCAGTTTTTGCACAGTCGTAGATGGGCAGGAGATGAGTGAAGATGAGGTAGTAGGACTGGCTGACGAGGGCAGGAGCTGCTCTCCACCCTTCAAGGACTGTGATGTGGGGCTGGTGGAGGGTGTAGAGGTAGACATTTCCACGCAAGCTGCCCTGGCAGGAAAAGGAACAAGGTTATGGTGCCGTGTACAGAATTTTCTACACAGAAGACAGGTAAAGTGAGGAAAAATGACAGATTGTTGTTTATGTTAAACTGTATTCAATCATAGTCACCAGTTTAGCAGTTGTGTATGGGGAAAATGTTTAAGCGGTGACTGGCAGTGTCCTGCAGTGTGATATACTTCACCTAAAATATTTTAAACATTTTAAAAATGTCTTTTATAATTAGAATACATGCATTTTTATGGCCTTATATTAGTTGAGAGACTAATAAATATTTGTTTAAAAGAAAAAGAAAGAAAAAATATTGTTCATATTTTTTAAAGAATTGTATTAAATATTCTTTTTTTTTTTTTTTTTTTTCTTTCAGAAAGTATTAAATATTGCACTTTGATGTTGAAAAAATTATCTTTCAATCACTTTTATTCAATAATTTTTTGTTCATTGTTAGGTTATCATGAATACAGTACTTTATTTAAAATGTATTGAAATTTTGGTTAACTTGGAAATGAGAATATAAACCACGGGAAATATTACTATTGACATCTACTCTGGCTTTCTAGATAATCAAAATAATTTTCCGAAAACAGTACATAGTAAAAATATTTTTCAAGCCATAATAATCAATTATAATATAATTCAAACCATTATAATTAATATTAACTTTCAAGCCAAATATACCAAAGGTAATGTTATAACTTTTAATTATTTCCGCTCATGTCAGCATTCTACCTTACATTTAAATATTATATATAAAAGATATATGATAATAGTAATGTGTGTGTGTGTGTGTGTGTGTGTGTGTGTGTGTGTGTGTGTGTGTGTGTATGTCCTTAGTTGTGTGACCTTAGTTGGCACTGGTGTTTGGCCGGGCAGAGCCCCAGTTCTTACTCTCCCTGCCCCGTTGACAGACAGGTTGTAATGACTGAGATGATGAGATTAGATAGCAGAGCAGGATCAGGCCTTACACGAGACCATATGGAGATTAGGCCAGGATGAGGGAAAGGAACATGCTGAACTTGGCCCACTCCAGATGGCCCCACATTTGCTTAGAGGGGTCATAGTAATTGCCTGGTGATGTGCAAAACTGCTGTATAAGGAGATCTGGCATTATGAAAAATGTTCACATCACTTTAGACACTTCATAGCATCTGTGGTGTTTATAATGTTTAAAGACACACGTACAACCAATACAAAAGCCCTGTAGATAGCAGCAAAGACAAATGTTCCATGTCTGTGTTGGAAATCCCATTGTATTTTACTTGTTTCTTATCCAGTTGGATCCTCAGATGCTCCAGGGTAAAGACTGGCAGAGAACAGTTATCCCTATGAATGGGGTGAGTATATCCACATCTGCTCCTCTGCTGTAATCCTACTATCCATCACTAAAATTACTAAATATATACCTTTTTCTGAAGATTGAGGTGAAAATATCCATAAAGTTCACCAGCCGGGAGTTCAGCCTGAAGAGAATGCCATCACGGAAGCCCATGGGTGTGTTTGGAGTAAACATCTCCACAGTGACAAAGTGAGTCAGCACACATTTTATATGAGGATAGGCATACACAAGAAAATGATTTGGTCCTTTTTACACAAAGGAGCTTAAAGCACCACATTTTGATGCGTATAAAAGTTCTTGTGCATGTTTAGGTGTTCACTGTGTCAAAGGAAATCAGAATATACAGAAAATGATTGACTTCATATAACTCTGCCTTTTTCTGTGCCGTGTTGATTGACAGTAATGAGGATTGTCTGTAATGAGCTTCCTAATGGGTTTAAGGGCAGAACCAATTAATGCTATAATAACAACATGACAACACCAGAACAGATGCTTAGAACATAACATGCGCACTAAAGGTTTCTACATAAGTAGCACCTACAGCTGATTAATGTAAAACATTAAAGAGATAATTCATCCAATAATAAAAATTTTGTCATTTACTCACCCTCATGTCATTGCAAACCTTTGTTCTGTTGAACACAAAAGACATTATTCTACTTAATTTCTGAACAGCTCTTTTCCATACAATGAAAATGTACAGTGAACACAGGCTTTCAACTATTAAGCAGCACAACAACAACATTTTCAACATTGATAACAATAAGAAATGTTTGTTGAGCACCAAATCAGCTTATTAGAATAGTTTCTGAAGGATCAAGACTGGAGTAATGGCTGCTTTAAAAAAAAATGTATAAATGCAAACACAAATAAATAGTAATGATTGCTTTAAAATAAAAAAAATAAATAAAAAAGATTTTGTTTGCATATCTTGTTTTTTGCTGAATGGAAAAAATGGTTGTCCTTGTTTTCTGTTCATCATCTTTCAAATCAAATGGCTGATCTTGTAATATTGGTATTATTTCTTGTCTCAGGCGGGAGCGCTCTAAAGTGCCCTACATAGTCAGACAGTGTCTAGAGGAGATCGAAAGAAGAGGAATGGAGGAAGTGGGCATCTACCGTGTCTCAGGAGTGGCCACTGACATCCAAGCGCTCAAGACTGCATTTGACACCAGTGAGTGACCATTGTCATTTCATTTCACCTTTATTTATATAGCACTTCATACAGTACAAATTGTTTCAAAGCAGCTTTATAGTGATGAACAGGAAAATAATGATTGAGTGATGCAAACATAATTTAATTGTGCTCTAAAACAGCTCTATAAAGACAATAGTAAACAGTCATTATTGGGTTGAAATGAGTTCAGTGTTGATTTAGTTTGGTTCAACAATTGTTTAAAGTTCAGATGAACATGGTGTGTTTTAATTCTAGGCTGCATCACAAGATTGTGGATTAATATCATTCAGAATATTTCATCCAGTTCCTTCTGCTTGAAGATCAGTGTACATCACGCCCTGTTTTTTTTGTTTTTTTTTTTTACATGGAGCAACGACAGATATATTCAGTCAGCCAATTAAGTTGCTAATCTCTCTTTCCTTCTTTCCTTCTTTCTTTCTTTATTTCTTTCTTTCTCTCTTAACAGATAATAAAGACGTGTCGGTAATGATGAGTGAGATGGATGTGAATGCCATTGCCGGAACACTGAAGCTGTACTTCAGGGAGCTTCCTGAGCCCCTGTTCACCGACGAGCTCTACCCTAACTTTGCAGGAGGCATTGGTTCGTCAATTGTTTTAACTTACAAAACACAATGCTATTTATTGAGCAGGCCTGGCTTCTTAAAAGTAGAACCATGTTGATTATGTCATTGTTACTCTGCAGCTCTCTCAGACAGCGTAGCTAAGGAGAGCTGTATGCTGAACCTCCTGCTGTCTCTACCAGAGCCCAACCTGGTCACCTTCCTCTTCCTGCTGGATCATCTCAAGAGGTAGGCAAGATTGAAATGACTTTCACAATGTTCTTAGAGGCTTAACAACAAGGAATACATGTTCCTGGATCAACATCAATCATTTCTGGAACATTCATTTGAAAAGAAAAAAAAAAGAAAGGAAAATAATTAAAGTTGGATGATTTTAGGGGTAAGATTGGAGATAGTGTTACGCCAGTTTCACAATGTGTGAGCAATGCATATTTTTTTCGGCTTGCATGTTAACCAACGGATGCATTCACACCGGCAGCAGGAGCGGCGCGTGAGCAGCAGTGAAGCAGTGAAAGCACACTTTTGATGGACAAAATAAATATAATTCCACACAAAAAGTGTTCCAAATGCACAGAATAAGCATGTCTAATGTGTTTTAACAAGAATTTGAGTATGACAGAAAAGAAAATTAAGAATCAAAAATATTTATAGAAGATTTACCCATTTAAACTTGTTTTTAATTATTCAGTTTGGGTTAAAGTATGGTGTATTATAAAAAAACTAAAGTAAACTAGCCAGAAAATGAGATGTATAAACATTATTTTAGTTATTATTACACAGACTGATATTTCCCAGCATTCGTGTGCAGCAATGGATGACACAAGGCTTTTATTTATTTATTTTTATTTATTTATGTTTATATGTTGTACACTATGTTAATAAACTTTCAAGACTATCAAGTGTATAAATGACCAACATATAAAAACAAATTTATAGCTGTCTTTGTAAAGAAATGCTCACTTTATATGTAGCTTCGAGCCGCTGCTGTGACGCTGTACAAACGTTTCCAGTGTGAATACTCGCAGAGACGATGTAGTTACGCTCGTGCGCCGCTTAAGCTTGCAGTGTGAAATGGGCGTTAGGATTAAGGCTATGATTGGTTGATAAAAACATTGTTTCTGGAGCTCTTTCTGCTTGCTCATTACATCACATGGTGCTTCTCGGAGTGCTGTTAGCTTCATGATCAAAAGGTTTAGTTGGGTGAATCTCACCATGAACATGTCTAGGTCAAATTTCACCCCAATTCCAAAAGAAAAAGACTATAAGAAAATAAATTATATAAAGCTTACTTTAGGACCGGTATGAATTTTTTCATATAATTCCATGATAATTAAGCACATTTTCCCCTCAAATTATCATTAACATAATGTGAAAAAAATCATACTCATTACTGTACATCCTCCTGTATGAACACATCGATTTATTTTTTATTCAATGTAAAAAGTGCCACCAAGCCATATAAGTATTTTTAAGAATAATGTAGTAATAATAAATGTATAATATAATATAATAATCTCTCCTTCCTCACGTTCTGCTCTTCTTCTTCTTGTTTTTAGGGTTGCAGAAAAGGAGAGTGTAAACAAGATGTCTCTTCACAATCTGGCCACCGTGTTTGGCCCAACCCTGCTACGACCTGCTGAGAAGGACAGCAAGATCCCCACTAACCCCACACAGCCTATCACGATGGGGGACAGCTGGTCGCTGGAAGTCATGTCACAGGTATGCTCAGACCTATTTTTAGTGTAAAATCATAAGGAAAAACATAATTTACTATATACAATTTAAAGTCTATGAACATGCTGTCAGGTACCACAGAAAATTATTTAAATGTGTCTCTGTAAAACAATGGGAAACACATTTACAGTATGAACCTATGTTTTATCAGTTACACATCTCCTGACATGTTTTTTGGTTCTGTAGGTGCAAGTTCTGCTGTATTTCCTTCAGCTGGAGACCATCCCAACGCCAGACAGCAAGAGACAGAGTATCCTGTTTTCCACGGAGGTCTAAAGGAGTGTTTATTCCCATTGTAAGTGTCACACAAGTGGGAAAGAGAGTAAGCAAGTATGTCCACCCACTAGGTAATACGGACACTGGAATGCACAAGAGCTACTCCTCCTGGGCAAAAGCAGGAGTGTTCCGCCTTTTGTGCATTTTCTCTCTGCCGCCACTAGGGGGCACCGCAGCCCTTTTAAACATTGAAGAACTCTACTTACTCGGAGCACATCTTGAATATTACTGAACCCTCCATATAAACCGCCTATTTTTCTCTAAACATCAGTGTCCGTTCAGCACCTTCGCTCTGCATTCTGTGACTCATCAGATCGCTGAGCATGCTCTTGTGTCCTGTATGTGGGCCTCTAACGGTCATTCATATCAGCTGGTGACAGTGAATTCTGTCTCTTCTGGCTTTATGTTTGTCCTCATTTTGTCTGTCCCCACTGGTCACTGATGCTCTTTCTGTGCTGCTACAATTCAGTATCCAGCTCCAAATCCTTTTATGTGATAGATAATTACATGGCAGTTCAACGTAGTTCTTATTGCAGACTCTTTAAAAGTCAAATGACTAGCTTCTCTTAGTGTTCGTCAATCATTTAAAGGACTTAATTTAATAGGATTTCTGTGTAGAAGATGGTGTTTGGTTCAGTTATTGTCAGTGTTGATGTGATTCTAATTTAAGAACATCGAGAAACAATCTGAAAAATTGATTGATCGGAGTAAAATCTCGTTATTATTTAATTTTCCTTTTTTTTTTTTTTTTTTTTTGTACCCATACCTCTCTATCAAGCAATATTTAAGGATTCATGAGTGTGTTTAAAAACATATGATATGTGTTTCATTATGCTTTTGTAGTTTAGATTTTTCCCTCATATTTTGGGAGAGAGCTAAACCTTCATAAATTTCTAAGTACATAACCAAAAGGGTCAACATATTTTTTTTTTATTCTAAGTTTTTTATGTAATACATATAGAATTATTATGATTATTTATTTGGGGACAGATATCATCACTTTCATTTCAGAGTATGTCTACATTTATCACTAACTTATGTGTTATGAAGTACTGTAGATTCCTTACATATCCTCTTATTTTCCCTTTCTTTTTGAATCCGTTCAGGATTTGAAAATGCTCTGAGGATAGCACACAATATTAGCATTTCCCCTGCCGTATATCTAGTGTTGAGAGATGACCAAATGCAGAGGTTTTTAGCGTGCTTTGGCTTTAAACTCTACTGTCGTTCAGCTCTCTCTCTCTCTCTAGCTTCACAGCACACTGTGGTTTATGTCTCGCTGAGAACCATACAGCAGTGCCTCTGTCTCATCGTAAGACATTTAAAGGGATAGTTCACCCAAAAATGAACATTCTGTCATCATTTACTCACGTCAAACCTGTTTCAAACCTGTATGAGTTTCTTTTCTTCTGTTGAACACAAAAGAAGATACTTCTTCTACAGTTGATGAACCCAATTGACTTCCAACTGTTTGGCTACTGACATTCTTCAAAATATCTTCTTCTGTGTTCAGCAGAAGAAAGAAATTCATACAGGTTTGGAACAACTTAAATGATGACAGAAATGTTCATTTTTGGGAGAGCTATCCCTTTAAGGTAAGAACACAACGCTGTATATAGCACAAACTGTTACCCTTTAGTCCTGTCAGATGGTTTAATGAAGAAAAAGGGTTAATAATGGACGCCAAGAACGATGCAGTACAGGAACAGTACAGGTATTCTGTCTTTATAGCATTAATGTTAATTGTATCAATAGTGCTCTTAATTTTATTATTTCAGTTAAAGGTGCTTTAGTTACATTATTTAACATGCAGGCATGTTTTTTGATTTAAACATTTTTTTTGTTTGTTTGTTTTTTTATTACGTTTGATTAAGTGTTGTTTGTGTGTTTGAGTTGTAATGTTAAACCAAATTCTGGCTACTGTAGAAGGATTTTTGAAGTCTGTGTCATATATACAAAAAGGGGTGCAGCGACTGAAAAGGAATTTCTGTTAATTCACCGCCTTTTTTTGTGTTACCGTGTGCAGTAAAGGTGCATTCCCATTATTGGAGACTCTTCATCTCGTCTGTCCTCTTCTCTGATTGTCGGCACTAAATGTACATTTCCTGTATCTTGCACCTGTCCGAACTGAATTCAGCATACAAGATATGAATCATAATTTTACAGCATCACGTCCGTTTCTTCTAGAGATGTCCCTAATTGTCTTTTTGTAATATGAAATTCTTAACATAAACTGTGATCTGTTAGCTATCAGAAGGCATTAGGTGATTCGAAGCATTCCCGTTAATTAATTATTTCTTATTTAATGTGCTTATTTAGATTGTTGAATGTTACTGGGTTAGAAATATTGGACATATGCTCCAGTTCAATGGGAGTGATACAGCGCATGATATTTGAGAAGCAATTTCTTTGCACTGCACATCGTTTAAAGACTAATGTGATCGTTTTTTCTCAGCGTAATGAGATTGTATCACACACAGTGAGAAACGTCTATAAACATCACATTTTCTGCAGTCTGATATTGCATTATGCAAGAAACAGATTTATTTGTATTCATGAAGTATAGCAGTTTTGAAATGATTGGTCATGAAAGCACTGCAAGGGGTCCATCTGTGTTATCCATTGTAATGTTATGATGATTTATGTTGAAATCTTGCCTTTAAACACATTAAGACATGCTGGACAGCCACTGGGACAGGCTATGGATGCTCTCCCCTTTTCCTCTTAAGGTTTTTGTCACTATTTATTATTGCTAATATCTTAATGTTCTGGTTATAGGACTGTACAAATAGATAATGAATTCTGCAGACTGAAACGTTTGGAAGGCATTTGCGGCCTATGTTTATACACAAAATGTTGAATAAAACCTCCTGTATATGAATACTTGCTGCTTCATGGTGTTTTTTCCCCCCAAAAAATATTACTTTTCATATTTAATCTGGGGCACCACAGTAGTTTCCCTGCCTTGTATTTGAGTTAATATTCTTAATTTATATATATTATATATTCTTAATGTTTACCATAAATGTTTTGAAACTCAACTGTTTGTATTACACACATGTAATACTGTATTCGTCCACATTAGGGCGGCACAGCCTTTTTAGTGTTGCTTCATAGTGGTTAGCGCTATTGTGTATTATTTACGTATTTTTTTTTCATAAAGGCAATTCTACTCATTTCACATAGACTACTGTGTGTGTGTGTGTGTATATATATATATATATATATATATATATATATATATACAGTTGGAAGAAAAAGTATGTGAACCACTTGCAGAATCTGTGAAAATGTGAATAAGTTTAACAAAATAAAGGAGATAATACAAAATGCATGTTATTTTTTATTTAGTACTCTACTGAGTAAGATATTTTTCATAAAAGATGTTTACATATAATCCACAAGACAAAAAAATAGCTGAATTTATTAAAATAACCCCATTCATAAGTATGTGAACCACTGATTCTTAATACTGTGTGTGATTACCTGGATGAGCTACGACTGTTTTGTGATGGTTCTTCATGAGTCTCTTGTTTGTCCTGAACAGTTAAACTGAGCTCTGTTCTTCAGAAAAATTCTCCAGGTCCTGCAGATTCAGGACACTTTTGAACAGGATGATGTCCAAATTATTTTGTTTAAATACATTTTTTTTTCATTTAGTACTGCCCTTCGGAAGCAACAGAAGATACTTTCATGTTTCCCGGAAGACAAATTAAATACAATTTACCTTCATCTTCAAATTCCAAATGTTTTCACCCCCCATCTATTAATGCAACGTGTTTTCTTCTGGAGCATCAGTGAATGTTTGAACATTTTTTAATAGTTGTGTTGAGTCCCTCAGTTGTCCTCAGTGTGAAAAGACGGATCTCAAAATCATTCAGTCACTGCTGTAAAGGGTTCAAATATGCAAAAGATGGTGGAAAACTGAAGAATCTGCAGGACCTGGAGATTTTTCTGAAGAACAGAGCTCAGTTTAACTGTTCAGGACAAACAAGAGACTCATGAAGAACCATCACAAAACAAACAGTCATAGATCATCCAGGTAATCACACACAGTATTAAGAATCAGTGGTTCACATACTTACGAATGGGGTTATTTTAATAAATTCAGTTTGTTTTTGTTTTTTTTTGTTGTTTTTTTTCTTGTGGATTATATGTAAACATCTTTTATGTAAAATATCTTACTCAGGAGAGTACTAAATAAAAAATAACACACATTTTGTATTATCTCCTTTATTTTGTTAAAATTATTCACATTTTCAGATTCTGCAAGTGGTTCACATAGTTTTTCTGTGTGTGTGTATATATATATATATATATATATATATATGCAAAGCCTGTTTGTCTTAAAGATGGAGGACAGAAGATGGAAAACTTTGTTGTTTTCATTAATGTTTGTATGCTAGATGTTGACAAAAATAGCACTGTTCAGTATAGTTTATATGAAAACCCGGCTGAATTTTTTTTTTTTTTTTTATCACATTGCATGCTACATGTTGACAAAAATAGCACTGTTCAGTAAAGATTAGGCTATATGAAAACCCTTTTTTTCACATGACTATTCAAAAACAATAATATTGCCAGTAACATTGCAAATGCAGGAAAACATATGTAGATCTAACTAGCTAATGCTGATGATGAATGTTTCAAAGTTTGTATTGCTTTCCTAATTATATAGTTGGTTCCCATTTCTGTATGTCAGTGTTTCTGTTCTGTAGAGCCTTATTTAAAAGTATTCATCACTATGTCATGATGACATCAGGAAAGATGGTAGCTTCCTATGAGAGCAGCTTAGTAGATTTATTTTTGGTGCATTATGTCTAGTCCTGTGCTTTTGCAGAGGCCACACAGTCCTCCGATAAGAAGCCCTGTTTCCTGTTCATAATATGAGACTCTGAGCTTTGAGGAACAGGAGGGGTGGATTGAGTTAAAATACAGACTGACATTTTGTCATAGAGCTGTTATAAGAGAGAGTGAGGAAGAGAGTGTCGTGTTGTCTGTTGCTGTCTGATTACTCACGTCCACAGTTCTATCTCTCTCCTCCGGCTGTCACTCCTCCCTCAGCAGGCCATGAAAGCTCTGACCGTTGCAGCGTGGATGGGGTCAGATAAGACTATCCCGCTCACATCGTGGCCCTGCCTGCTCTGAGAGGCCTGCTCCCTTCAGATTTCACCAACCCTTGTTTAGTTCCTCCTCTCCCACTTAATTTCCATGTCTCCCCTTTTTACATTCACTCACTACTAATGTGTGGTTTTTGCTTTCTCATTATGTTGCCTCATCTTCAGACCGTTTTGATGATCCTTGTTGTGTCTGAGGCAGTTTTGCTCCTGGCTGGTCACCGAACTTCAAACCCTCCCACCCTTCATGTCTGGTATCTGTCAATCACTCAGTATCACTGGTTTGCCATTTGTATGTGACCCGACACACGTTTCCTGCATCCACAGCAAGACAGATCTGCTCCCTTTAATCATAAGAGGGAACTTTTGTATTGAGCCATGTGTTGTAACCTCATTAAGTTAAATATTGTGATTTTTGGGTGTGTATGTTGTGATGTATATTTTCTTCATCTTATCTGCTAATTTATTCAGAAATACATTAAGAAATTCAATTCATACATACATATTCATACAATTCATACACTGTACAGTGACTTGAATATACCTCTTCTACAATAAGAATGTTTAATTATATAATTTTTTTAAATATTTTATATTAATATAAACTATTATTTCATTGTATTAATTATTTTTTATTATGATATTAATATATTAATATTATATAATATATAATTTTAAATTAATTTGATATTTTAACATTTTTATGACAAACTGAGGCTGGTTGTAAAATGCCATGTGGTGCGACTCCCCCACAAAGTAATATTTATGAATTAGTATGAAGTAGTAAGTGTTTTATATATATATATATACATACATACACACTTTTATTCAATTAATATGAGAGATTTTTACCTTTTCATGACAAGACGAGGCTAGTTCAGTTTGTGAAATGTTATGTGGTATGACTCCTCCAAAAAGTAATATTTATGATTTAGTAAGTCTTTATATTTAAAAAAAAAAAAAAAATGTATGTACTTTTTATTTATTGAATTAATGAGATATTTTGACCTTTTTATGACAAGACGAGGCTAGTTCAGATTGTAAAATGTCATGTGGTGCGACTCCCTCAAAAAGTAATATTTATGAATGAGGAAGTCTTTATATTTGCTAAATAAATAAATATATATATATTATATAAATATATTTATATATTCATTATTAAGGCGAGGCTAGTTCAGGTTGTAAAATGTCATATGGAGCGACTCCCAAAAAAAGAAGTATATAAAACATATATACTTTTATTCATTAAATTAATATGAGATACTTTGACTTTTTATGACAAGGCAAGGTTAGTTCAACTGTAAAATGTCATGTGGTGTGACTCCCCCAAAAGTACAATTTATGGATCAGTAAGTTTTTATAATTGCAAAATATAAACTAATATATATATATATATATATATATATATATATATATATATATATATATGTGTGTGTATGTGTGTGTATATCTATGTATATGTATATGTGTGTGTGTGTGTATATATATATATATGTATATGTGTGAATTAGAAAGTCCTTATATTTTTTATAAAGTAGTAGTAGTGGTGGTAATAAATACTTTTTACATTAAAATATATTTTAAAATTGATAATTAAAGCAGTACACTCATATTAATGTGTAAGAAAAATGTTAACATTTAACTTAATATTTTTAGAGTCATTAAACTTTTCTTGGAAATACACCATATGAAACCAACACATTTCTAAAAACCTTTGCTCAGGTGTTGTAGTCTAGATTTTTAAAAGACTTTTATAATTAGATCACTTCTATTCTTTTATTTTTAACTGCACTATCCCCTCAAAATCATCTGAGATATGAAACATAGTTTGTCCTTGTGCATTTGATTGTGCAATGCTAAGTTCAGGACACTTATGCTATAGAAGCATTCATTTGGTTTCCATATATCTTTAGTCTCTGAATGCTATAAGCACATGCATAATCCTCTGAGTGGATTTAAATAATGATTGCCCCTTATCTGGTGTCCCATTCTAATCTGTGTGGTTCGGGCCTTGCTGTGTCATCGCTCCGCTCTTGGTCGTGACGTACCAGCTGTCTATCTGCGTCTTCTCCTCATCTCCAAACCCATAAAACTCCCTGACAGGCTTTTTATTTGAGATGCGCCTGCATGTGGCACTTTTTTTTTTTTATTAATATGTGGACTGATGTCTCATAAGACGTAAACCGTTCATGTCTTTGTGCATGGCCACATATGCAAGCACTTCTAAATGTACTCTTATGCTCAAACACATGATTTCCATATACTGTAGATAAATATTATTTTTTGCTTCTGTAGCAAGCTGAAAGACAAACACGTTTTAAGTAAATATCTACATGATTCGTTTTCTGTGTTTGTTTTGTGTTTTCTACTTTTACATTCTTTAAAAACTTTTGTAGTGCTGTTTAGGAGCTTTTTTTTTTTTGCTTTTGGGAACAGAAATGGGTGAAGCATTTCTGAAAATCCTAGCATATAAAAAAGTAGCATATAAAGTTCATTTTGAAAATAACAAAGATAATGTTTTGCTAAAGCTGTATGTTTTTTGCCATTTCTTCATGCTCTGCTGCACAATCAGCCAGTTTAATAGAAAGCTCAAGTCTTTATTTTCTAATGTGATCATTTTCATTTATAATAGTCCTGTCTGTGATAAGGTCTCACACTGTCGACTGCTGCTTTGCCTCAGGCAAGCGCAGTCAGGGTGTTTTGCATATCTGCTCATTTGTTAAGCAAATCTCTAACCTTCTAACTTTTTTCTTCATCCCTCCGTGTCTCTCCCTTTCACTTTACCACTTTACTTTTGTAATCTTGAAAGATGTTGTGACCTCTCGTGAATGTTTCTGTGCATATACATATATATATATATGATGAATTTGTCTGGAGTATTGGTGTCATGTTGTGCGGATTCATTGGTTCAGTGTGGATGTGTTAACATTGTTTATACAAGCGGACTGATGTACTATAGGTCAAATTTCTCTTTTTGTCTGCAGGCATTAACAGCTTTTGGCAGCGAACCCATTGCAGTTTTGTTTTGTTTTTTAATGATGTCGGCCAGTCCAAAATATCTGAAGGCACATTATTTATTGTTCCTGACAATTAATTCTGAATCAACTGTTTCGACAAATACAAAACAGCTGCAAAAGCTGAGTGAGTTTAACATATGGTAGATATGATTCGTTGGAAAAGATTAAAATCAAACCATATACATGCTTAACTGAATTTGTCTCTTATGATCTTTTGATGCTTTTGATAACATTTGATTGATGAGGTTTTTGTGAAAATTCATGAAATCAGTATTAAAGACAAATATAAGTTGTGCTAATGTATGAATTTCTTCACAAGACTAAAAAGTTTTTTAAATGCATAAGTTGTAGCGGATTGTGAAGGAAAAGAGTATGAAAGTATGGAAGCTTGTTTCCGCCACTAAATAAATTTTTAATTTTTTTTAAGTATTTTGCGACTTTTTATCTCGCAATTCTGACTTTTTTTTCTCACAATTGCTAGTTTGCATCTCACAGTTCTGACTTTTTTCTCAGAATTGCGTGATAACTTGTAATTGCAAGTTATAAAATCGCAATAATGACTTTTCTTATCGCAATTGTTTTTTTATCACACAATTCTGACTTTATATCATACAATTCTGACTTTATATCATACAATTCTAACTTTATCACACAATTCTGACTTTGTATCACACAATTCTGACTTTATATCACACAATTCTGATTTTATATCTTACAATTCTAACTTTATCAATGAATAAAAATGACAGAATCCTCACGCATAACAGTTTTTCTCATCATAGTCGTACATTTGTACATCACAGGCATCAGACGCGCATCTCCCACGCAGCAGATCGTTTGTGTGTGTGAGACGGAGGGATTCCCGCCGCTGTTTTGACTCCTGTATACGTTTTATAAGCTCTTCACGGGTTCCCAACTGGCCAAAATACCATCATATGCAGGCTACGCACACACAACGAGCGCATTTATCTCAGCACACAGCATTGTTTTGGATGTTCGGTAAGTTCCGTCTTAGAATTGGCAATACGTCATAAAATCCGACCAATCAGGTTGTGAACGTATCCCTATGTCTTTAGGGGTGGTATCTTTTGGTTCGGTAATAAAATTGCCAATCTGAACGCTAATCGGACCAGGACTAAATTTTTTTTTTTTTCTTCTTTGGTCCGGACCAAACAAACCAAACGAACCGAACTCCCAATTATTTTGTAAGATATATATTTTGTATGAAATGTGAAGAAAAAAAAAAAAAAACTTGCAATAATCTGCTGAGTGTCGTAAATTACAACAATTTAAATTCAGAAAGGGGGGTGACAGTCAAGAGGTTAAGTGTTGAGTTCCATGAGCCCCTGGATCCATCAGAGTGGTTACTGAACCAATATCTGATTGAATGGCTTACTGAACGATCAGGGCTGCACAAGTCAAGTCAAGTCACCTTTATTTATATAGCGCTTTTTACAATGTAGATTGTGTCAAAGCAGCTTTACATTGATAACTGGTACATTATTTTGGCTGCACAGCAGCTCTTAAAGAATAGTGTCAATGCAGGCAGATCAAAGCACTGTTGAATATCAATTGTCAAGTGTCCCCAACTAAGCAAGCCAAAGGCGACAGCGGCAAGGAACCCAAACTCCAACAGGTGACATCAGGTGCAAAAGCATTGTAAGCCTAAGTTGATCGTAGAACAATTGTCACCAATGGTCTCTACGATCTCTACGATAGAAAGGTGTCAGAATACACAGTGCATCACAGTTTGTTGCGTATGGGGCTGCATAGCCGCAGACCAGTCAGGGTGCCCATGCTGACCCCTGTCCACTGCCGGAAGCGCCAACAGTGGGAAAGTGAGCATCAGAACTGGACCATGGAGCAGTGGAAGGAGGTGGCCTGGTCTGATGAATCACATTTTCTTTTACATCACGTGGATGGCCGGGTGCGTGTGCGTCGCTTACCTGGGGAACACATGGCAACAGGATGCACTGTGGGAAGAAGTCAAGCCGGCAGAGGTAGTGTGATGTTTTGGGCAATGTTCTGCTGGGAAACCTTGGGTCCTGCCATCCATGTGGATGTTACTTTTACACGTACCACCTACATAAGCATTGTTGCAGACCATGTACAACCTTTCATGTAAACGGTATTCCCTGGTGGTTGTGGCCTCTTTCAGCAGGATAATGCGCCCTGCCACAAAGCAAAAATAGTTCAGGAATGGTTTGAGGAGTACATCGAGTTTGAGGTGTTGACTTGGCTTCCAAATTCCCCAGATCTCAATCCAATTGAGCATCTGTGGGATGTGCTGAACAAACAAGTCCAATCCATGGAGGCCCCACCTCGCAACTTACAGGACTTAAAGGATCTGCTGCTAACATCTTGGTGCCAGATACCACAACACACCTTCAGGGGTCTAGTGGAGTCCATGCCTCGACGGGTCAGGGCTGTTTGGGCAGCAAAAGGGGGACCAACACAATATTAGGAAGGTGGTCATTTTTTATATATTATTACAAGTGGGTGCAGGACACTATATTTAATTTTTGTAAGTGAGGATAGCAAAATAAAGTAAACTGTGACATATTATACCCAAAAATTCTTCATACAGTGGACTACCAGTAAAATGTATAAAAATTTAGAACCAAAAACAGGGCTCCAGACTGCGCCTAAAACGGTCACATTTGCAACTAAAAATATTAATTTGCGAGTGATATTTTTGCTGCATACAAATTCACACGTTGTGACTATAAAATGTGCATGTTATTTGCGTGTTCTGTGACCAGTAGCCTATCACATCATTTGTTGTGTTGAGGTAATTAAATGAGATGTTTCTTGTGAAAGTTTCAAAATATCACATACCAAACATACGCCAAAGAACTAGCATTGCTAAAAGCCGACTGTGTTGTCGCCTGGCGTTGGTGCAAAAAAGCTGCATTTGAACACAACATTCTGCTCCTGCATAAAGGAGACAACTGCCTATTTCTTCGTATAAATTCATCTATATTCGTCATTCAAAAGGGGAAACCAGCTCTACATACTGCAGATACACACACAATGCAGCGCGTGTTTACCGTTTGAATATCAATCATGCTGATCACTTTCATTATTCCACTCCGCTCATGCTCATAAGATAAATTTAAGGTCATAAAAAGTCATCAGTACCTTAAATGGTATAACATGAGTATTAATGATAATTTTAAGGCGTCTTATATTTTGTGGATGGTAAAAAAACAAAAAAAAAACACGATACTACCTAATGTGATTAACATTAATTTCATTAAATGTGAGCGCTGCATGTTTTAAAGTCTAAAGATGGCGCTGTTGCACGTTCTTCAGAGCAGCTCGCACTCAATGATTAGCGCACATTAGTCAACCGATTGCTTAAGAACTAATGCTGATCAATTATGACAAAGTTTACTTTATATTGTAAGTTCTTTATATTGTATTGAATGTTCATATTGTAATGTGTTATAACGCTTGTAAAAACATAGTTTTTTTTATCTTCCTCATCTGAACTTGAATGAGCAGCAAAAGGAAAGCACACGCATTTCAAAATAAGAGTCCCGCTGTATTTTGGCCTGTTCATTAATCGAAGTCGTATGTATATCAATTTCGTATTTCATATTATTCAATATAAAGATTATAGTTAACTAAAACCATTAAAAAACATTTTTTCATTGCTTGAAATAAATGTTAATACTGAAATAAAAATGTATAAAAACTAAACAGCCATGTTTAAAAACAACCAAAAATAAAACTAAAACAAAACACACAAAAAAATATTAAAACTTAATGAAAAAATAAAAGCAGAAAATATAAAAATCTAATCAGATTCCAAATATTAACTGAAACTATAATAGACAAATATAACACAGTCTCTCATACCAAACTTTTGACGAAAAGTGTATGTTGTTGCTTGTGGTGTTAGCAGACTGGAGCTGTACCAAAACTGGTTTAATTTAATCAGAAATTACTGTTAGTGCACTGTTGCATGAATGGTGGACAAACAGTTTTCTGATTTACAAAATCATGCAAAATCAACACGCACAACAGAAAAAGAGGAAGTGGAACTCAGGTGTGTGCTTGCCCCTTTATTTCCCCTTTCTCCATTCAAGGCACCATGTCACCCCACCCTCTTGTCTTAGTCCTAAAATCCTGTTTGCTCATACATTGTCAGTCATCCAAATCTGACACCGATTGGTTCCTTGAACAAGATTGTGATTTGCTGTTGGATTTACTGTCTCGTTCCAGGATGTGGCTGTAACTGTCCTCAGTCTGACTCAGACCCCATTGCTGAGGTAATGAAAATAATAATTTGCATATGCACCACAGATTTGTTTACCAACTATACTAGAGAGGCACTGTTTTCACCCTGATGCGGACACTGATTTCTGTTCCTACATTTTTAGACAGGCGAGCAGGTGTGCAGGGCGCAGATGGGGAACAGGTCAGCAGTGGAAGTGATGAGATTTCTGACTAACTTTCTTCAGCTTTTTTATCAATAAGTTCCTCTTTGCTGAATGACCGCACATACCTGCCCTGACCATGTTTTGGTATTTTTCTTTTGTGATCAGGTGGTATTCATGATTTAGCATTCTGAAGATGTGTAATGTGTGATTTATGTTACAGTATGCTGTATTGAATGGATTGGATTTTCCTAACTGTCTCTTTTGTTTGAGAGGGGAGGTGTGCATAAAGCTGTGTCAGTAGGAATTTGTTTGGCAAAGCAGCTTGAACTCCACTGATGGGGAGTGACCTGAGAAGCAGACGTCAGTAAATCTTTTTAGTCAAAATGTTTGCACAACTAAGACTAAGAAGTCAAAGTTTAATCACAGGAATCATCTCATCCATCAATATAAATTTCTTTGTTTCACTGCACTGCCTTTCTCTTCCAAGCTCTGGCCCACAAGGTCCGTTTGTTCAGCCACATGAAGTTTACAAAGCTGCCAGGCGTTAGATTTGCATGTAGAGTTCCAGGTACCTATTTGAATGAAGCTTTATCTCCAGTCACACCAGAGATTTCACACAGCCTCTGGCAGTGTGCAGAACCATCAGCAAGGCCAACGGAACTGTGTATCCGGATCCTCGACAGGGCGGGAACACAAGAAGACAAACACTGCTAAGCCTTGTTTGCTGACTCTTCTCATTTTACACTGTACCAGGACTGATTTCTTAACACATTTACAGTATGTGCAGCCCTCCCCTTTCTCTTCATATCACAACTAGATTTAAAAGTCCACTTTTATGAATTATTGATCAAGCATTTTACATCTCATTTCAAACAATAGTATTTATTTAGCACTATTTTTGTGACAAAAATTTCTATAAATAACACCACAAAAGAAAAGAAAAAACTTAAATCTAAACATTACTATACAATCTTACTACTTTTTATACTAACATAAAAGAAAATGAAAGAAATATGTTTGGACTCCTTCATGGTGGCTGTACCTGGCATGCGGATGCTGTACCTGGCATGATTTCCTAGTTAAAATGGACATTTTAATCATTTGATGGACTTCCTGCTTGTCAGGTTACAGTTTTGATGGATTATTGGATAAAATAAAGAAAGTCATTTCGAAAAAGGTCTTAATACAGATTTTGTCATCATTTACTCACCCTCATGTCATTCCAGACCTCTGTGACTTACTTTCTTCTGTGGTATTTTGAAAAACTAATTTCATTGTATGGGGAAAAAACATTCTTTCAAATATCTTCTTTTGTGTTATTTTGATGGTATTTATATAATATTTTAGCATTTATGAATATTTTATATTTTTTAAGCTTTTATTTTTATATTTTCAGTTTTTAGTCATTTTGTTATGTGCTTTTGTCATTTTTATTTGTTTTGTTTTTGTTTTTTTGTTTTTTATATAACTTCAGTTTTAGTCATTTTAGTGCTTCAACTTAAACTAACTTCAGTTAGTTGCCATTGCTACATTTCAAATTTAAATTTTTTTCTTATTTTAATTTTATTTCCGTAAAGCATGTAATTTACGTCATTTTAAGTTTAAGCTTTTCATGTAATATTTAGACTTAATTTTATTTCAGCTTTATTTCAATTACTAAAAACAATTTTTATAGTTTTAGTTAACAAAAACAACACTGTTTGAAATGACATGACGTGAGTAAGGCCCCGTTTACACTAGTTTTAAAAGGCATACGTTTTTCTACGGTTACGCCTGTCGTTTACACTACGCCGTGTTTCGAGTAGACTTTCGAAAATGCTGCAGACCCCGTTTTAGTTTGAAAATGCCGGGGTTACGTTTCGGCATAAACGGACCAAAACGGAGACCTTTGAAAACGATGGCTGCCCACATTCGCTCTGCGTATCCTTGACGATGGTGTAAACAATAACATGGAGACTGAACTGCAATCTTTGCTGGCTTTGTTGTCATTTTTAGCAGCCATTGTGCAGTTAAACTCTGCATTTTTTTAATACTGCAGCTGCCTACATATGCAAGAGGTAACTGTTTACACTTCTACGCACATACCCAGTGTGCATAAACAGTCATGTGACTTGCGTTTTCAGTCGTGTAGTATAGACTAAGAACGTTTCTGAAACACCAGTTTAGACGAGGATCGCACTAGTGTAACGGGTCCTAAATGATAACAGTATTGTGGAATTAAACAGTGAACTATCCCTTTAACATGAGTCTTTTTTCCAGCAACAGCCATCGGTGGTCTTCATTTCCTCTCCACTGTCCGCCACGCCATGTACAATCTCCGTTATTTAAGGCTGTGCTGGCTCTCGTGGTGTCTGCGAAGATCTACCTTCCTCTGGAAGCCTTTGGAACAGATCTCACAGCCAAACGGCTTGAATCCGGTGTGTTTGCGACTGTGTGTGATGAGGTTGGAGCTCTGGCTGAAGGCTTTGCCACACACCTGGCATTTGTGAGGTTTCTCACCTGCAAACAAACATAACCATTTTTTTAAAATCTCATTTGAAACCCATTTTAACTGGTATAAAACATTGGAAAATCTTTGCTTTAAAAACAGCTTGAAGCATGGATTTGCGTGCCACCCAGATTTGTTCTGTTTTCCAACACAGGAGTGGCTGTCTGCTACATGCAAAGGTAACTTTCCGAGAGGCATCAGAAAAAAGCAGGAAGACCAGCTATGCAAATCAAGACAGCATTTGTTTAATCTCCTTTTCTTGATTTATCTGTAGCTGTGCCGCTCTTGGAAACACACCCTAGAAAGCAAGCCAACTTTAGCATCTGAAGTGAATGTATCTGTTCTAATGATTTACATGGAATGAGTGTAGAGATAACATGCATCTCCAAATAATATGGGAAGAACTGTTATTGGGAGACTGTTATTGAGGGAGCTTTATGTGCTCTTTATCACATATCTCTTTTCAACCACAACATAACAAACACACGCTGTGGCGTCTCACCTGTGTGGATGTAGGTGTGTTTCTTCATATCGGATTTCTGGTGGAATCTTTTTCCGCAGAACTGGCAAGGGTATGGTCGTGTGTCCGAGTGGATCAGCAGGTGTGTGGACAGCGTCGAGGAGCGTTTGAAGGTCTTTCCGCACATCTTGCACTCGAAACTTCTTTCCTTTAAACACAAAACAACAACAAAATTAATTATTTCATTGACATTATCCAAATGCCAGCTGATGTCCAATGGGGCTAACTGGATCAGGTTTGTTCTTACCTGAGAGTGGACGTTCATGTGTTGCTCTAAGCTAACTGCGTGGCCAAAGCTCTTTCTGCAGATGCTGCATCCAAAGGGACGTGTGCCACTGTGAGAACGTCTGACGTGAACCTCCAGTCCATGAGGGGTGGAAAACACCTGGAGAAGAGGACAGAAACCAGAAATAAAAATTGAGATGCAATTAATATAATATTTACATATTATTGTTCATTGTTCATGTTCAAGTTTTATTAATTGTAATATTTTTTATATATTATTAAATGTTTTATTCCTATAATTTTCATTTAAAAACATCAAATTTTAATCATTATTATTTTTTAAATTTGTATAAATTATATATTATCGTGTGTGTATATGTATGTATGTATGTGTGTATATATATATATATATATATATATGTATATATATATATATATATATATGGATAGTTGTGTGTTAAAAAGTAAAAATTTTTTTTTTATATATTATTAAATATATTTTATTCTGTATTTTTCCTATAATTTTCATTTTTTTAATCTAATTTTAATAATTTATTTTTATTTATAAATAAATTATTATATATTATCACATATTATATGTGAATGTGTGTGTATGTGTTTAAAAGGAAAAAAAATTAAAATTGTAATAGTTTTTATATATTATTAAATATATTTTATTCCTATCACTTTCATTTAAAAACATTACATTTTAATTAAACACAATATATATTATTAAACACATATATATATATTATATTATCATATGTGTGTGTGTGTGTTAAAAACATATATATATGTTTATATATATATATATGTATATTTAACACATATATATGTTTATATATATGTGTTAAAAACATATATATATATAAAACATATATATTATTAAACACATATATTATATATTATCATATGTGTGTGTGTGTTAAAAGAAAAAAAAATTAAAATTGTAATAGTTTTTATATATATTATTAAATATATTTTATATTTTCATTTTTTTAAATCTAATTTTAACCAATATTTTATTTAGAAATAATATATTTTCATGTATTTATATATATATACATACAATATTTAGATATTATTGATATATAACACACATAATGTAATTTTAATCATTTTTATTATTTTTATTTAGATATAAATGATGTGTATTATAATTTATTTAGAAATAAAAACTATTAAATTTAAAATAATATAATTAAAATATTTTAAAATAATACAAACAACAACAATAATAATAATACATTTTTAATAAAAGAATCATAAAAATATACCTAAACAAACTATAAACAAATAAATCTAACCTTATCACAGGTAATGCAGTGGTAGGTGTTGGATGTAGGTGAGTAGTGTGTGCTGCAGTCCAGTGGTTGTGGAGGCTCTGAGCTCTGCTTCAGATGAGCTCCGTATAGGCTGCTGGCGTGCTGCAGGAGCGATGGAGAGAAGCCCATCTGCCTGAAGTCATATGTTGTGGGAACATGATCCCATGCATAAGAGCTCTTGTAGTAGGGAGGGAACTCTGCCAGCTGAGGCTCTGTGTGAGGTAGAGTTAAATCATTAAGATGATGATCATGTCTAAATCTGCCCAAGAGATGTCACATGATACTTAACAATATGATTTTTTTTTTTTTTTAAAGGACGAACAAGATGTGACTTACACAGGCAGATATTTACACCAGTGCGCAGCAAACACTCACCAGATAAGTAAAACGGCCGTCTGGTCAGCTCAGGTAGAGATGGTACTGGGCAGTCGGGCTCTCGCTCACACTTGATGAAGTCATACGTGTCTCTGAGGGAAGGTCGAGTGAGTGAATCTACCTGGGGCCGCTCTGGGGAATTACGTTCCTTTGGTTCCAAAGGGACCAACGCTGGGACTAAGAAATCACAATGAGTGTAAAATACATGTGGTACAAGGTTGTAGCAATCAAAATGAAATGAATTTTAATAACATAATCTAGTTTCAGTGAAAGGTTTCTAAACACTTAAGTCACGCTTAGAATGTTTAAATGTCAGTGTGTTAGAAAAAATAGTAAAGTATAAATTGCATCTACATATATTCTAGCCGTTTTTTCCAATAAGACTATTTGTGACCATTAAAACCCATGGGACTGACAGATCTGAGATTGCTCCTAACACTTAATTACACCAATTACATTTTCTCCAAATGAACCCTATAAAGAACAGTTATAATCCAGTGACAGTACTGCTGTCTTGTTTGAATAGGCCTAGTTTGCATATTCATAACATCCACCCTAACCGCTTACAAACTTCCATGGAATACAGTCTATTGAGCTACAGAGCTCATACAAGGCCCATAATGCTGTCTTAATGCTGTTAAGGTTTTGAGGGACAGCCCTAGAATCAAATAACAGTCAGCCTGAGGATGAAGCATCAGCAAACATCAATCTGACAGGTGCTCAGCACATCCACTCACTTATCACTTATTTCCTCAAAGATTTGTAATTAGGGAGAATCAATATAAAACTTACAAAGACCAACAACATTTTAATTACATACAGATTGTTCGTCTCGTGAAGACAGTGTCATATGCACACAGATGAATTTGAAAGTCAAAGTCATTTCAGTATCAATTCAGTATGACTGAAATATAATAAAGTCATTTACTTGTTTTGGGTGCTGGGTCCGAGAGCTTCTGTTCACTTTGCTCGGTGTCGATGGGTCGATGCACATTGTAGGACTTCTTACTTTTCACCAAAAACGATCGTGGCATGATTCAGTGATTCTGTAAAATGAGATTTGTTTGCTGTGATACTTCCATTTTCATATTTGTATGATCTATAAACATAAACATGTCCTAAGGCTATTACAAAACGTCTAAATACAACTGACAAATGTGATGATAAGGTCATTTCTATATCATATAACAAACATCCTGCTCAAAGCTCTCGATATAAAAAATAAATGAAATAATAAAGTGAAACATTTGCATAGTTATTATAGGCTACAATTTTTGGTGTTGATGTTTTGAAAGTTTCAGTCGAACTTTGCTCTGGTTTGAGACCGATTTTATAACATATGCTATTAAATATACCAAATTATTGTTGAATAATAAATAATATTTAAATATTTATATGTATAAATACATTTACTTTAATTATATTAATTATACGTTTGAGGTTGAAACTTAAACTTTTAAATAATTGATTTTAATTGCAAATCTAGCCTATTATGAAAATAGCTTACCTGAAATGGTGCAGAAAAAATGAATGTTTAAGGTCCTTTAATTGTTTGAGTCGCAAACTTCGTGATGAAAAGTTCTGGGAAATCCGTTGTGATGTTTAGAAACTTAAGCACTGCATCGCTGTGAGTTGGTTGCGTTGAGTTTTTTCAACTCCCCTCCCTGATTTTAAATCCGATAATTCTGCGGTGGAATCTGACTGAGCTTTCAACCAATTACAGGCGAAGCAGGTGCGACATTTGACTACACTAAACGCAAACGCATCCTGTTAGGCACTATTTTGACATAATGGTTTAAAACTATATTTAAGATATTTTAACCAATATTAGTTATCGTTTTACATGATAGTTAAAACATTTGTTTACATTTTTAGGCCTATATTTATTTTATTAGCCCGCATGTATACTGCTATGAGGCGTTTAAAAGGTTAATTAGGCTAGTTAACAGAGCAATGCGTTAAAGGTTCAAGATATTTTGCAAAACATTTTCTTAAATCATCTGCTGCCAATTTAGTAATTTATCACCATTGTTATTGGTCATCTGTTGACTTATCTCCTGTAAAACAGCTAGCGGGCTTAAACATATGACCAATAAACCACCAACAAACTTTGCTTGAACGTACCCCTTAAAAAATACACACCAAACCTGTAATGTTGGTACCTCAGAATGTTTGCTTTCTTTTATTTGCACAGTTGTGTTTTGGTTGCAGCCTTAGGAGTTTTATGATATCTTTGATTATTGAAAGCACAACTAGGCTAATAATTCATTGTTTGTAAAACTAAGCGCTGGAAGACTCTTAAATGTTTATTTATTGAGAGTCTATAATCCTGGTGTGTTTTACCCATTTAATAATGTTCATTTAAAGATTTACCGAGATCAGTTTTATATTGTCTTGTGCGCGCGCATTATGAGATCGATTAATGTATTTACGCCCCCGTGTGGATTTGGTGGTGAACTGCAGCGCACTTTCAGGTGACTGTTCAAAATATAAATTCTTATGTTTGTTGCAGTTTTTCTTTTCTTTCTTTTTTTTTTACTAGCTTTTCTTCATCTTGTACAAAACGTTTGCTGAGAGCTCAAAAAGGCATTAAAGTAGTTTAACTGGCCATTTTTGACTGGCTAGTTCACTCAGAATCTTAATTACCTAAGGTAAGAATCGCGAATTCTGTCATCGCAAGGATTTCATAATTGATTTTAACTATTGTAGGCCGCTGTACAAGAGTCATTATCATTAAGAGTCATTGTTTTTCCCTCAATCGTCGTTCAGCAGAGTGGCGCAGCGGAAGCGTGCTGGGCCCATAACCCAGAGGTCGATGGATCGAAACCATCCTCTGCTAACAACATTTTCAATTTTGAAATGTGTAGTGATTTAAAATGACACCTTGTAATCTAAAGGGTGAAATACAACCAGGGTTATAACAGGTAACTAAAACCATAAAAAACATTTTCGTTATTTGAAATAAAATAAACGTTAACTGGAATAAATTAAAATAAAATCTAAAACAGTTATTTTATTCATTTTATTTTGTCACAACTAGTTGCAACATTTTTCATTTTCATTTAGTTTAACTTGATGCACTAAAAGAACTAAAACAAATAAAAAATAAATTAAACTTGGCCTAGACCTATATAGACATTAAAAAAACTAAATGAGAAAACACACATTACTAAATCTTTACTAAAATGAAAACTGAAAATAAAGACGAATGTCTTTATAAAAAATATTAATAATATTAATATAATATTCTTCGAAATATTAATAAAAACAATAATAGTATCTCAATTAGCCTATACTAAAATAACACAGTACAAAACTAGGAATTACACAAAAGGAGATCTATAAACAGTAAATTGCATTTTAGCCATATTAGCATCAAAGATTAACAAAAAGGACATGGAATAAGTAGGAAAACACTATCAAGTGAAGATGATTCAGGCGTTAGAGCAATTTGTACTATTTTGAGGGATCTTTGATGTAAATAAATAGAAGTCTATGACCACGATTTACCACTAGAGGGACATCTCCACTAAAAAACATTCTCATCCAGAACATTTAAACCATTACTTGCATTTATAATAGGCCACAAGTTATTTTTCACTTCTTGTATGCATGCTGTTTTTGATAAGCAGAGGCAGAGATGAGTGTATGAAATAAACATTACTGTAAGATGATGAGATAATGATGTTTGATGAGTCTAATGGATAAGGCTGCGAACTCATAGTGCAATGATCTTGGAACTTCTGTGATCTCACACTCATGGGATTACAAACCCCCGTAAAACCTTCTACTGTGAAACATAAATGTAGATGTTTGACAGGATCAATGACAGCCTCAAACACGATTCACTTCAGCTGAATGGGGGAAAATGTATGAAATGGTGGCTGAGGCTTGCCTTTCTGCTTTCATGGAAGAAAGACTGTCATACGGGTTTCAAATAACATGAGGGGTGAATACATGATGTATGTCATCGCCATTTTAATTTTGGGTGAACCGATTTTTTTAATTTTTTTTTTTATTTTGAGCTAGTTTACTTTCCATTTCCCTCACATATTTTTTTAAATTTATGTATGAAACTTACTTTTTAAACGTAAATAGTTTATTAGCCTATAGATTTTAAGCTACGTCCTTTCATTCATTCATTCATTCATCCTTATTTATGTATTAATGTAGGCCTATATGTATGTTTAAAAAAACGTGTTTTTTTTTTTTACGTAAATAGTTTATTTGTATTTATTTATGTATGTATGTATTTATTTATTGGTTGGTTGGAAAAATACTTTTTAAATATAAATAGTTTATCATAGGCCTATTTGGATTTTAAGGTAGCCTAGTTTATTTTATTTTCCTCGCCCTTTTGTATTAATGCATTTATGTTTAAGAAAACGTAGGTGCTTTTAAACGTAAATAGTTGGTTAGCCTATATTTTTGGATTTTAAGCTATTAACTTTCTTTTTTATCATTTGTATATGTACGTACGTATGTATGTTTAGGGGAAGAAATGTAATTAAAATGTAAATAGTTTATACTGCTAGTCCGATTCAGCGTCTCCGCTCGCCACCTGAGTCACGCGAAAACCGCATTACAGAGAGCTGCATCCCTCCACCCTTCAGAAAAACAACTCAGGGCCTAGCTGCAGAATTCTCTAAAACTTTCATACATGAGTCTTACTCCCACCACGATTCACTGTATTTATAAAGTATGACTGATGGTCATTTCTGAGGATATTTATGTCATATATCAATGTTCTGCGTTCAGATACAGGCGTGTTTTTAAGCGCCCGGGGATTATTTCTCCTGCACAGCTGCGGAGGGTGACCGCGCAGGGAGGGGTTGTGAGGTGTTCAAGATGGCGGCGCCCTGTGGAGTGCAGTTGCTCTAACAGGTAAACAGGTTTATTTAACGATGTTTTTTGTGGTGATATTTTTCCATCGTACGTAGTGACAGTCTAAGAGTTAGATTTGCTTGCTCCTCAGTAATTTACATGCATTATTGAGTCTTTCGGGGATTATTTCTGATTTGCACTAAGCTTGTCGATAATAAGGCTCTCTTGCTTGGGACTGTCAGTGAAATAATAGTCTTCATTGATTGTTACAGTCTCGAAATTAATCTCAACAAATCTCTGCGTGCATATGCACGAGTTTAAGTGGGAAGCTGACATGCATGTGGGTATGTTACATTTTGCTAGCGTATTTTTTGGAGATAGTCCCGCAGATTCTGGCCATTGTTCTCGCGCGCTGTTTACGCCAATGGTCATTTCAACACAGAGCTGCTGTCAGTGCATGCAGCCTAAACCACAACATCTATCTGCACATCTGCACGTGTCTGCGGTGTTATTTTGCACCATGCAAACAGTACGTTAAGAAAACAAACATATGTTGGGGGATTTGCTGCGCTTGTGCTTTTAAACAGAAATCATTTTGCAGGCGAATCATGCAATGCAGTTTCAATCGATTGCCTTATTTTTACTTTATGATTACTGCATATCGGCATAATGCACTATGACTCTCATGTCTTCTATCTATATAAGGTAACGCTTGTTTATATATATATAGTTTTTATTTTTTTATTTTTAAAACAATGGACACTTGCGGAAACCCCATTTTTCTACCTCTGTAAGGATGTGTGAATGACATGCATTCTGAAAGAGAGATTTGAGACCCAAAACATTGAAGAGCAAGTAGGTTCCATGACAGTTTATACACAACCTCTTTAAGGAATTTGTTTATATGGCCCTAAACGTGGCATATAAAGCTTCTTTGTGCTGTTAACAGCCCTGTTTTCCAGTTGGCAGGCACAGCCACAGTTCGCGATGAGGTCGTCCAGAACTTCATCTTATTAGTGTTTTTTTTTTTTTTTTTTCCTGCTTAGTGTGATGCATTTTCTTAGTTTGTGGGATATGAACATGAAGTTAATCAATGAACTTCTTTGTATTTCCATTGAGAGGTCAGCTTTCCATCATGCTTCCCTATAGACGGTTGTCATCTTGCACAAAGTCATATGCTTAGAACAGGGTTTTGTGTTTTATAACAGCTGCTTGTTTGGTGAATAACCGGACTGGTCTCCATCAAGAAGAAAGTGTCCTCTTAGCAGTTGATTATGTTGCATGCTTAGCTGTCAACTTGAGGTTTTGGTGACTCACATTATTCTCAAGATTAAGATGATTAAGATATAGGTTAAGACCCAAATCTGAAGAAAGTTATTTCAGTGGGGATGTGACAGCCTTTTCCGTGTCAAATACAAAAAGAAAAATAGCTATTTTACAGGGAAGATTTTTAGTAATTAATAGTTATATTCATTAAGGATGCATTAAATTGATCAAAAGTGACAGTAAAGATAATTATAGTGTTACAACATATTTCAAATGAATGCTGTTCTTCAACTGCTTTCAACATTAATATAATAAGAAATGTTTCTTGAGCACCCAATCAGCATTTTAGAAGGATTTCTGAAGAATCAAGTGACCCTGAAAATTCAGCTTTGCCATCTCATGAATAAATTACAATTTAAAATCAATCGATCTATCTATCTAATAATAATAAATGTGTATGTATAATTATTTATATCTATATAACAATAATTATTTATACTTTTTTTTTTCATTGCAAGTATAAATGTGTAAATGTATTGCTTATGAAGCTGTTTATGGTATTTGTGTCAGACTCAGGAAATGTGAAAATGTTGGCAGTAAAAATTTTGAGCCACTGGCCCAATAGTGGGAGCAAAAGCAATTTCTTACTGTTTAGTGCTAAACATACTACTGTTTCACTCCATTTATAGTTAAAATTCACTGGTCAACTTCAAAATAGTGTGTTGTGTGTTCATAGCATGATACAGTGTTCTTGTGGTGTGTAGTCTATTCTAATCAGGCCATTGATGTATGTCACATTTCTCTGGTCTCATTATGACTTTTCGTTGACTTGATGTTGTCAGGCTGGTGTGACAACTGTTGACTTTTGTCGTGTCTGCAAGAACAGGTCGCAACATGTGAATGTTGTATGCTTCAGAATCTGTTGCGGCAGTTGTTTACTTGCCGGAAACGTCCAAACCACATTAATCACAGCTGATGTTAATGATATCAAGAATGCTTCATAATGATACGTTATAAAATTCTGTGCAAACTTTCATGTACATTGCAGTGTTTTTCTCAATCTTGATTGGAAAGATCATGAACTGCATTTTAAAAAAAGAAATTGTAATGCTTATAATGTTCTCAAGATTTTTACATTAAAAAAAAACATCTTAATGAAACGTTTTGATGGGCGTGCTGCATTCAAGTCTTGGAAGTAAAAATCCACTGCTATGATTGGGTAACAGTTTTGCATATTAAAATAGGCATAACTGCCACCGATCACATGGAATTTTTTGGGAAACTTCCTATGTTGAAAAATATCTCGTTACTTATTTGAAACATTTGCCAACAATGTGAAACATTTATGCATATTACATATGCTTTAAAGTCTTGGTTGTGGCAAATAAAGTTTAAGTATTTGGAGTTACAGTTATAGACAGGATAACTTGCATTGTTTTTGTGTTAACATAATTATGAATGAATGTACCATCGTTTGTCGTTCATATTGGTTATTCCTTGTTTGTTCTTTTCGATAAAGTGAAAAACGTAGACGTTGTCATTTGCGGTGTTTTCAATTGAAATTAAATGTTCTTTCTTTCAAATCTGATAATCCAGCACATTAACCCCATGCTGAAGAAAAAAAAGAAAGAAAGAACAGCAAATCACAACTATTCAGTTTGACTACGGCACTATATTATAAATACTCTGTCTGTTACAGATCATTTGATATGTACTGACTAAGTTACTCAATCTTGTGTGTTGACACATTGCTGTTGGTTCCAATATAGTGGTCATTGCATCATCCTTTATTCTCTCTGAAAAGCCTCTGCCGAAAGTGAACAAATGAACAGTGTCTTACTGAACGCGATCTGGAAGGCAATCCAAAGACCGTTTTTCCATGACTTGGCACTTCAAAATGTCTTGTAATCCTCAGAGGCATCTCTGTCATATTGTTGCTGGAGTAATCCTGTTTTTGTGTCAAAGTCCCTTTCAGGCAAGTCATTTCACTCGGCGACCATCTTTGAAATGCAGCTATTTCAGATATGCAAGTGCATTTCTTATCTCTTTGAATGAGGAAACATCAAATTTCCAAATCTGTTGACTAAGCTTACACTTAAATTTAAACAACTGTCTCATAAATTTTGTTTCTAAACACTCAAATCATGGCAAAAAATTGCATTTTCAGGCTGGATCAGCCATGATCAATCCTATTGCAACTGGATCTTCTAACGAACGGCAGCTTTAATGACGCAGTGACTTTAACAATTGGCGATTGGCCACTTTTCATAGTACTACAAGGGGACCGTCTTTGGTTTGCGTCTTTCTTGTATTTACTACTACATGACTTGAGGCAATGATGTAGAAGTAGGTGTTGATTTTCTTCTGCAGAGGCGGTCTTTATTCACACTATTATGTCATAATGTGACAAAATCCAAAATGAGTAATTTGGGCAGCTTGGTTTTAATAAAAGCTGTGTTTGAACTAACAAGGAAGTTTTGAGTTCTGGAATTACAGGATATTTTTATAGTACAATGAACTCTTGTATGTCCAAAAATAAAGGAAAACTTGATTTCTCAGTTCATGACCCCTTTACTTAAAGGTAGAAACTGCAAAATGTTCTCATGAATATTTCATCAGACAGACACTTCTAGACAAGTGAAGTGATGTAAGCCCTTAATTGTCTCTTGCAGTGGTGCCTGGAGACTGTATCGACGGGCGGCCCCGGGACCCCTCCAGGCTGGACAGGATACGGGACGCTGTGAGAGTGACGTCTGAAAGTCCTTCCCCTCTCCCTTGACTGTTTTAGAAACACCCGCCTCTGAACCCTCCATACCATCATGTCCAGGGAACAGCTCAGCGTAGGGGACCTGCTTCCTCTGCTGGAGACCTCTGACCTCCGCCAGCTGGATGAGATCAAGGGCCTTATCAACGAACACCTCAGCACAGGTCCAGCCAAGTTTGAATGTTGAATTTCTCCATATTTGCTACCTGATTCATATTTTAATTCCCTGCAGTGTTTTATTGCATGACTGACAGTCAGTGTGGATTCATGTTTTGCAGATCGAGGTTCCGTGCTGCTGAACGGCTTGGTGGATTATTTCCTGGAGACCAACTCCGCCCAGGCAGTGCACATCCTGTCCTCGGTGAGGGAGCCACACGATAAGGTAAATGAATGCTCACTGGTTTTTCTTTTTCGTTACTAACATGGTCTTGAACCTGCAACACAGCAGGGTATCTTTTGAGTCTTTTTAATGTTTCACACTCGATTTAAATCCATGTTCCCTGGGGTTTTCACCAGAAATAAAAGCTTCATTAAACTTTGAAAATGTGGACATTTCGTCATAAATTTTAGTATTGTATTGTACTCAGTTTTTTATTTTACAGTACAATATTATTACAACAAATTTAGCGGTGTTCATCGCCATAGTTACTTGCACTCCACGGCTAACTTGCTCCGGAACAGGTTTTGTTTTGGGTAAGACTAAGAGATCTTAAACCGAAATTGGACCAATCAGCTGTGAGCAAAATGACACATCTCTGATGCAATAAAGTCACTCCCCCAGTTTCTCTTGCTCCAAATTAAAGGTAAATACATAGATTATTCATTATCCAAATTAAAGGTAGCTACATAAAAGATTTTCACAGCTTTTACTTTCACTGATACAGCAAGATATTTTCTTCTTGTTGTATAAATGCATTTATATACTTAACATTCTTCAATATCTTAATCTTCAGCAGAAGGGAAAATTGAATCTTCCTGTCGACTCGCTCACGAAAAGTGAATCGCAGTTTCTCTGTGTTTCAAGGCGTGTGATTGGCTGTTCGCTACTGATGTCACACTTTCATGTGCATGCGCTCCATGATCTCAGGATCAAAGCCTGAGTTGACAGAGAGTTGATGATTGGCGTCATGGTACCAACAAAGCCTGATTGGATTGGTTTGGTTTTGTGAACTAATCCCAATAACCCTGAGTTTGTTCAACTACCATCATGGTATGAGCCCCAGATCTTAAAAACCAAAAACATGCTAGAGAAAATACACTTGTGTAACTATATTTTGACTTGCCTTATAGAAAACATTATAGTTACTGACTATAGCGCAGCTTGGATGTATACAATTATTTCATGCAATGAATTATTAATGGACATGCATTAAAATGACAAGTTGTAGCTTGAGCACAGTTAAAATGTTTTATAATAAAACCTCACTGAAAAGAGCTTTGAGAAAACTCAAGTCTTTAGAGTAAAAAGTCATTTTTTCAGCTTTTTAAAAGTATTGATATTTTCTCTCAAATGCCCTACCCTACAAAATCACCCAATCATTCTAGAATGATTCATTGTTTCCAAATAGACCTATTTAAGTCATCTGGTTAAAATTCCTGTTTTTTTTTGTTTTTTTCATATAACAATATATATCTCAGTGTCATTATGCACATACTTTAGGTGTATATAATATTAAGGTAAATAAACACCTGTGAAATATGAACAAATGAAAGGAGCTTTTCATCTAACCAGCATCATTTAAACTCATCTGAGTAACTGTATTTTATTTAATTAATAATATTTAATAACGGTAATAAATGTGTAGGGCAGAAAACCACATTATCAATTGTTATGGTCTGGCCTGTAATGTGACTTGGCTGTGTTGTCTGTTTCTCAGCACCTTTTTGATAAAATGAATGAATGCATGGCTAAAGCCCCCTGTCGCCTGCCCACTCTCACTCTACTGGGGCACGTTATTCGTAAGCAGCCGTCTTGGATCCACAAGATTGCTCGCTATCCGCTGCTGCTATCTCTCCTCAAATGCCTCAAGGTAGGCTCATAATGTTAAAGATCTTTCAGAAATGCCGTTTGGTCTTGGTATCAAGTGCCTGGTTGTTTTGTAACATGCAGTATATATATGATAATTTGTGTGTTACAGACAGACACAGATGTTGTGGTTCTAATAACTGGAGTCCTGGTGCTCATCACACTATTACCCATGATTCCTCAAGCTGGCAAGCACCATCTCTATGAGTTTTTTGATATCTTTGGTCGTCTGGCTTCCTGGAACCTGAGAAACCCAGGTAAGAGTTACTAACAATTCAAATACTGTATGACTCAGTTATGCAATATTTTTACCTCTGAGGTATGTATTATTATTCATTAAAAGCCTCTGGATTAGTTTAGTCTCCCACAGAAATCCAAAAAATATTAAGAGGCCTCTTTAAAGTAACAAACGAAATAATGGACTTAACAGACATTAACTAGTATGATCAATCTCTGTTGACAGGACACATACCGGAGGTTTATCTCATCCATCTGCACGCAAGCGTCTACTCGCTCTTCCACCGGCTTTATGGGATGTACCCCTGCAATTTTGTGTCTTACCTGCGCTCCCATTACAGCATGAAGGAAAACATGGAAACTTTTGAGGAGGTGGTCAAGGTGAGCTGTCAGTCATACAGTTGCTTTCCCAGGAGGTTTTCCAAATACTTGAGATTTAATGAAACTCCATTATTGTTTGCTCTTCCTTGTCTTAATCAAATGCCTGTATGATATTTTTTTCCTTACTTTTTTTTTTCGTACATAAAATAATAAAAGTAGAAGTGACAAAGTGCCTAGTAGTAGGTATGCATGAGTAATATATTGGTTATTGGCCAATAATATTGGTTAATACTTTGTATGTGTGTGTGTGTGTGTGTGTGTATATATATATATATATATATATATATATATATATATATATATATTATATACATATATATACATATATATATTATATTATATTATATTATATAGACACTATATAAAATAATCTTTAAAAATAATCTTTCTCCAAAATAATCTCAAAATGAATATACATGTTTCATACTGTATACTATAATGCTGTGCCTAAATTCACTTGTAGCATTTAAAACTATTGATTTTAGTGTTTACTCTTTTATTTTATAGTATAGAAATAGTATAGAATTAGGAATTTATCGGTATACACTATCATTCAAAAGTTTGGGGCGGTAAGATTTTTTTTTTAAATGGTTTTGAAAGAAGTCTCTTACGCTCACCAGGGCTGCATTTATTCGATCAAAAATAAAGTACTTTAAAGTAAAGTAAAAAGTCATATTGCAAAAAGTTATTACAGTGTCACATGATACTTCAGAAATCATTCTAATATGCTGATTTGGTGCTAAAAAAAAATGATAATAAGAAAGGTTTCTTATGTATTTGTTAAACAGTTGTGCTGCTAAATATTTTGTGGGGGGGAAAAGAAAGCATTTATTTGGCTATTGGCTAATTAGTGATGGTGTCATTTCAGTCAGATATAACTAATTATGTTTATGTTGTATTTATGTCTTTGTATTTGTTTCAGCCCATGCTTGAACATGTCAGAATACATCCCGAGTTAGTGACCGGAACCAAGGACCATGAACTAGACCCCAGCCGGTGAGGCAATACTGACTCGTGTCACTCATTTAAATGCATAAACCATGAATGTCACACTCAACCTTCATTTACTCTTTTTTTCTGTACAGATGGAAGAGATTTGAGATCCACGATATTGTTATAGAGTGTGCCAAAGTCTCTCTGGACCCGAAGGAGGCGTCCTGTGAAGAGGGCTATGCCAGCATGCCTGAGCATTTTTGTGCTCATCTACAACAACGTCCGGCTGATTGCACTGCCAGCCCTTACGGTGACTTCCACAGTAGCTATGGTAACTGTCTGATATAACTTACTCAAACTTTGCATACTGGAATATAGCACTTAAAGGAGTCATATGATGCTCTTTTAGAAGTTCTTTATTTTCATTATTGGATGTAATAGAATATGTTAAAATGCTTTAATGTTTTTGCAGCACCTCTATTCCCAGTCTGTCCGAAACTAATTTCTACAAAGCTCCACCTTCCGAAAAAGCCCAGAGTGCTCTGATCGGTCAGCTGACCCAGTGCATTGTGAATGGCCAAAAACCTCAAGTGTGTTAGGAATGTAACGCCCCTTACCATTGTGATTTTCAGCTTCCAAGGTTTCTAAAGCAATTGTAAACACACTTTATTAATGTTGTCGATATTACCAGATCAGTTCTAGCCTGAGTTTATGAAAATGTGGATGATCAGGCTGTCTTCAGTAAAATGCACTGTAAACAAGCTAACTTTTGGGTTGTACTGCTCAAGAACAGTGTTATAAATATATCTTTAACCACTGATTCTTAATTTCATCCATTTTTGGAAGGCCAAACTAAGGGGTTTTGCTTTTGCCTTTGGGTGGGCATTATGCTAATATTTCACATTCACAGTCGTAGACGTTTGCGGAAGTAACACTTGGGCTTCTCTGTTAGATAAAATAAATCCCTTTGTGGGAGACTATGAGCTTTGTAACTTTGCAGATCTTATACATGCACAAACAGATAAATTACACACTAAAAGAAACATTAAAAAGCATCATATGACCCCTTTTAATGTTTTTTAATTCTAGGGATGGTGTAGTGACTATATAAATAGATCATGAGTTCATGAGTTCAGTTCCCAAGGAATGTGGGAAGTGCCAAATTGTATATCTTAAATACACGACTGAATAAAATCATCTGCCAGATGCATAAATGTAATGGGAAATGAAGTTAGACAACATAAAAACCAGTATTCTAATTCAGTCACAGTCTATTTTGAGGCAAACTCTGCTTTTCTAGCAGTGGCAGGATGTTTTTTTGCAGACATAATTTTTCTGTCCCTTTCCAGGAAGTTCTTCCTCAGCTCATTACTCCACTCCTCGTCAGCCTGTCGTCCCTCCATTGGCCCTGTCCTCTTTCTCAGGGACTCAGCCCCCCTATCGCAGCCCCACTGGAACCCGTCGGCAGGTAAGAGCACAACCAATGGTGCGAGTTTGGTGTGGAACTACCTGTTTGAATCCAGTTAAACTCTGCATATAAACTGATCTAGTGCAGAAATCGGCATTTCCCTCCTTCCTCTTGTTGTTTGTCAGCTTGTCAGCTGTTGTCCATAAATCACCCATCCCTGAACCCCTCCCTTCCCGCTGCACACCAGAGCTCCCCCTCCTTCTCCCACCATGAATCATCTCCTTGTTCTCCAGGCAGGCTGAGGAGCTGAGAGGAAAGGAGGGGAGACGTGTTGAGTCATTCCAGTGGGTGTGCAGGGCTTTAAAAAGAGAGAAACATGCCATCTCTTAACTGACGCAGAAACGGTTGTCTTGACAACGTGAATGACGCCAGAGCGCTTTCTCCTGGCTTGTCACCTCCCACTGTCAGGACCTTTATTATGAACCCTCTGCTGATGAAAAATAAACAGCTTTGTGTTTTTGTTCTAATAAGGCTTACAGCCATTGATATTTGGTCATATATTAATGCTTTTCTGTGTGATGGTTCAGACTTCTCACAGTTCAAGATTGTGATCACAGTTTTGGTTTTGATTTGGTACTTTCTATTAGTGGGGCACTTATCAGGAAATTAATGGCAGATACAGATAATGGTTATTTTAACATCTATCAGACAGTGTTTTTTGTGCTCTTAAAGGGAAAGGGATTTTCAAAATATAGTGCTTTTGCAGAGTTAAATGCAATAATGTCACTTTAACTTAGTGCTGGATGATGATCTAAATCTTAAAATAAGCAATATACATAAAACATTTAAATAAACATAGAAACATTTAGATATGCAATATTGACTGATTAAAAAAAAAAATGCTGTATTGGCCCATAACCAATATGTGCTTCCGTTTTTGCTTTACTAATAGCATTATGGTATGTGTTGCCGCAAAGTGCCAACACAATGTGAAACAGCTGGCAAACGTTTACATTTTGTGAAATGCCAATGTCTATGTACACTACTGTTCAAAAGTTTGGGGTTGGTAAGGATTTTTTAATGTATTTGAAAGAGGTCCCTTTGGCTCACCAAGGCAACACTTATTTGATCAAAACTACAGTGAAAACAGTAAGATTGTGAAATATTATTACAATTTAAAATAAATGTTTTCTATTTTTTTTTTTTTTTTAAAGAAATTTATTCCTGTGGTGACAGCTGAATTTTCAGCAGCCATTACTCCAGTCTTCAGTGTCACGTGATTCTTTAGAAATCATTCTGATATGATGATTTGTTGCTTAAGAATCATTCCTTATTATTAATGATGAAGTATTTTTGTGGAAATTGGGATACATTTTTTTTTTTGTTCAAAAGAACAGTATTTAAAATAGTAATCTGTTGTAACAATGTAAAAGTTATTTGTATAAGCAGTCAAGGGACTTATTTTGTGTGTGTTTTTGTTTATTTATAGAACTCCAGCTGTGAATTTAATGCCACATTTGGTATTAAGGATTCCCTCTGGAGCCCCTCCTCCCAGTGTGGCATGGCCACACCCCCTTCCTCCCGTGGGATGTCACCGAACCCAGAACTGTCCCAGAGTGCCTCTTACCTATCAAGCCGCCTCTACAGCACACCTGGTGACTATACTACTGTCTATGCTTGTTCACAGACAACTTTGATATTTAGCATGTTGGCACAAGTGGGCACATCAGGATGTCATTTCCTCAAGCACTAGTATGAATTTGGTCTTGTCACCTTTTCATACAGCAGGTGGCAAAGCCACCCCGTCCTCCAGCACCCCTGCGGCCGCCTCACCTCCTCCCAGCCTCTCCGATGAGTTTCCCCCTGTGTCTCTGCCACGCAGTACCGCCAGCCCACCATGCAAGGTACTTTTCTGGAGGATGACCTTTTGTGCAAATCTGTAGTATTCCCTTAATGAGACTGACTTAATTTCTTCTGCAGAATACAAAGGAAATATTTTGTTTTTTGTCCATACAATGAAAGTTAATGGGGTTCACTGGCTTTTATTGTATGGACAAAAATGGTTAATGGAAACTTTCTTCAGTGATGACAGAATTTACATTTTTGAGTGAATTATTCCCTTAAAGCCTGCCTTAACCTTTACTTGTTAAAACAACTTCAAGTCTGCTCTGAGACCATTTTGCTTGTGCATAGTTTTACTACAAGTTGTTTTAACTTTTATGTGCTCCATAGGACGGTAGACCTTTTGACCACACCAAACCTGTCTTGGTCAGACAGGAGCCAGTCAGAGAGCTTGAGAAAATTGGACCTGAAACGATTAGAGGTATGTTATGAGTAAGAATTTTATCATAACTAACACAATAGTCTGACATTGAAGTAAAGGTTTAATTCTCTTTAAAGAGTTAGAAGAACTTTAACCTTACACTGTAAAATGTAATTAGTTGAGTTTACTTAGAAAGCTTAATTAACTTTTGGGTTTACATTGGGTTTACATAAAAAACTTAAGGAAACCGATTGCCTTAAATTTAGCAAGTAATCATTTTGAATTGATAAAACTAGCTACCACATAGTAAAGAGTACTTAGAAATCTTGAGGACTGGTAATTCAATTTTACAAATTGAGTACTTAGTTCAGTCAGCTTAAAGATTTAAGTTACACTGAACTTAAAGTTAAAATAGTTTTCTTAAAAATCTTGTTCACATTATGTAGAAACTGCCTTAAATTTCTCAAGCATTTTTTACTCAAAGTTGCAACAATGGACCATACACTTATTTGTATTTATTTAACTGGAGATACTGTTGAAAAAAATTAAATTTGATGTCACCATCATGGTGGAAAGTGTTTGCTTTAGTTAGGCTTTTGATCTCGACTTTTAACTATGTGTTTCTTGGGCTGCCGTGACTCCGTGTTTATAAGACACAGCTGTTATAGTGAAAAAAGCCAAGAAAAATCCTGGGATTGATCTATTGGATCTGTACTGATGATATCGTCATTATCAAATATCCCCAGATTTCATCCCAAGGTTTATACTTGATCAAAAGTGTGGTTTGTCATTTAAAAACAAATAAATACTGTTTTTAAATGAAACTATAGCAAGAGGCTGAGCACTGTTGGGAGCCATCATAGTATAAAACTTATCCCTGGCTCCCAGCATGCATTGCAGCATTAAGCATGTCACCATTGTTGAGATTTATACGCTGATTCTTGATGTCTCTGTGTGCCTAGACATAGTAGTTCAAAAAGGTTTTTGCCTAATATGATTTTAAAAATATATGATCTCAACAGTGCTCAGCCTCTTGCTATAGTTTCATTGATTATAAAACAATATTTAATTGTTTTTAATGACAAACCACACTTTTGATCAAGTATAAACCTTGGGATGAAATCTGATGATATCATTAGTACAGATCCAATAGATCAATCCCAGTATTTCTGTTGGGTTTTTCACCACAACAGCTGTGTCTTATAAACACTGAGTTACGGCAGCCAGAGCAACACTAACATTAAAAGTCAAGATCAAGAGCCCAACTAAAGCAAACACTTTCCACCATGATGGTGACATCAACAGTATCTCCAATTTAATAAATACAAATACATGTATGTAACTTTGAGTAAAAAATGCTTGAGAAATTTAAGGCAGTTTCTACATAATGTGAACAATATTTTTAAGAAAACTATTTTAACTTTAAGTTCAGTGTACTTAAATTTTTAAGCTGACTGAACTAAGTACTCAATTTGTAAAATTGAATTACCAATCCTCAAGATTTCTAAGTACTCTTTACTATGTGGTAGCTAATTTTATCAATTCAAAATGATGAGTTAAGTACTTGCTAAATTTAAGGCAATCGGTTTCCTTAAGTTTTTTATGTAAACAAAACAGTTTAATTAAGCTTTCTAAGTAAACTCAACTAACTACATTTTACAGTGTAGGCATGGTTAAACATTTCTAAGCCAACAAGGAAAGTGTTAGGGGTCCTTCACACCAAGGACAGCATCTATAACATTTTAACAGTCATCGTAATTGCTGGAGTCCACACCACAACTGTAACAGTACTGATACAGAGGAACGATATCATTTTTTCCAGCTGATTGACAGCCAATCAGAATCTACCCAACTTTAAGGAAATCAAGCATTTAAAGCGGCATTGTGCGGCAGGTCTTTAGAACGTTCAGTGCATCACGTGATCAGCTGCTAAATTCAATTCAAACGTGCTTTCGCGCTTTGGTTGGTGCACAGCCAGAGACGGACGTGCTCAGTGCTTGTCATATCATATATCATAACTATTCAGTGTTTTCAACCACATAAGGTTTATTTTAGGTCTCAGACATTTAAATACGCATAAGTACTAACAAAACAATACATTTATAGGTTGTAAAATACACACTGATGTCTGTGGAAGCGGCAATAACAATCCATTCAAATATAAATTGACGAGGTGTTTGATTCATATTAGAAACACATTGTGTAAGTAACTATAAAGTTTATTCTTCTGTCACTTCATTGGCCACTTACTTTCATATATCTTGGGAGAAGTGGATAAATCAGCTATAGATCAGCTAACATAATTATAATTATTATACGTTTTTTTTCAACAACAAAACACATTCACTTGTATTTGAGAATCGGGACATTAGGTAGTTGATGATGTAGTTAAATATTTTTAATTAAAAATGAAGAAAAAAAAAAAATGAAATAAAAGCGATACATCTGTCATACAGCGCTATTGTGGCTGCGGTGTCACGTGACAAGCATGATGCCTCGCCATGAAAAAAATACTTCAATAAAATGACACCCATGGCAATAATACTTTTGTTATGTGTTATATATGTTAATATTTTAGTAATGTTTTCTTTTAAATTTATGCTTGTTGGAAACTATTCAGATTTAAATATTTTGCAAATATCAAGCTTTTAGTCACTGTCAAACAATGAAAAAACAGCATATACAAATTAAGAGAACGATTCATCTACATGCAAGGTCATTATGATTGATATAAAAAAAGGGTGTGACCAAATTGCAAGTCGGTGCGAGAAAGTTAGTCGTACCAGTGCAACCAGTGGGAAGAATCAGTCTAGAGCCCTTGATAACAGAGTTATTGTTATAGTTATCATTTTAGCTGTGAAAGGGCCTATTGATGTGACATTATCAAGACTGACTTTTTTTTTTCTTTTCCTTTTTTTTTTTTCCTGACCCAGATGGCAGAGGTGAGAACATGCCAATGACCCTGACCGAGCTTTCCGTGTACATGAAGGAGCAAGAACAAATGAAGATCGAGAAAGAGCGGGAGGATGGTATGAACTAGCATTTCTTTCACATTTAGTAGTTGTTTGTGGCCTTGGCTGTAGTTTCATACCAGCTGAGTTATGTCCTTTCCCAACAGACTAACTAAGCCATTAAACAACAAAAATCTGGCAGTGTCTTTACATAATTTTCTATCTGCCATCCTCTCAGCAGCCATCACAGAGGAGCTTCTGAAGTTAACCGAGGAGAAGCGAGATTTAGCCGGCCTTCGTGGCTTTGACTCTCCATTCTTCAGCACCACGGAGACCCTGACCGGCACGCAAGAGAAACCCCTGCCCTCTTCTATCCTGTGCGGCTCAATTAGAGACCCACACAACACCATCTCCACGCCCGACAAGGCTGAGATCACACCCGGGGACAGAGGCAGAGTGAGCAGAGGCCCGTCCCAGGAGCATCCCTGGTCTTTCCAGCCAGTGTTCATGCCCATCGAGCACCCAACGCACAGCCAACTCCATCGGAGCCCTTCTGCACTGGAGGACGAGGCCCTGAAATACGGCCTGTGTTCCCCTAGCCCATGCAAACAGTCAACCCTGCCGTATGAGGCTCTGTTTGAAATGGCCCTGCCTCGGGCGGCCTCTCTCTTTGTGGGGAGGAAGACCTCAGAGATTGTGCAGCGAGTAGCCTTGGAGAGGTTCCAGAGCAAGCAAGGGGAGGAGGAGGGTGTGGAGGGGGTTGTGTCTGCCTCCCCCCTGGAGGTGCTGGATCGCCTCGTGCAGCAGGGCAGTGACTCCCATGACAAAGTGCTAAAGAGGTAAGCCCTATTGCTTTCACGGTTTGCAATAATTCAGACTTGTGGTTGTGTTGATAAAGATCTTGGCTCGTAATCAAAAGGGTGTAAGTTCAGAGGTATGATCTATGTTGTTCCCTTGAGCAAGACACTTAAAGGGTTAGTTCACCCAAAAATTAAAATTCTGTCATTAATTACTCACCCTCACGTCGTTCCAAACCTGTAAGACTTTTGTTCATCTTCAGAACACAAGTGAAGATCTTTTTGATGAAATCCGAGAGAATTCTGTCCCTTCATAGACAGTTATGCAACTACCACTTTGATGCTTCAAAAAGTTCATAAAGAGATCGTAAAACGAATCTGTATGATTTGAGCAGGTTAGTCCAAATTTTCTGAAGAGACTCAATCGCTTTATATGATGAACAGATTTAATTTAGGCTTTTATTCACATATAAACATTGAACCAAACCTGCTTGATGCAAGAATGAACCTCATTGGTTCTCGCACACGTCACAACTGATGTGTGAGTTGATGAATGTTTACATGTGAATATAAGCCTAAATTCAGTGTGTTCATCATATAAAGCGATCGTGTCTCTTCAGAAAATTTCTTTATGAAACTTTTTGAAGCGTCAAAGTGGTAGTTGCATAGCTGTCTATGGAGGAACAGAGAGCTCTCAGACTTCATCAAAAATATCTTAATTTGTGTTCTGAAGATGAACTAAAGTCTTATGTGTTTAGAATGACATGAAGGTAAGTAATTAATGACAGAATTTTCAATTTTGATCGATTATTGTAAACCCTAACCAGACTTTCAACATTTCCACCAAAACGTGTGACATGACCAAATCAAAGCCAATCAAGGCATATTTGATGACTAATATTTGGAGAGGGACGTTCGGGTGGTCCCTGCAATCTCGTACCCCTGTTAATAAGTCAAGTCAGCTTTATTTGTATAACATCTGTATATCACACTAATAATCTCTCAGAACACCCTTCTTATTTATTTCCAACTTATTTTCTTTAGAAAATGTAAAAAGTTTAGTTAGATTTGCTAAAGGGCTGCTCGTGCTGCTCTGAGGCTCTTTAAGACAAACTTGATCAGACTATTTGCTGATTTGCCCACTAACTCGCTATCACAATGAAACAACTGTCTGCTTTGTCCCATGTCACATCCACTGCCACGCAAAACTGTCCACAGTGCAACAGCAGAGCCTGTGTTAACCGAAAACAATCAGAGCTCTTTCTGTCTCTCTCTCTCTTCCTGCCCTGCATAGGCCTTACTAGAAGACACATAATTGAGTTGGGTTACTGGGCTCACACAAATTGAGGTGTTTTGGCTCTGGTCAGAGAGGGTTCTGTGAGGAAAGACTTCCTCTGCCAAAAACGCAGTGTGTCCAAAATTACTGTCACATTGCCACTGACCTTGTTGATTCCCTGTGTTTTCTTTCCCTTTTCTTCCAACATTTCCGCAATCGCTCTCAGATTGCCCCTGCCAAGCAAGTCAGCTGACTGGACACACTTTGGAGGTAAACAACATTGCATGAGCACACATTCAGCTTCTTGTGGAAAAGTGGTTCTTTCAGAGTACAGAGAAACAATGCTGTATTCAGCCGGGGATAAACATTTAAAGGAGCATTAAAGGGATAGTACAACCAAAAAATGAACATTCTGTCATCATAAACTCAATATTGATCTTTTATTATGTAAATTGCACATGAGAATTTAACTTTTTGGTAGAATAATAAAATCAATTTCTTTTTCAGTCCACTAGATGGTGTTGTTGAGGTTTTTTTTCTTGTGAGGTCACCATCAGCGTGCAGTAAGAAGTTATTAAAATAAAAAATACAAATTTTACGTGCATCGGATCTTTTCTGTATGTGCGGTCAATCACAGGGAAAGCAGTACGATCTTTCTAGAAAAACAAGCCCATAATATAAACTAAATAAATCCAAATTATTTATGCTGAAAATAAGACCAAAATATCGCGACTCATGTCTGTTCACTTTAATAACCCCATAAACTCGATCGCTTCATGAGCCGAGCTAAAACAACAAGCCCAAAAAAGCTTATGATGAGTGATCATGGCAACACAGAAAGAGCGCTCTCTGTGTGAAACAGGCTGTACAAGCATAAACAAAACATGACGCCTCCGTCGACTTTGTCTGTGCTTTAGTTAATTTGCTGAAAATAAAGAATGTTGTGTCACTGTAATATTACTTTGGTCACAATAACAACAGATACCAAACATTTGAGATGCCAGAACGTTGCTATGCTTTCCAAGCTATCAATCATCGCAGTTTCGAGAGGGAGTCTTGTTTAGTACACACATGTAATGATAATTTAAATGCGGTTGTCACTCCTGAAACTTACAGTACTGTGTGTACATGGCCTAGTTGAGTTTGCAAGGTACATACAACATTTATGACTGGTTTTCATAAAAGAGTTTGTCTGCTTGACAATCCCATTTTGCAGCAATAAAACTGAAGTGAGATGAACAAACAGAGAAATGTTTCTTTTTAGATAAAATGTTTTCCTTTGGGCACATAATTTGAAGTTGGAAAAAGGTAATAAATTGCAATATATCGCAGAATAATGCAATATATTTAAAATCACAATAATGTATCGTGGCACAAGTATCGTGATAATATCGTATTGTTCCCACCCCTAGTATAAAATATGATATTTGGAAGAATGATGATAATCTAACAGTTTTGGACCACATGAAATTTCATTGTAACACAAAAAAAAACTTCTTTTATGTTCCACAAAAGAAAGAAAGGTGACTAAATGACAATAATAATAATAATAATAATTTTTGAGTAAACTTTAAAAGGGTTAGTTCACCCAAAAATGACATTTCTGTCATTAAGTACTTGCCCTCATGTCAATTTCACGCCCGTAAGACCTTCATTCATCTTCAGAATGCAAATTTAAGATAATTTTGATGAAATCTGAGAGGTTTGTTTTATCCCCCTTAAAAAGCAACATAATTACCAGATTCAAGGTCCAGAAAAGTAGTAAAGACATTGTTAAAATACTCAATGTGACTACAGTGGTTCAACCTTAATGTTATGAAGCGACAAAAACAAAAATATTGACTTTATTCAACAGTTTACTTTTCTGGACCTTGAATGTGGTAATTTTGTTGCTTTCTATGGGGGATAAAAATAATTTATATAAATATTTAATTAAAAATACCTTAATTTGATGAACGAAGGTCTTACGGGTTTGGAACAACATGAGGGTGAGTACCTAATGACAGAAATTTCATTTTTGGGTGAACTAACCCTTTTTAATTTTTTCATTTGAAATACCATTTTACACCTAAAGTTATGAATCATGCTTTAGACATACATGTTTAAAATGTATGCTTATACTTAAATGTACCATAGAAAATACTATTTTCACCTCCTCAGAGTGGACCCAGTTTAGTTGCAGCTATCTTTATTATCATGTGACAAGCTGATTAATACACACTTTATTTCAGTAACACCCCTATTTTTGGACAGTTTAGTTGTGTAATATATTAGTCATGGGTGACAAATACACCTATCTTTAACCTATCCTATACTATATTTAATGGTGTTAGTAACTGAAAACCTTTGTTCTTGTAGGATGTTTTTAAGTGTATAAGAGCCCTGCAAAAAGTTGGGCACTAGTAAAACATCTCCTTTAATATTTAACATCAGTATTTTTGATTTATATGCTTCTTGAAAAGAACTACTTTTAAATGGCCTTCAAAGAGGAAAGGTGCTTTCCCCTGCAAGCAGAATTATTAAAGTCTTAATTACTTTAATGCTTAAATTTTCTTTCTTTTTTTCTTTCTTTCTTTCTTTCTCTCTCATGCACAGGTTCTGCTCCTCTGGACGAGCTGCAGACACTGCGCAGTCAGCTGCTGCTACTCCACAACCAGCTCCTGTACGAGCGCTACAAGAGAGAGCAGCATGCTGTACGCAATCGACGTCTGCTTCGGCGCATCATCAATGCTACCGCGCTCGAGGAGCAGAACAACGCCATGGTAACTTAAACACAATTTCATGACCTGTCGAAAAGCATTAGGTTTGTGTCATCTGTTAGAATTAAAACCACTACATATAAAATGGTGAACTGTGAATAGTTCTCTTTTTCGCAAGGCTAGTTTGGTGGCACCAGACATTCACCATTGTTGACCACTAGAGAGTGGCAGAGACTAATGCAGTTGATTGTATATCTGTGTGTTTGTTTCAACAGAAGGACCAGCTGAACCTGCAGAATGTGGACATCATGTGTCTGAGAGAGAGTCTGCAGGTGGAGCAGCAGAGATACAGGCAGCTCTGGGACGACCGAGAGACTGTAGTTACACGCCTGCACAGCCAGATACGCCAACTACAGCAGGCCAGGGATGACTACTACACCAAAAACCAAGAGTTACAGGTGCTTTAAACACTTCTGTCTTATTGATTCACACATAGTAAGACATCTTACTGAGCCCAAACCTTTAATGATAGCAAATAAGATGGCCACAACATTCAGAAACAACATGATGGTTTATTATTCATCTGTGATCCTCTTATCAGAGTAAGGTACAAGAATGCCAGAAGAGAATAGGTGAGATGGAGGCAGAGCTTCAGAAGGCGAATAACAAGGTTTGCCACACAGGACACCTGCTGAACCAGCTCACTGCCAAGGTAAAAATCATCACCCCCTATCTCCTGAGCTCCAAAAAGAGACAATCTTATATCTTTCAGTCAGTTTGAGTGTATTTACTGTAGTAAATGATGATTTTTAATTTAGGTGTGAACTGTCCCTTTAAATTTGAGTACGGTGTGGTTATCATCATTATTTTCCCCTTTTATTATTTGTAATTTTTTTTATTTATTTATTTTTTTTTCAGTTGTCGTCGAGTGAAAGTATTCAACAGCAGTTGAGTTTTCTGAATAAGCAGTTGTTGCTGTTGGGAGAAGCTCATAAACTGTGTGTTCAGGAGCTGCATCAGGCCGGACCGGATACTAGCAAGGTACAAGTCAAAAGAACGAGAAACCCAGCGTCTCTTTCATGTTTACCATAAATACGATGTACATTATATTCTCTGTCTCTCCTGTAGGAGGTGCAGATGCTGCAGATGTCCTGGGGGAAGGAGACAGAGCGTCTTAAGCAGAATCTGTTACTTCAGAGCCAAAAGCTGGATGCTGCTCAGCAGAGAGTGGCGGAGCTGGAGACTCAACTCTCGAAGAAAGAGCACCTGATCGCAGAACAAAAGAAATTTCTTGAAGATGTCAAGACTCAAGCCAAGTATGATCTTTTTTGGTATCGGTGAAGGATGTTTATACCATACAAACAACTTATCTTTACATTTATTAACTCTTCCCCCTCAGTGTTCTATATGATATGCTTTCTTGTTTAATTCCATCGTTTTTACAATGTCTCACAATTGTTCTTATTCGCCTTTGCTCAGAGGGGAACTGCAGGCCTCTGAGAGCAGATATCAGGCACAGAGGCGGGTAACTCTGGCTCTGCAGACTGAGCTTTTGCAGCTCTACAGCAGGCTGGAAACAGAAGACTCCTCTGCCACTGCTTTAGCCTTACCGGCAGAGGGCGCCACTGAGCCCCGCAGTTCCACTGAGCCCAGGTAAGACTGAAAATCTGAAAGAATTAGTTATTCAAATATAAAAAACATTTACATTGCGATTTGTCCAGTCCAACATGCTACTACTTCTGTGTTTGTATGATTTTATGATGCCGTTTGTGCTGTTGGCACTTTCCATGAATAGGGTGACAAGTCTGGCTTCTAAATTGAAAAAAGTTAAAAAAGTGGGGTGGTGGGCAAATGTAAATGCTTTTATTAAAGGCATACTTTAAGTACTTCAATATCACAGCAAAACTACTAACCTAATACATAAAAGACAAGTGAACAGTCAGTAATAAAATAAGAACAAATAATCTAATTATAAGCATTAATAAATGCAATAGAACAGTTACAAATAAAGTAAGAAAAGTTACAAATAAGGTCCAACAGGAATATTAAAATACAGAAATGTAGTCATTAAATTTAGTCTATATCTTGTTAAAGCTGTTTTGTTGTTGGATTAATATTAATGACATAGATAGCAGTAGGTATGTATAGGCTGCTGTCACTTTAAGACTGAATGCATGGATCCAATATAATGATACACATCCGATTTCTTTTTCAACAGTGCGTTCACTTTAGACATAAATTACTGTTTTTACAGGGATAGTTTACCCCAAAATGAAAATGACTCCATGATTAACTCACCCTCAAGCCATCCTAGGTGTATATAACTTTCTTCTTTCAGATGAATACAATTGGTAGTTATATTTGATAAAAAATAATTCCAAGCTTTATAATGGCAGTGAATAGAGGATGAGATTTTGAAGCCCAAAAAAGTGCATCCATTCATCATTCCTGTTTTAGACTTCTAATCCGTGACCAGTGTTTTGTTTTGCTCTCTCCTCTGCGCTTCTGGGTTCGTCAATACGTCAAGGGTCGGGTCAGAGTTCACTCTGTAAATCGATGATCGATGCGTATGGCTGTCTGTCAGAATCTAGTTATTTTAGTTTTGTTTGTTTGTTGCATAAAGTTCTTAAGATTGTGACTTTTTTTTCTGATTGTTTCTGGTGTCACAGTGTCATAGTGGTGGACGGCGCAGTAAAAACAGCCACCAAAGAGGACGGCAAGTCACCTCAGTCTCCGCGTGGCAATGGCAGCACTTTATCGCCAAGGCAGCCCAAGGCCAGCCCTTCCCCGGCCAACTCTGTAAACGGCAATCGAGACACTCCCCCACCTGTCCTAGTGGAACCGCCCCCTCACCGTCCTCATTCCCCGCTGGGACCCCCAGGGCCCCTGGTCGCTTCTCACACCCCAATCACCGTAGGCTCCTACCCCAGCGCCAAGAGCTTTCTGGGTATGCGGGCAAGAGAGCTGTTCCGCAACAAAAGCGAGAGCCAGTGTGACGATGAAGAAACCCCACCTCCGCGTCTCACTGGTCTATCGCAAGGCCTGAAGACTGAGCTCTGCGTTGAGCCGACAACGAAGAGTACGCCCATTTCCACTGCTGCGCAGAGCTTCACGCTCATCACATCTGCTAGAGAAACCCAACCTGATGCTCAGAGAGCCAAAAACCGAGACACGTACGGCTCAAGATGCCCAGAGCGGCCCAGGCAGCAACCATTAAGGATCATGGACTATAACGCAAGTCATCAGGAGCACAGCTAAAGTTATGGAAAAATGGTGCAAAAGAGGGAGGTAGAGGTGTGCAAATTTAGATTATTAGAGCGTAAGTCAAGACTTTTTCAATTTTCAGTGTTATCTGTCACATTTCCACAAGCCGACAACAGGATTTGGAGCCAATAAATTAGTAAAACACTCACCAAGATCAGACAATTGGAAAGCATGGACTAAAATGACGTGTGTAGAGGTGGTCACACAATGTCTTTTAGTAACCCCACTGCGTTGTTTACCAGAAATGTTACTGCTGCATCTTTTCTTTTTATTCTTTGCTAATTTATCCGGTCCCTTTAACCAAGTAGCTGTTGCAGCATGTGGAAGCTTTGCATTTAGCCTGTTAGAAGCAATATAAGTTGATACATTTGTAGTAAAGGTACAATGCTTACACCCTCACAGCTCACCCGCACAGAGCTGAAGTGTGTGTGTTTGGATGCCGGGAGGCGGGGCGGTCAGTCAGTCGGTTGGACGGTCGTCTTGTGCCAAGCAGGAGTCAGTGTTTCTTTAAAACCATTACCTTTTAGACATGTCAAGTGCATTTTCATGTGCTCAAGTCATGTTTATCTTTAATATGTTTCTATGTATGTGCGATGTCTGTGTGTATGTGGAAAATGATGGCCTGTATCCCAGACTTGGTTCTGGGTTAAATTGCACTGTCAGATGTTATTCATTACAGGAAAAAAATCCGTTATAGGCTTGGACTAGACTAAATCTAGGTTCAAGAAATGAAACAGCCAAATTAGAGGAAGGTTTGACATGTTTTTATATTTTTTTAATTATTTATTTTTTGTCCTATCCTCCTTTTTAGCTTTTCAAGTATTACCAGTCACGCACCAGTGCTTTTAAAAGTTATAATGCGTTGAAATCAAACAACGGCCATAGAATCTTATTCATATCCTTCTGTAATCTCTAAAACTTTGCAATTAAAATCTAGAAGCCTTATCCTACTATGAAATAAAAGTCAGACGTCAGTCAAGTAATTCGCTTTGACGATACTAACCTTCAGTCTCAAGCTCAGTCATCATACTCTCTCAGAACTCAGTTAGATAACTTATAATATTATGGATGATCTGTCTTTTACCCTCTCACTTCAGCGCACTGCAGTTGTTCAAGTATATTACTAAGCTTGCTTTCTGAGTGCCAAATACTCAATAAGACAATGACAGTATTTTGTAGAGCTTAAATGTACTGGGTTTTGTTGTATTATTCAAGCACATCTATTCTTATACTACCACATATCAGTTTGAGGGGGTAAATATAAGATTCAAGATTTTGTCGAGCTGGAAGTATGTGGACTGTAGCGATGAGAGCTTTACGATGCCAAGTAGACGGTGTAAAATATCTCAGAATTTCCACAAAATGGCTACGTTGATAGTCAAGCGTCATTTATGAATTGCAGATGTGATAGTCATACTCAAATTGTTCCCAAATCCTGTTGTCCCCTTGAAGTCTCTGCTGTTCCTTCTGCCTTGCTATCTAGAGCATGTACAACAATCCTCTTTTAATGCCAACAACAGGAACTATGACTTAAGATACAAGGTACAATCAGCATGAAATGTAAGGAACGGTTGAATATTAGCTCCTTTGCTGGAGATGAAGGTTCTGGGGTTTGTTGTGGGAGGGAAGGCAGGGTCGGTTGGAAAAGGTTCTTTAAGCAGTTGCTTGTGTAAACTGTGAATGACAAATAAAATCATCTTCAATGTTTTGCACTACAGATTTGGGGTTGTCTTGATTCTTTTCTGCCTTGATTAATTTTGCTTTGATGTCTGGAATGGAAATGAAATGCAATTTGAGGCATACAAGCTATGCTGGCACGAAAACATCACTTCCTTGGCTGTTGATTTGAAGCTGATTTAAATGGGCAGTGCTTGCTGAAGAAATATGTTACAAAGACTACAGGCAGACAATTGCCATTTGGGTTTTTGGGTATAAAATGCATTTGGGCACATTTAAGTCACACTTAATGTATGAATTTCATTGCATCTCAGTTTCAAATGCACTTATTTTGTTATAATTTAAGTGTAATTAGTTGAAATGCAAAAGAACCGACACACTGCTCCCCAAAGGAGTTTAATAAATTGCAATGATTTCAACAAATGTTACAATTTATTAAACTTCTCTGGGAGCAGAAATAGCAGTGTGCCAGTTCTTTTGCATTTCTTTTGATCGAGCACCTGGTGAAGTTATTTTTGGATGTGCGCGTACTACTTTGAATTAATGTTTAATTAGTTATAATTGAATGCATTAGAATTGAAAACCTAACAAACAAAATTTTCTCAGACAGGCTTTAGAAGACTTGGAACACCATACAGGAGTTGAACCACTTTTTTGATACTTTTATGGTGTTTTTTTTTTTTTTTTTTTTTTTTTTTTCTGTCTTTAGGTTTGACATCTTTAGTCACTTATTGACATTGTATTTAAAAGACATTTTGTTCAAATTTCTCCTTTTGTGTTCCACAGATGAAATGCATATTTGTTTTGAGCAACATTAAAGGGTTAGTTCACCCAAAAATGAAAATTCTGTCATTAATTACTCATCCTCATGTCGTTCCACACCCGTAAGACCTGTTCATCTTCAGAACACAAATTAAGATATTTTTGATAAAATCCGATGGCTCAGTGAGGCCTCCATTGACAGCAAGATAATTAACACTTTCAGATGCCCAGAAAGCTACTAAAGACATATTTAAAACAGTTCATGTGACTACAGTGGTTCAACCTTAATGTTATGAAGCGACGAGAATACTTTTTGTGCGCCAAAAATACAAAATAACGACTTTATTCAACAATATCTAGTGATGGGCAATTTCAAAACACTGCTTCATGAAGCTTCGAAGTTTTACAAATCTTTTGTTTCGAATCAGTGGTTCGGATCGTGTATCAAACTGCCAAAGTCACGTGAACCAATGAAACTTTGAAACATTTCGAAACACTTATGACGCAACGAAGCTTTGTTTACTGAAATCACATGACTTTGGCAGTTTGATACGCGCTCTGAACCACTGATTCAAAACAAAAGCTTCGAAGCTTCACGAAGCAGTGTTTTGAAATCACCCATCACTAGATATTGTTGAATAAAGTCGTTATTTTGTTTTCTTGGCTTACAATTATTCCAGTCGCTTCATAACATTTAGGATTTCATCAAAAAAAAAAAAAAAAAGAAAAATTTGTGTTCTGAAGATGAACGAATCTCTTACGGGTGTGGAACGACATGAGGGTGAGTAATTAATGACAGAATTTTCATTTTTTACATAATTTTCATAATTACTTTAATGTAATTTCTGTATAAACATTCTCTTTAAGTTTTGAACTAATATTTAGGATTATGGTATTTTAACTTTTTTTTTCTCTCCTACCTGAAGACATTTGAAATATAGTTATTATTATTATTGCCAAAAACACTAATAAAACAGTTTAGTTAAAAAAAAAAAAAAAATATATATATATATATATATCATTTATTTTCCATAATATATGAAATATTTCTTAAAAGTAAGCAGATAATCAACAGCAACATTTATCCACAAAGCGGTTCTTCACACGATCGACGACTAGAGGGCACTGTTGCTCTTGATTATCAACTATCAATCAACAGGTGCAGTCAAAACGCTATTGATTCTCCTGAGCGTAACGGCTCAAGCATATCTGCAGATTAGCATCCATGTTCATGTCCATGTTCATTTGCCCTTCCTCGCGAAAAACATATAGTTCTGTAAGATTCAGTTGTCCTGGTCGAAAGAAAACAACAACAACACCAACAACAACAAAAAAAGCTTGAATCAGTCTACACTAGCTTGTTGGTCTTATCTGGTCTCCTCGTCTGGTTTTAAAGTGGTTTGAGTACATTACAGCAGGTCAAACTGGAAAACTAGCTAATGACACTGCTAATCCAGTTTTGGCTAGGCTGGGAGACCAGCAAATGGAGTTTAATGTTTTCACTACCAGATTAGCCTATTAGCTATTATTATTTGTTTAAATTATTTACCTAAAACAGTCATTTTCATCTACTAAGCCGGATGTCCAAATAACATATATTTGTGAAGTCTGTGAACCAAATGGAGTTCAGCTTATATTTTATGTAGATAATGACCTAAACATAAGTATGGTGCAATTATTCCCTCTCTGCGCATCTTGTTTAAATTCAGTGGCAGAGCGCAACACGACGAGAGCTACTACAACTGAGAAAGTAAGATTAGTTTATCAAACGTGTGCATATGTAGGATTATTTCATGACTGAGTCAAAAAAAAAAGAAAAAAAAAATCTTATGTTTAATTTAGCAGTACTCTGAGGGGTCAGGGAAACTGATGCAGAATAATTGGACGCAGAGGGAATCCATACCAATTTGTGATTTCAGAATCTACTTGAGAAATTAGATGTCAGTGCAAATATGAAATTGCTCCTCAATGTTTTCAAAGATTGTATGAAATTTTAAGTATAAATCTTAAGTATTCACAGCAAAGGGATTTTTCTCTTCTCTCTTTGCCAACTTGAAATGCAACCCAGTGAAATTGTCAGGACACAGGAGGAGGCAAGCCGTGGAGTTAAAGCAGTGCCATGCAGTCATGATTGGGCTATAAAGAGTCTTATATTTATTTCATTATTTCTCCGTTTTCTCTTGAAAGTGCTGTAGATTCCTGGTATCAAGGGCTCATCTTTATTTTTTTATGCATTTGAAAATTATAATTAAAGGATAACTGTATCCATCTGTGAAAATGTGTGAAATACTTTCAGTATTGTAGCCTAGTATCTAGGTCTTTGGTATAATTAGAAGCCCAGTTAAGGCAAAACTAATTAAAAGTAACACGAATAATTATTATTTTTGCATTTCCCCCCTTGTCTTTCCAGGAACTGATGCGTCTCAGTGTGATTAAAAAAATCATAAAATATTATTTTAATGCTGTATCATGCTCATTTTTCGGCATCCTAAAATCCCGGTTATATTTAAATGTTTTTGTTTATTCCACATGGACACATGCTGAAGCAGAAATGCAAAACAAGATCATTTTGGTAAGCATATTTCATACTGACACTCCTAAAAACGACTTCATTTGTCCTCATTAATAGCTTAAAAGTCCATGAATAAATAATCGTTAAAGAGGATACTTTTTGCTTTATGTTTAGCTAAATGCAAAGTGCACAGAAAAAGAATGAATATGAGCGTTTATACTTGAGCCCACCCCTGCAATCAGATTTAGACAGCTGAAACACACACGCGCGCGCGCGCGCCTCTAAATCCGGTTTCACCGGAGGGGGGGAGAGAAATCTTGCGTGTTAGACCTTTGAGATGAGAGTAAATTCAATTAACTGAGGGTGGTTTGTGCTTTCCTCACTTCTGAATCTGTTAGCCAAGTAGACTCAAAACTTAAAAAGGGGAGAAGAAAGGAAAAGAGAGCAAAAGGGGAAAGAGAGGGAGAGAACAAGGGATGCGCGCGCCGATCCCAGTGGTTTAATTATTTTAATTATCATCCTCTTTCGGCTTTTCTAAAAAAAGGGGCCATTAAAGGATGCCCATTTGGGTTAATCTGATTAAAAAAAGCAAGATGGAGGGAGAGATAAAAGGCTGCAGATGTCAGAACTAATCAGGGGAGTTAAAACTGCTATTTATGATCTGGGACGGGTGTGAAAAATCTTTTCAAAATGCCTTTCTCCTGTTTTAAATACACCAGCAATTCTACTTTTTTGCAGCCAGTGTCCACAGTCACCGTTTTTGTTGTCAAATATGGACAGAATTTTAGCTGGATTTTAATATTTTAAAGTAGCCTATGTCATACAACATGTAGGCCTATACTATACATAGGCCGACTATGTAATTTTGTTACGTTGTTATGCGAATTTTCGCGGGTGAAATCCTCTTTTCATTCCAAGATTTCCTCAAGAGACCAACACAAATCTGCTTGAATTTTTGTTTTTGTTTCTGCTGTCCTAGAAATGCGGTCCTTTGCTCTGGCTTTAATAAACAACCGGCGTGATCTTGCGTCTTTTATCGATTGTAGTGAAAATTAATTCTGAGGACTTCAGTATTAATATCACTGTATGAATGTAGCAGTGTTTATTTTGTTGCTAGGCCGTTTTGTTCCTTAGCAGAAGCTTAAAGGTATATCCAGATAAGATTAGCCTATAAAATAGGGTGACCAGACGTCCCCGGTTTCCGGGGACAGTCCCGGCTTTTGGTGTTCTGTCCCTGACTGGAGCTGTCCCCGGAAATGTCCCTGTTTTACAGCTCGTTTAAATTCAAAACAACCGCAAATACACTGTAAAAAAGCCCGACCAATATACAGCAGCGTGTTGGTTATCGGAGTAATCGTGTAGTGATTATGTCCACCAACAGAGGGGGCTGTACAGCTACACTGTTACACTTGGTCGCGCGCGCGCTGCTACTTCACGAAGAGCATAACTTGGACCAGAGCGCGCGCCATTATCCTCAATTATAAAAGGAAACATCGTTAACGGTTTCAAGGTAGTCACATACTAACTATTCATGTTAAATCAAAGTAATACTTGTTGTATGCATTTTATAACAGGACCTCAACAGGGTGCTGGAGTGTTTTGCACAATTTTAAATGTCGCCAAAAGTTCCGCAGTCACAACGCAGCATTTACACACATACTGTATCTTAACTATATCTATATCAAGTTGTGAAGGTACACTCAAATATGAATAAATAAATAGTAGTACACTTGCAAGTTACTTTGTGCTTAAAATGTGTCTAAAATGCAAAATAATTATGTATAGGGCCTACAGTATAAACACTTTGTGAAAATGAAAACATTAAATTCAATAATAAATGTTAAAAATATTTGTTAAATAAATCTTATCTTTATGTTTCATTTTTGTAATGTGCTTTTGTTATAATAGGCATATTGTTTTGAACAGCTCTTACAATGGTTACTATTAATAGTGTAATAGTATTTTGGTGAATTGTATTAAAACCAGAACAAAAATCCTAATAATCAAACTAAATCATAATAATTATTAATTTAAAAAAATAAAAAAAATCATTCAAAAATGTATTGTCCCCGTTTTTTAATTAATAGATAATAACGAATGAGGTTTCGGTGATATTTTGACCACTCAAACAGGAAATGTCGTCGATTTCCATTTAAGAAATCTGGTCACCTTACTATAAAATAACTCAAATAATTATTTAATGTCCACATGTTTATTTATTTGATATGTAGCTGTGTAATAAGCATTATCCATTACATATAGTGACATTTTTGAAGTATATATGTCACAGCTTGATGTGACTTGGAACTGCCAGCCCATCTTAATTGAACCATTTTATTTGCTGTTAAAGTATTGCTGTGACGGACACTTTATGTCTTTTCATTGAAAGTTACAGAGAACCTGACACACCATACTCAAGTGCAGAAGGCTGGCTAAAACCTGCACAGGTGTTAACTTGAACCACAGCATGAAACGGAGCAGAGAAAGATCCACTTTCTGAATAAATCAAGTAGAAGCAATATCCAGCATGTGTAGAGAGATGGACGGGAGCCCATGTAATATTAAAAGCGCCGTGTCTGGCAACGCAAGTGGTGCCACTCCTTTCATTGCTCCTGCTCCCTCCACTACCCGGCCACTGGCTCTTCTCTCAAGGTGACACTTCAAAGCACCAACGCAGACGTGGAAGGCCTGGCTGCCAGCATGGAGCCAGCACAACCCTCCTCCACCCCCTTCCTCAAACGCGCTTGCTACCCCCGCTGGGCCAGGTCAACGCCAAGAATCCACACCGCTTGCCACTCGGGAACCCTTGTCAAAATCTGCTTCGTATCCTTAATTAATAACACTCCTTTCCTATTGCAAACACAAGGGGGGAGAGAGTGCCCGTCTGGAGTCCACTGGCACTGTTCCTTACTGGAGTCTCCATTCCGACAAAGAGACTTGCTGGAAATGAAGGAGGTGTTAACTGTAACTCCGATATCTGTTGGAATTTTGAGAATGAGTTTTATTGCATTTGTGGCCCTGTAATGTCAGTGTTTTTCTCACCTTTATTGTCTTTGTTTCTACCCAGGATGCCCCTCATCAAGACAGAGGAACATGCATTTGTGTACTTTCAATTTCAGCTCCCCAAGAGCTGAAAAATGCAGCAAACAGAGGTAGGAAGGCATCAAGACACATCCGAATCCAATGTTCTCATTCAACTGCAACATGCCTTTGCTGTCTATTATATCCCAGAATCATGTGCGTAGGGTTTGGTGGTCGGTGGTTAGAATGAAAATTTTTGAGTGTAGCTTATGGATTTGGTCTGCTGAGAAGTCTTAAAAACATGTTCAAATGTCAGTGTATTTCACTTTTAGGTGATCTTTCATACTTGTTAAACTTCTATGATAATTAAATTCCATCAAGTTTCACCCGCCGAAAATGAAAAATTCTGTCTAAAAGGGATAGTTCACCTAGAAATGAAAATTCTGTCATCATTTACTCCCCCTCAAGTTGTTCCAAACCTGTATGAATTTCTTTCATTTGCTGAACACAAAAGAAGATATTTTGAAGATTATAGGTAACCAAACAGTTAATAGACCGCATTGACTCACAGAGTATGGAAAAAAAATACTATAAAATACTATGGAAGTCAATGGGGTCCATCAACTGTTTGGTTACTGACATTCTTCAAAATATCTTCTTTTGTGTTCAGTAGAAGAAAGAAATGTATACAGGTTTGGAACAACTTGAGGGTGAGTAAATGATGACAGAATTTTCATTTTGGTGTGAACTATCCTTTTAATGTAAAGCCTATAGTTAACAATAACTGATAACTATATAGCATTCACACCAACAAATGATAACATTCTGTTTATCATACAATAAGTGCGCATTGAGCTCTTTAAAGCAGAATGCATTCTAATTGGCTGCTAATGTTTTTTTTTTATTCATCATTTGAAAGTGATTCTAAAATATTGTTCCTTTGTGTCACTATCGTTATGGTTGCGGTGTGGAGTTTCCTGTCATAGAATTGGAATGAATATTATTATCATTTATCATCTCGAAGAATTTTTTGTTGTTGTTGTTGTTTTTTAATACAATTAAAGACGTCTTTGGAGTCTACAACAACAATGGATTCCACTGACTTATATTGTATAGATAAAAATAAAACTATGTATTATATATAAGCCATGCAGGTTTGGAACAACATGAAGGGAAGAATAAATTATGGCAGAATTTTAATTCTGGATGAACTATCCATTTAAAAGAAACACATTTTAGTTTTTAATGTGAGTGAAGTACTTGAGCCTTACTAATGGGGCTGTAGGGGGTACGCAAGGCAAAAACACTGGGAAACATTGATCTAAAGGGTAAGAGCAGTTCACAAACGATGAGATTAGGCTATGTTTGGATTCTTAGTTTGATCACAATCACCCACCACACACACTCACCCAGATACACAGCGGCATCAGCTGGGTCCAACCATAATCACCTCTCAAATCTGAAGGGAGAGTTTTACGAACACTGCCGTGATCGATATTTGCCAATCCATCCTCCACTATCAGCCCAAATAAAAGGCATGGGCGTCAGCCGGGGCTGCTGAAGCAGGTCGTAGGGAGGTCCTCTGTGCCTGTTTGATGTTTGTGCAGCGCTCATCAGTGTGTTGAGGCTGGTTCACCTCTGCTGTTGTGGAATCAGCAGGTCATCGCTGTCTCAACCCCGCACGGTGCACTGCTGATTGCCTAGCAGTTGCTGCGAGATTGCTTTTCCACGGTTAGGGGATGCGCGTCCTGGCAGTAAGCTGGGCTCTGTTTTAATAGGGCCTCAACTCCAAATTCAAAGGTCGCTGTACTCCTTGCTGCTCGCACAGGATTGTTTATGGACTTAGTTCACTGCAGTTTTCTGCCCATTAGCTGTGCAATGTGTAGCGTGTGCTTATTTAGCCTCATGGAAGATGTGTTTCTCTGTTGTCTCATCTGACAGTCTCATAATGAAGTTTTAATATTGAACCACAAATTTATAGCAAAATACTATGCATATTGTGTTATATTTAGTGATCTTAATGTTCAGTGTAATTTAAGCAGTTTCAAGAGCACCTGTGGGCATAATGCTGATTACCACAGACAATATTTTTGATGTTTAAAAAAGTTTTTTAAAAAAGCATACTTCGTAGTTACAGTAAGGCACTTACAATGAAAGTAAACCATGCCAGTGTTTCAAAAGATTTAAAAGTATGAATTGCATATTTTTGTTAAAGAGTTTTCAGGAATTATTATTGAAAAAAACGATTAGTTTTTTTGGCTGTAATTTTTTCTAAATCATCCTTTTTGAGGTCAGAATAGTTGTTTGAGCTTCTGGATATTGGTTGCTAATGTAACTTTTGAGTTATTTATTTTAATTTATTTTATTTTATATAGGTTAAAAATTATTTTCTGCCACAAATGATTTCAGTAAAGCTTAACATTCATTATTGTACCTGGATAATTCAATTTTCACCTCTCTTTGGATGATGGTCTTAGTTTATATAGGCTTAGTGATTATTCATTTAGTGGTTAGTTCACCCAAAAATGAAATTTCTGTCATTAATTACTCACCCTCACGTTGTCCCAAACCCGTAAGACCTTCGTTCATCTTCGGAACACAAATTAAGATATTTTTTTGATAAAATCCGAGGGTTTCTGAACGACACATACAGTAGGCAGCAACGTCATTCCACATTTTAAGGTCCAGAAAGGTATTAAAGTCATTGTTAAAATAGTCAATGCTGACTACAGCACGATGCATGCGTGTGATGCTGACGCAGGAGCCGGCCAACGATGAGTCAGTGTTCGGACATAAACACCTAAGCCTGCACTGCGTTCACTACGTCAACTGCGTATGACAACAGTTCAGATTGTTAAATAAAGTCGTTATTTTTGTTTTGTTTTTGCGCACAAAAAGTATTCTCGTCGCTTCATAACATTAAAGTTGAACCACTGTAGTCACATGGACTATTTTAATGATGTCTTTGGACCTCAAAAGGTGCAATGACATTGCTGCCTATGTGTGGTTCAGAAACCCTCTGATTTCATCAAAAATATCTTAATTTGTGTTCCGAAGATGAACGTCTTACGGGTTTGGGATGACATGAGGGTGAGTACGTAATGACAGAAATGTCATTTTTGGGTGAACTAACCCTTTAAGATAACTTAATTCATTAGCAGGTGTATCAGAGGAAGTGGCTTATGGGTTTTTGAGGGCAGAAAATATTTAGCAGAGCTAATGCACAGTGGAAACATTAGTGCCCTACTTCTATCAGCTGCCAATGAGGCCAGTCCTCTACAGTCCCTGATGAGCTTTTGCTTTTGTTAAACTGAATGCCGTTTTTTGCCAACGCAGACTAATATAGGAGGTCATAGACTCTCGTGTCTGTATTTAAAGGGTGTAGTGCATGGCTACTATTGGTGAAACAAAAAATGGTGCTCTCTGATCTATTTAATTCTCAAGACAAATGAAGCTAGTCCAAGGAAATGTACTGTATATAGTCACTTCTGTTTTTAGGACTTGCCTTTTTGCATTACATATTTCAATACTGTGTTAGGATTTCAGAGGGTGGATAGAAAGTCTGATTATGAAATTAATACGTGTAAATTTTCTACTGTTAATTTTATTTTCCAGATGATGGACCACTGAGACTGGTATTAATTAAATGAATTATAAACAAAGTTTTAGGATTGTGATATATAATCTATTTCAGATAACCCTACCTTATGTGTCAGTAAAACAGCCTCTTCCTGTTTAAATGTAGGGTAGGCAATTTTCGGAGAGGCTAGCAATAGCAAGCTAGCTTTGAAAGCATAAGATCCCACCCTCTCTTCAGAGCGTCTCCAAAGCCACGCCTCCTCCTAAATACATGAACACATACAGCAGGGAGCAAAAAAGTGTCATGAGATGGCGTTAAACTACCTCATTTGGAGCTGATTTATTCAGAGGCCCAAACAAAGACATGCAATTTGGTGCAGTTGCTCCTAATGAAGGTGATATTTAAATGCTGAGTTTTATGATCAAAGCTTTGAAATTTTTATTATGGGGGCAAAACATATAATGCAATGTAGTACAATGATGACTAAGAGATATACTAATAAACTTTCCTCAGAAGCCTGATGTATTATATTTGATACTCATATTTTAACAGGATTTTAAAAAAAATGTGTATAATGAAGTAAACCTAAGCTGCTTCAGCTCAGTAGTATTTCTAACAATATAACAGTTATTCAAATAAAAAGTTATAACAAAGTATGAACTATCAGTTCAATGAGAGAAGGCATGTAGAAGATTGTGTACAACAGGTTTTTCAGCAATGTTTTGATCATGTTGATAATTCAGAGGCCTTATATCTTTGTGTATCAAATATGATAGATAAAAGGCAGTTCTTGGCCAATCAGTGCAATGAGAACAGACTTTATGCCTTTTTGTCAAATGTCTAGCCATGCGAGAGTAGACCTGCACAATCATAACTCAATTATTATTTCCTTACTTTTTGCATGAATACAGCATGTTAGATTTCTTTGCATTTTTAGCAGACAAAGAGATCTCATCTTTGTGGAGACGGCTAGGATGTGAGGTGGGTTGATTGATTCATGGCCTGCAGTTGATCAGAGGGAAGCCATAGATTTATTAGTAGGCTTGACGATAAAGGGAGGAAGAGAGTCTGCATATGTTAATCCGCTGGCTGAACGATGATCAAAGCTGAAACATGCTGGACCCCACTGAACGCCCCAGGGCAAACCAGGCTCTCCAGCAGTCTACTCAAAAGTGCAGGAGAGGAGTAAACAGATTAGAAAAATCAATACGCCATGTTTGGGGCTTGGCTAGATGTTGTGGCTCATGGGGAGCTGGCCTATAAATGCATAGTGTAAAAATGTATCAGGAAAGTCGAGTTTAAGCTCTGACAACCAGACTAAGATTGTCGATAATTGCTAAAAGTAGAACACTGTTTGTTGGTACGTATAGCAGATTTCAATACAGTATTATTTACAGTGTTGCTGAATTAGGTGTGTGTGTACACTACTGTTCAAAAGTTTAGGGTCAATACAAGAAATTAGTACTTATATTCAGCAAGGACACATTAAATTGATTGAAAGTGACAGTAAAGAGTGAAAAATACAATTTTACAGTGTTTTGCACTTTGCCTAGTCTAAAGACATTTGTAATGTTAGAGATTCCTGAAAAATGTTTCCACAAACAGCACTGTTTCCAACTGTTTCCAGCATTGATAATAAGAAATGTTTCTTGTAAAAAACAGAAAGAAAAAAAAACGTACAGACTTTTGTACAGTAATGCGTGTTGCACTCAGAATCCATAACGTATCCAAATATATTTGGCTGCTGGGCATGATAGAGGCAGGTTGGACATCATCTGCTGAGTGTCTTCTTGTAGCTGCTGTATTTATGACTATGCAGTATAAAATCTTCAGCTCTAGTTTCATTCTTGGCTTGTGAAGCATCTCTTTGATAGCAACTGGTCCAGATTTCAAAGCACAAGTGAACGCTGTGTCTACTCGCACTGTCAGACCCTGAATCCATTATTATGTTCCTCACCACCAGTAGGCTATGTTTCAACCCAGTTGTGTGCGAACACCTGTATTCTCTATGGCCCTCACTCTCCGGAGTTATGGCTCCCAGTGGATCAGCTGTCACTTTCAGCTTCTACCTGCTCACCGCACTTAAACTCCCTGTTTGTCGTACTTGCTAGGACTCCTTAACAGTTCTCTTGTCTGAGACTATTCTTTCCATAAATATGTAATTAATTACTACCAATTAAGGGTTCTCTGCAGATTATCAAGGATGGTTAGTGTCTCTCTTAAGTGTCACTTTCTTTGCAAAAAAAAGAGAGCAGCCACTGAATAATGAAAATGTTGATTTTCTTTTCTCTTTCATGAAAAATTCTGTCAATTGTTTTGAAAGGATACATGAAATGACCCACCACCAACACCACCCTTAGCTTGGCGTCTTTTAACTTCCTGCTTTTTAAGATGAGTGACTTGCGGTTATTATTTTTGTTTAATCTGCTAATAGATGTTTATCCCCTCAGGCTAATATCTGAAAGTAGCTATCAGTTTTACTTATTTATTATGCACTTAATCTACATAAACGGCATGGAACTCCACCAGGATGTTTATGTGTGCTCTTTCTGTTCCGTTTCCAGCTGTGGGTTTGAAGCAAAGAAGGTCCGTATTTTAAGAAAGCGGTTTTGTAGGCACCTTTCATGAACTCAGCATCTCTTGATTGGCAGATAACAGGATGTGATACGTTCCTGCAGAATGATTGGCAGATCACTTCAGAGCTACTGAGTGGAGACGATGTTTAATTAGAGGGCTATTATTATGCCGTTGAATCACAGTGTGGAAGATATTTCTGAACACCCCCTCCACAGTTTCATGAGACTACAGGATTGTTCCACTTTACCTGTCATCATCTCTTTCTTAAAGAGACAGTTCACCTAAAAATTATAATTCATCATTTACTCACCTTTATGTCGTTCTAAACCTATAAAAATTTAATAGTAAATGTAAATCAAAAAAAAAAAAAGCATTTTAAACATATTAAAAATATATTATTTAGAGCTGTTTTTATGTTCTGGAAAATAAATATTCTGAAACACAACTGAAGTACAGCTCCACTTTACCATAAGAAGATTTATTAGTTTTCTTCTACAGTTTATCCATCTATTCCTTATATTTGTCATGAGCTCACCAGATCCCTCAACTCCTCCCCTCTGTTCACAGTCACCGGACTTCTAATCACGCTCACCTGTCACAATATACCCCACCAAGAACTATACTTTCCCCACAAATAAGGGGCTTTTGCACCGGAGGAACCTTTTCATAGTTCCTTGAACTATTGGCTGAAGTACCCGGATTTTGGCATGTTCACACTGCAGGAACTAGGAACGATTTTAGCTCTAGGAACTTCTTTTGGAGGAACTATATTAGCTCCTACTTCAGAGTAGGGTCTAAACCAGCACTATTGGAGCTATCAGTGACGTAAGTGTATGTTGATAGGTCAAACACATGTCAAACACGGACACCCAGCGTTTTTTAAAAAGCTGTGTAAACATATTTACTTCATGAACATGGAAAACACCAATAACAGCATTTACTGTTGTCTGCAGGGTTGTGTTCTTTTCTCTGCCTCGATGATATGTAATACTGAAAGTTGTCATTATAGGAGATTTAGTCTCATAGCCTCACTTTTTGCTTTTTCAGTTGCGTAAATTAGGCGTTTACATTCCATCTCTGTTATCACGAAACTCATGACACACAACAAACACAGCTCCGATCAAGGCATCCTCTATCCACCGTTTTTTAGCGTTTGTAAATGCTGCGCTTAAAGACGCCGCTGTCGGCCACTTCAAAGTTCCTAATCCCGGTGCGAATGCAACCACAAACATGGCCCGGGGGAGAAATTAGTTTCCGGGCAACTATCCTAGTGGCTATTTCCTATAACCGAGTTCCTAGAACTATTCGATGCGAAAGCACCTATGGGCCATTTACACGATTTTCAAGTAAAAACGTAAAACTTTTAATGCATTCATTCATTTACACGACAACAAGTAAAAACGTAAAACTTTGAATGCATCCATTCATTTACACGACAACAACATTTTGGGGGCCTAAAAAACACAACACAAACACAAAAAAAAGTGCAGGTTTTTGAAAACGATACCGTTATCGTCTCCATGTAAACAACAAAAAACGCGAATTTGTGAAAACGCTGATGTCATGCGCATGCATATTACGTGTTTAATTTATAGGTGCGTAGTATTTCTTTACGAAGTGACATTGCCAACTACTGGCCTGGCATGCATAATACAGGGGTTTTAGTTGTTTTCGTGGATCCTTGTGAATGGGGATCGTTTTGACAACGTCCCGTGTGACATTATTAAATAACCCAGGAGTTTTTCTTGCATTACTCAGTGTTAAAGGGTAGAAACTGATGAGAAGTATCAACAGAAATAAGTAATTGCAGCTAATAAAAAATGAATGAGGGGTTGCTGGGATTGCTATTAGTGTGGTGAAGTTATCCCTCATTACTGGCGTGTGATAAAAGTGCTACTGCATTTGTACGCCCGTACCACTGGTACCCACAATGCTTTGATGTAGTGAAGGTCTGTTACCCTTCAGTGATGCTCCTGACTCCATTTATTTATTTATATGTTTCTGGATAAGAAGAAGTGTAGAGACATTTCAGCTGCCAAGCTCAACTTCAACTTCAAGCAATAAGTTGGAAGGGACCATCACAGCTGAAAATAGCTAAAACCACGCTTATGCTCAGCGTTAGTATTCAAATCTCTTCTAAACATCCTGACTGAATAGTCAACAGCGTAATATGTTATCTGTTGCTTGGCTATTGAGGTTATAATAAGAATATTTTACCCACTACAAAGCCTCCGTGGTATCCTCTCTCCTTTTCCCGATGTTGCCTGTTCAGAGCTTGGCTTTTCTACCCCATCTATCTCTCTTCCTCTTTTCCCCTTCATGTCAGAACAAATGCTTATTTATACTGCCTGGGAAAACAGCTGTTTGGAGGCACCAGTCGACTGGGTGACAAAAACAGTCTGAATGTGTAATGAGAAGAACACGGCAGCTTGTCTCCACGCTCTGCGGGACGCCTCACTCTGCAAAACAAATAAAGGCAACAAAACGAACGGAAACGATGTTGGAAAGTGCTGTGGCAAAGTTTAATGTGCTCTCTAATTACATTTAGCCACAGTAGCAGATCGAGTACATGGACGCAGAGCAAAAGGGTTGAGGGTGAATCAGCAGTTGTTCGGTTGCCGCCACATTCGGCGTTGGAGGTCAACAAAAGGTATTTGTTTCCAATCAAGGCCCACTGCAGCAGAAGATATCTGACAACAGCATGGGGAATCAGTTTAGTCGAGCGTATGCTGTGCTTGATTGTTCTACGCAGGCTTTGGCGTATCTGTTGGTAATTGGGAGTGCAACTGGTCTGCTGCAGTAATTAGTGCAAGCGCTGCCTGATTACACTGCGCGGATCACATTCGGATCACTCTGATTTCAGAGGATCTGGCAGTTATTTTCCTCTTTGTAATGTCATCTTTATTTATTTTTACTTTTAAAAGGTTCATAATAAAAGCTATGTATTATTATGGTCATATATATATATATATATATATATATATATATATATATACATGGTAAAAAAATCTTGCTACTACAGTGACTGAAGGCACTATCATAGCACTAGACATTTAAAGTGTGGTCACATTAACAAAATTTCAGTGAAATTTTCAGCAAAATTTTGTGGGCAAAAAAGTCAAAAGTCACTTTAAAATTAAGCAGCTTTCTGTTGGTCAATGCAATGAATTATTGTGACCAACTTGATGAGTGAAATTCTTTTGGGAAATTTTTTGCCCCCATGCAAAACTCCCAATCTCACAGATTCCTGCTGAAGTGACTGGATTTCGCCCACATAACAATTTTAGGCTAAGGTTATTCAAAGGTTATTAATGTAAGTCTTCATTAAGGTTATTATGTAGTTTTTTGTTTATTTTTTGTCATCGTATTCTAAAATTTTTTATTCCTGACATGTCATTTAAAAAAAACAGTTAAATCAAATTTAGGCCTAGTCCACACGTACACGGGTATTTTTTATAAACAGAGTTTTTCCTCCGTTTAAAAAAAAAAAATCATGTCCACCTGAAAACGCAAAAACGCGCTATGAGGCACTGTCAAGAACATTCCAAACCAACAGATGGCGATATAACCCTAACCGTAAAGCCATCTTGGTCAATCAGAAAGCCTGGAAAAAAGGTTATTACAGGTTCCGGTTCCGATGTCACGAGCCAGTATCTCTGGTTTCACAGTTTACATGACAACACTGCAACCGGAGTTTCTGAAAATCTTCACCCTGACAGGAGTTTTCAAAAGAGTTCGGATTCAGTGACCGGATAGTGCATTTGCGTGTAAACGAATGGCCAAATCACATAGAAACAGCTGCAGTTTTGAAAATACCCGTGTTTGTGTGGACAGGCCTTTGTTTCAAAACTGCTTTACAGAAAGTCGTACTCTTATGTCAATAATGCCTTAGTGTTTTACCACAGAGTAAGTTTTAGGGCTGGTGATGATGATATAAAATGATGACAGAAGTGATCCTCCAGAATAAAAGAACCAGGCCTTTCTAACAAGAGTGAGATGAAGTGGTGCTAATGTTAAGTGTTGTGACAGACAGCTTGATTCCCCCTTAAGAGGTCTATTTATTTTATTTAAGGGATCTTTTGTGGCAGGTCCATGACGTGTGGCTTTCTGTGCCAGAGGGACTGTTGAAACAAAGGCTTGGAGCGTGTCTTCTCCCAGCCGGACCCACCCCGGTGTCCTAAGCATCTCCTGCATGGCACGAGAAGCCCTTGGGGAGCACCCTGGGACGACACGACTTTAATAATAGAAAAAGCACATGGACCATGATTAGCTTATTAGGGCGAGGGTAACTAATTACCTAATTTTATTGTCGAAGGGGGCAGAAGGGGGCAGCGGCAGGGAAGGATCTGGATCAGAGGGTCCCCATGCAGCAAGAACGGTCTCGCTGTCTCTCAACCTGTTGCAATGTGCCTCACGGCATCCCTCCCCCGTCCTGCTGTTCAGGTTCTTGTGACATCTGCTCTGAGACACTGCGTGTCCCCCCGTGAGACACGCCTCCCCTCCTCCCACTTCATGCAGATGTTGCGGTCCCCTGGTCTGGTGCAGGCCTGCAGAGCGCGCCAGGCCCGTTTGAAGTGTGATGAAACGGAATGGAGCGAGCCGCTCGGGGGCCTTGGGAGCTGGTTGAGGTGTGTGTGTGTGTTGGGGGGGGGGGGGGGGGGGGGTTTGTTGAAGGGCCAGCGAAACTGGCTCATTACAATATCACTCAGAACCAGAGCCGAGGGTTGCGTTGTCCCCCCTCTGCTGGTGCACGTCCCCATGGGACGGGATGGAGAGTTGTCTGGAGCTGGCTATGAGTGTTGCTTTCTCTGTCTGTCTCTCCCAATTTTGCGCTCATTGTTTGTCTTGTCTTTTGCCCCATTTTCTTCAGATTTATTTTACTGTGTCTTTCTTTCTGGGCTTTTTTTTTTTTTTTTTTGCACAGTCCAAGCCTGCTTCGAGCACCCTGCTTTGCTGAGTAAGAGTTTGGAGTATTTTTTAGTCGAATAAGCTGAAGTAGCTGTTAAAAGTAAATCATAAAACATATTAAAGAAGATAAGATTGCAAATATGAATTATTATAGAGAACAAGAAAGAAATTGTAAATGACGCTTGCCTCTGAAAACTAGCCATGTTAATTCTAGTGTCAAGGCAGTTGCTGGTTTTCATTAATATATGGTCCTTAGATATGGCTAGTAGTATAACGGCACACCTCTCCTCAACAAGTCACGCAATTGGTGGTATCATTTGATTTTGTTGCGCAAACGATGCAAAAGTTGGAAAAGTTTGTTCAAACCTCAAAGTATGCGCAATAGTAACATTGATAACCACTAAATAACAATTACCACTAAATTAACTGTATTTATTTGTTTTTCTACTACAGAAGGAACCTACTGTAAAAAATAAATTGTGCTGAATCAGCATTACAACATTATTCATTACTGAACACTGCAAAAGCACTTTATATTGCTATACAAATTTGGTATTTATACTGTGACACATTTGCTCATTTGTAAGTAACAGTAGATGCCAAAACATGACAATTTTTATGTGTGTTCTGCTTATAGTAATCTTTAAGCATAGAGCAATTTATTATTATTAAAGTTATGTCATGCATTAGTGTCCAACCTACAGTACTAAGGTTTGCAGTATGAAATATGAGATGCCGCATTAGTGGGGAGGTTAGGTGAAGTGCTGGAGGAGAGGTAAACTGTTAAAGATCAAAGTGAAAAACAAAATCAAATTTCAAACAAGCCTCTGGAGCTCAGCAACAAACTTTTCGGTCCTCTGATAATACTTAGATCTATAAATGTTTCCTTTTTTTATTTATTTACTTATTTATTTAAAAAATTATTCATTGCAATAATAATTTGGGCCTAACAAGCACTTGTGGGAGACGGCTTTCTTTCGCATCTTTCTTTCACCGCGCTATACTGCATGGAGCTGTGGGATTTAGGGAACTATTAGAGAGATTTTTTTATTTGTAGCTAATGAATGCTATGCATGCTATTTTTGTATATTTGGTTGTGGTAACTGGAGATGGAATGTAGTGCCAGAGAATTTACAGGCCAAGGAATTCAAGGTACTTTTGATTTATATATTATATATGTGATTTAGATGTGTTTATTTTATGGGATTAAACACACACACATCAGCCAATCACATGGCAGCAACTCAGTACATTTAAGCATGTAAATATGGTCAAGATGATCTGCTGAAGTTCAAATTAAAGCATTAGAATAGGGAAAAAAGGTGATCTAAGTGACTTTGAACGTGGCCTGGTTGTTGGTATTTCAGTATTTCTGAAACTGCTGATCTACTTGGATTTTCACGCAAAACCATCTCTAGAGAATATGGTTCTCTAGAGAAGAAAAATATCTGGTGAGCAGCAGTTCTGTGGGTCAGAGGAGAATGGCCAGACTGGTTCGAGCTGATAGTAAGGACACAGTAACTCAAATAACCACTCGTTACAACCGAGGTATTGCAGAAGAGCGTCTCTGAACACATAACATGTCGACCCTTGAAGCAGATGGGCTACAGCAGCAGAAGACCACAAAATTGGAAAAATGTTGCCTGGTCTGATAAGTCTCGATTTCTGCTGCGACATTCAGATGGTAGAGTCAGAATTTGGTGTAAACAACATGAAAGCATGGATCCATCCTGACTTGTATCAACAGTTCAGGCTGCTGCTGGTGGTGTAATGGTGTGGAGGATATATTCTTGGTACATTTTGGGTTCCTTAGTACCAATTGAGCATTGTTTAAACGCCACAGTCTACCTGAGTATAGTTGCTGACCATGTCCATCACTTTATGACCACAGCGTACCCATCTTCCAATGCCTTATTCCAGCAGGATAACGCATCATGTAACAAAGCTCAAATCATCTCCGACATGACAATGAGTTCACTATACTGAAATGGCCTCCATAGTCACCAGATCTCAATCCAATAGAGCACCTTTGGGATGTGGTGGAACGGGAGAACTACATCATGGATGTTCAGCTGACAAATCTGCAGCAACTGTGTGATGCTATCATGTCAATATGGACCAAAATTGTGTCCAGCACATTGTTGAATCTATGCCACGAAGAATTAAGGCAGTTCTGAAGGCAAAAGGGGGTCTAACCCGGTACTAGCAAGATGTAAATAAGTGGTCAGTAAGTATGTATATAGTTATAAACAATGACAGTTCTTACTGAATGTTTTCTCGATACCTATCCTAATGGAAAGTGCCCCTACTCTTGCTAAGTATGGTTACCTCCTTAGGTGAACACCACAAATATTGCAAACTATTAAATCATATAGAAGTTCAATCCGTTTCTAGTTTGATAATGTTGAATAGAGATTCCACTTGTTGAATCGTGATGTTTTATGAGTTTTACAGGCACACAGTGACCTCATGTCATCTGAGTTGAGCATTGTCCCAGTCATCTCTGCTGTCTGAGAAGTTTGGCGGTGACTGGAGTCCACTCAAAACAATACGGTCAGACTGTTGTTTCAGCGTTAACTTTCAAGCGTTAAAAAGACTCGCGCACGAAGACAACTCTGTGAACGTGGGCTGATAATGACCTCCCTGCTGAATCCGGAGCAGCATTCCCCAGATGTCCCGCTGAGCAGTGCTCAGAGACTTTGATGTTTGCAAGATGCATCTCTCCTTGTAAATATGTACGTTATTGAGAGATGGAACGATGTTGTTGTTGGTTTTATGAAGAGCCTTATGCGTGCTGAATGTTTGAATATTGTGGAGTGAACAGATGGTATGTTTTTCCCATTTTTAGACTTGCCAGAGGCTGCCATCTCCAGCCAGGTCAAGTATAGGAAGTCTCAACTCATCTACTATGATTGCCCTTGGCTGGTAAGAGGAGAAGTGAAAACAAAGATGTCATTTTGAATCTACATTGACAGCCCAGCTGTCATCAAAAGAATCAAATTTTCTATATGTAAACCATTGCAAAGTTTGGTAGCCTTTTCAAAATGCCATTGGTTGTCAACATAATACATTTAACCGATAGTTATTTATAGACTATAGTCTGAAATGACTTTTACCTCTTCAGCGTTCAAAGTTTCAATGAATGTTTACAAGATCCATGCTGCATCTTTAAGAGTGTGAAGTTGCTATATGAGAGGGTTAAGGCTTTTGGGAGCCCCTCCTCTCAACCCCAAGTGTTGACAGCCCACCTGAGTGCAGTGCATGGCCTGCCCAAGGCAAGACCACAGGCGACGTATCTCTCCTGTGGGCCTCCTTCAGGATCCTCCATACCTCACATAGCCCATTACAGCACCCCTGCACCCCTCTCTCCTTCCCACCGTCTGCTTGTAGAAGGGATAGAGAAGATTTATTTGGGGGTGTCCTCAGGCATCCAGGTTTTCAGATGCCACCCCGTGCCACCGCCACAACGGTAAATGACTATTTTTGGAGTGCAAATCTCAACTATGTGACTTTCCGCTCACTGCACTAATGCCCCATGACTGCTGGGCTTTCTAAGGGAGGTATGAGGGAGGAAGACAGGGAGAAAGACGGGGAGGGAGGGGGGGTGTACCTTTAGTTAACTGCAAGACACGTATACCAGACTGCCGCTTTACCACCATCCACCCTACTACATTTCTTGCTGTTTTTTTTTTTCCCCTCTGTCTTTGTGTCTGAGTCTTGACTATCAACATTAATGAGACATTCTTCAGCTGGCCGGATTCACAAAGGAAAGGTGAGGAGGAAACAATATGGTATTCTGGAAGCTCTCTGACTTTCTGCCTATTTGAGTCTTTTTGATATAAATGAAACCCAGAGAGTGGGACGGACGCTGCATATGAAACAGGCCCCTGCATCGTTTGCCCAGTAGAAATATCAGGAGAGAGCAAAACTGTGTATATATCGTGTTGTGCATGCACTTTGCTAATGCGAGGATCGAGAGTTGCTGGAATTGCAGTAATACTTCAATTCATAATTAATAGTATCTGATTTGCCTGATTGCCTTTTAGCAGTAAGGGATTAACTATATCTGCAAGAGATTTAAAAAAATCTGTTAAGTATTTATGATCTTTGATAGAACTATAAACGGCAAAAAGCCATCTCCTTGAATATTGATTATTGCTAATTAAAAATTCATTTTGATAAGGAAGTCGTCAGTCTCTCAACCTCCTCAATATTTTCGCCAGCTTCAAGTTGTCTCTTTGCTTGTGATTTGGGCTAACAGTTAGCAGAGCAAAGCTTAACAAGGCACTCATTAGTTGTCATTAAGATGTATGCTAAAGGCAAAGGACATTGAAGAAATTCAACAGTTGCCCTTCTTTTACACAAAGGTTTATGATGCTAGAGTGTGAGAGCTAGAGAAAAGGTAACAAAAATGTATGTTGTTTCTCCCAAATTATTGTAGATTATGTACAATTTAAGATCTATTGACAGGATATGTGGGCATGCTGTCGATTACCCCTGAACATTTAGATTTGTCCTTCAGTTTAAAAACAACATTAAAAAACAAAAAAACTAAACAAATGAAAAACATGTTTACAGTAATACTTAATATGGATGCCTAGCGGGCAAGTGTGCAGCACTGCGAATAAATAAAATATGCAACTATAACACTGTTTTGAAAGTGTAACCAAAGCACTTTAGCACTTTACACATGTTAGCATTAGACTAGTGTGAAAGAATTTCTTACCGACCTTGTCTGTGCAAAGCTATAAAATATTTATAATTTGAAAAAAGTAAACTCTGTTGCATGCTTTTACTTGGCATTATGGAAGTGACGTAACTAATCTGTAAAGTTTACATAGAGCATCCAAATAAAAAAAAGATTTAGACAACTTTATGCCACAAATAACAAACATTTTTGACTAAAGAACTCAAGCAAGTGCTTTAAAAACATAGAAACTGCACATTTTTGCAAATAAATTCTCAGATTCGCTGGCCTGCGTGGTTTCCTTTGTAAGTGTTTGACTCTTACTGAGAGGGACAAGTTTGACCCGAAATATTCCTTTAGACTCATTCATGTGATTGGTTGAAGAGATTAAGTGATGATTGTTACTATATTGATCATGGCTGTCATATGTAAAAACTATTATATCAAAATTTTTATACTCTTATTTCACTGCTGGCAAAGTCTAAATTAATTCTTAAATGGATAGCTTCCACGCCGTTCCAAACCTGTTCCAGACTTTCTTCTGTGGAACACAAAAGAAGATATTTTGAAGAATGTTTAAACAGTTTTTATCCATACAATGGTCCAAAACATTAGAAAAAAATCATTTTCATTTTTAGGTAAACTATCCATTTAATGACCGCTTTATCATTCCTAACATACTACAGTACTGTTGAATTAATATTAAATGATAAAATATGTGCTAGATGGAGCCATTGCATAGTCATTGGTCTTGTCACTGTCAATAAAAGACTAAAAATAAAAAGTGCACTAGTTTAAAATTCTTTGAGGAAAAGTTTCCCTTGTTCCAGTTTAGCACCTTCAACTTTACACAGCAGCTACTGCATCTTCCCAGAGCTTTGCCCTTTAGCAGACAGAGATTAGTCGCCACTCTCTTCACGACTCTGGATAAGTGAACAAGTCAGCAAGCTTTATCACAGACTGGATTAATCCAACAGCATTTAAAGTCAAGTTGTTTTGCAGTTTATATTATAGATTTACTATATCTGTCATAAAATATGTAAGCTGGGTCATTAGAGAAGTTTTTGTTAGATACACCTCTCTTCATCTCTCTCTCTCTCTCTCTCTCTGAATAACAAGTAAGATGAAGGTGCTGATGACACAATCACAGCCAATCAGAAGATATTTTATGCTTAATGTGGTTATATAGAGTGAAAATTTGGACCAATGAGATTTCAATGAGGGCAGCTGTGTTTTTTTTATTCTTTTAAATGAGTAATAACTTGTTCAGATATATTAAGGCTCGGAACCTAAGTTTCTTCTTAATATAGCACAGCATGTTAAATATCATGGGACTTCCTGCCTACTTGTGTCACATTAGATTACTCAATTCTGTCCCAGTGTTTTGGAAATGTTTTGTTGTGCCATTTTAACTGTGCAAATGAGCTAAAAACCTTTGCTCAGACACAGACAGCATCTTTTTATCTGCGCTTTCCATCGTAACTTTCTTTGGTTTAGATCTCCTGTGGAAGTGGTTAAAGAAACTGTAGACGTCAGGATGTGACCACCATAAATGTACACCATTTTTTTATACTTAATAAATAATTAACACTTATATCAGCAAGGAAACAAAGTGACAGTAAAGACATTTATAACTACAAAAGATTTCCAATTTTAAAATCATAAAAAATCATAAAAATGCACCATGGTTTCTACAAAAACACTAAGCAATACAACCATTTTCAACTGTGATAACAAGAAATGTTTCATGAGCACAAAATCATCATATTAGAATGATTTCTGAAGGATCATGTGACACTAAAGACTGGAATAATGGCTGCTGAAAATTCAGCTTTGCCATCACAGGAATAAATTACATTTTAAAATATTTTAAATGGTTATTTTAAATGGTTATAATATTTTAAAATAATTTCAAAAACAAACAAACAAAAACAAAATCTTACTGATCCAAACATTTGAATGGTAGTGTATGGTCTGTGTATGTGGAATATTCCTTGAATTAAGCCAAGAAAAGAAAATATGATGAAATTACAAAGTGTCTTAACATTATGACATGAGCAGTTTCGCAGAGAGACAGACACTTCGTAATTTAGCAATAATAATCTTTAAATAAGAGTTTTGTAACATTTTTATTAGTTTATAATAAATTGTTTTTTGAACATTGATAACTGACATTCAAACTTTGTCTCTTTTGAAAGCAACACTGATCAAATCCTTTTTGAAGCACATTAGAAACACCGTAATTTCATATTCTTAGCCTGCCATGTTTGCCAGAGTTAGAGTATAGTCAATCTAGATGCATGTATTCACTTTTATCAGGGCCTCTTTGTTTGGCTCATTGCTCTCGCTTTCTGTATTAATGAGTGTGTTTTGCTCTGTGCATTTGCTGCTGTTTGGATTTGTTTGTCTCAGTTTGTTAAGGGTTTAAAAGGCTCGAAATAGCTCCCCCCCCCCCAACCAAATATGGCCAAACATGCTGCCAACCAGGATACTGTTTTTCCTCATGACTGTTCCAGTTTATGAGAACTTGTTCCCACACCTCAAAGCATTTGCTAAGGCCTGCTAATTGACTGTAACGCCTGATGTTGGCTTGAGAACCAGCAAGCGTCAACTTGGACAGTGTACATGCAATTACCACGGCTAACACTGGTCACAACTGGTGTCTTAGCATTTAATGAGTTCTCAAGTTGCAAAATTGTGGCCCGCTTAGAGTCTTCAACTGAGAGTAAACACACTCAAGGGGTTCTAAAGGAGGCCAGAGACTTTACACTTCCAAGGGGATGCAAGAATAACGTACCGCTAAAACCCGTGGGGGCCACTGATGAAATAATAATGTGTTGGGTACAAACATGCAGCTGAAATTTGCACATGAAAATCTGCTGCATGAAAATCTTTGTCTTATATACCGCCTATGACGATTCTTAGTGAAAAGTTAATATGCAAATAGACCCCCCTTGTCTTCTCTTCTTTGAGAGCAGTAGGCCCATTGTCTGGATTATGTTATTGTTTATTTTGTTTATTTTGAAAACAATTAAAGTAGTTGATTATACATTTCATAATTTGTGTTTCAGGAGAGTTACGCTAATGTAGTCTGTTTGAAGATGCTCCTAAGACGGGATCCCCAGTGAAAGGAAGGTACACACTTTTTGCACTAAAAGGATAGTAGTAAATATCATAGTGTGACTAATTGCAATTCATCTAATCAGGACTTCTGTGCATGTCAGTGTTTATATTTAATTAAAACCATTCCATGCTGATTTTCTTGCAGGATTTTAAAGGGGTGGTTGATTATAATTTCACTTTTTTAACTTTAGTTAGTTTGTAATGTTGCTGTTAGAGCATAAACAACGTCTGCAAAGTTACGATGCTCAAAGTTCAATGTAATTGGAGATATTTTCTTTTAAAAAACTTGCTGTTTAAGGACTATAACAAATGGCTGTTAAAGACTTCAGCAAGCTTCTTCTGGGTTAGTGACATCGCTAACCCTAAAATTTACATAAACCCCGCCCCAAGAACACGCAACAAAGAGGGTGAGGCCATGTTGGGCTGCTTTAGAGAAGAGGAAGAGTTGTTGTAGTAGAGTGTTGTTGCCATCCTGTCATTTTATGCCGGACTGCTTCACAAAAACGAGGGTCAATTCAACACTGGATTTGCAACTCCACAGCAACTACATAAATTTATCCACTGTTCAGAAATGTCCATATGAGTTCTATAAGTTGTAACTTCTTCCTGAGTCTCTCCATCAGTGTCCGACTCCGGTTTGAATAATGTAAGTCTGAACACTGTTACTGACAATCGTCATTTTGGCTGTGTGAGATTCTCCAGTTTTGTTGTTGTTGAGCAACAGAAGCGCAAGTTGTTAAAGCTCCGCCCTCTTCTGGAAACCAGGCCGGGAGAAGCAGCTTATTTGCATTTAAAGGGACATACAAAAACGGCGTGTTTTTGCTCACACCCAAATAGGGGCAAATTTGACAAGCTATAATAAATTATCTGTGGGGTATTTTGAGCTCAAACTTCACAAACACATTCTGGGGATACCAGAGACTTATATTACATCCTGTAAAAAGGGCATTATAGGTCCCCTTTAAATGCAGTTGCAGGAAAAAGCACTGTATTGTCTACCTGTACAGACCTCAACCCAGTGTTTTGGCATGACCTTAAAGAAATGGTTAATACTCTCATTATATTTACTCATCCTCATGTTGTTCCAAATCTGGCTTTCTTTCTTCTGTGGAACACAAAAGAAGATATTTTGAAGAATGTTTAAAATGGTTTCCACAATGAAAATCCAAAACAGTTTTATACATTTTTCAAAATATCTTCTTGATCCACTAAAGAAAGAATGGCACAGAGATTTGAAACAACATAAGGGTAAATAAATAATGAGAGACTTTTCATTTATCAGGTGAGCTATCCCTTTAAGTAAACTGTGTCTGTTGTTATGACTCAGATTTTATAAGTACAATCCTGGCAAATTAAAAGTGATCACATACTTTTTCCCGCAACTGTATGCAGCCCCCTACATTGCAGTTATTTCTGCCGAGACATAATGCAGGATGTAGAGTTTCCTTTGACACTGACTTCAGATGGAAATAATGTTCCGTTGACATTAGAGAAACCAACCTCAGGTTGGCTGTTTTTGACCAATCAGCATCTTCTATTTACACTCAATGCTCTCGTTCAACTTTTTGCTGTTTTTTTAATGCACTCTCACCCAACATGGGCCACTCTCTGTTGTTTTTCTTTCCCTCGAATGCCGCTGTGTCTTCCCAGTGCATTCTGAGGCCTCACAATGAAAGAAGTATGAGAACGAAAGAGCGAGAGAGAGAGACATGTCAGCTTGCGCCCTCAGTCACGGCCGGTTAGTTAAAGCAAATGCTGTTGGCCTCCTGAGAGAGCGTGGGCCGGCCGAGGGTGCCAATCACAGCTGTACCCGGGGCTTTCCTGTGTTCCGTTCGCCGCAAGCTACTTTTTATTAATTTAATAAACATCCCACAGAGAGCGGTGAGCTTCAGCCACCGACAGCAGCGCTGCTCAGGTCCTAATGAGAGGAGCTTACTTTAACCCGACACACATAAAGGAGACAACGCCAACAAACGTACCCACACAACCTTTGACAGACACAAACAGACTGTTTAACATCTCGTATTGCAGAATGATGTGGGCCGGCACACACTCAGTCTTATTTATTTATCTAAAACCTCAATCATTAGTATTCAGGGATTGGCAGGCGCTTTGCAGGGGCCAATGGAGAACACCAGGCAGTCGAAAAATAATGATGATCTTACATTAAAAGTGGCTTCTTCCGGCCCTGGTCGGCTCAGCGTGGACAGCAGCGGCAACGGGAGTCATTAAACGTGCCCTCTTCCTCTCAGCTTATGACTATACGCACAGCAACGTGGTTGAAAAAAAAACTCTAACCATTACCATAATGCCTGGATAACGGGGACAAGAGAGTCTAGATGTCAAACACTGGAAAGTGTAAATTCCCCCGTAATAGAAATTTCACTTCTTTGCCTTCATTTCTGTACTTCTCTATGTTCCCTCCTGTTCCCAACCCTCTTTATTTTATACCGCTACATATATTCATGAATTCATGTTTGTGATGAAAACTTATGCGGATTGAGGGTAAAAAAACAAAACAAACATAAAGTGTATTTTGACGAGGATCTGCCTCGTTTCAGTGCCAGAGAGCTGCGCCAGTTTCAGTCCTCGGGGACGCACCAGGACGGTAGACCCTCATTCCATATTTCTCTTTCTCTTTTCTCCTACCCCCTCCATACTGTGCTATCTCTCTCTCCATCCTCTACCTTGGCCCTCCCTCGCTTTTTTCCCCCTCTGTCAAAGTCAGTTACAGACAGAAGATTTCTCCTTCTTAAATAATTCACAGGTTGATTAATAGACTCACAAGGGTATAATTAGACAGGGGAGAGACAGTGGCTAGTGTAACCAGTACAGTGCTTAGGGGAATTAGAGAGTGGGATTAATAAGGAAACCGAGAATACTGCGAGTGTTCAGAAAATGTGTTGGTGGTTCAGGTTGGAGAGTGGAGCGGGTTTGGGATGGGGGAATGGGGGGAGGGATGTGTGCTGTATGAAGCACTTTCTCCAGGAGCAGAGAGCCAACGTTTGTTTGATGTGGAAATTGGACAGTTTGAATCCGTCTCTTTTAATTTTTCACAAGTAACAGGGACCCCCTTGGTATACCACACTTTTCTAAAGGAAATAAAATTAATTTGCCTTTCCTTTTTTGTGGCCCCTTTCTGAAATGTCTTATCCTGCTTCTTATCCCCCCCCCCCCCCCCCCCTTTCCTTTTTATTTGCACTAGTAGATCTATAGGAGGAAGTGCATCTGCTATCATCAGCATATAAACTCAGTGGCGTCGCCTCTAAAACAGGATTTGGGCTACTTTTGCATTCTGAAAAAAGGGACGATTTTTGTTGTGCGAGATTGCCGTTCCTTGCGAAAATCCGCCAGACACATCTCCGCTTCAAATGTAAACAGCTTCTTATCCCTTCGCCTGCACAGAGCAAATCAGAAATGAAACAAAACGTATCAACGCAGAATCCAAAAACACATTTCAGAGACGTTTCTGTTCATCCTTCAGTGAAGAGAGGAGGAGACTTATGGGACTTCACTTATGATGCTGCATATTATTTTGCTGTCTTACCTCTTTCTTTTGTTTCTCATTTAAAAGATGCGTTTGTGAAATGTATTCTCTGTCCTGTCCCATGTGTGCGTTTTGAATGGAAGACAGCAAAATCCGCAGCGTGGTCTGAATGGGTCCACCAAACAGAGCTGGTTGTATTTATCTGCCTCTTTTCTCTCTCGTTTCTCCCATCTGTCTCCCCCAGATGTTTTCTTCTGTTCTCACAATGCATCTGATCTGTCAGTGAAGAAAAGGCAACATGACAGCACTGTTTGCACAAGCTCATCCCGTGCCATTTCATCCTGCGCCGCAAGACATGCATGCAAAGAGCCGCTAGGTGATTCATGATTTGTTTCAGTTTATCTCTTAAAATGAGAATAGTTTGATTAAACTTAATTTGCATTGTTTTGTTAATTTGATTTATTTCTGTTCTTCCATTTGAAATGTAGCTATATAAAACACTACTGTAGTGTCAATACTTGTTGCAAGCTACTTGTGTACTGTAACTTGCTAAGATACAACTTCTCAAAAATTAAAATAATAAAAAATTAAAGTAGCTGAAAAAAGTAGTTTGCTACACTGCAAGCTACTAACAAGAGCTGCAATTTTAAAATATAACATTTAAAAAAACATGATAAAACTACCTAGAACACTAAAATATATATATATATATATATATATATATATATAATTTGTTACCTGTCCCTGGTCTCTAACACTACACTTTACTATAAAATATGATTAATATACGTGTGTGTGTGTATGTGTGTGTGTATGTGTGTGTGTGTGTGTGCATTTTTGTGACATATCAGGACACAAATTTGTATAATGACATGGGTATCACATAGGTATTACAAGGAGAGGGTGAATTATGAGGACATTACCCCATGTCCCCATTTTTCAAAAGGCTTATAAATCATACAGAATGAGTTTTTTTGAGAAAGTAAAAATGTGCACAGTTTCCTGTGATGGGTAGGTTTAGGTGTAGAGTTGGTGTAGGGCGATAGAAAATACGGTTTGTACATTATAAAAACCATTACGCCTATGGAATGTCCTCACAATTCACAAAAACAAACGTTTGTGTGTGTGTGTGTGTGTGTGTACACGCAATCCATGTCCCATTCATGATTTAAATAATTTTTCATAAGAAATCCATAATATTTTAGATGAAACACGTTTTAGTCATAACAAAAAAAACTTTTTACTACTTTGAAGCATTTATATATATATATATATATGTATGCTTTTTTTTATAGTTTTAAAATACATTTTAAATATATGATGATATCATTTATAGAGATTTCTTCCTATATAAATGAACTCAATTAGGGTGACAGCATAAACAAATGTATAAACTGACAATTCTTTTTTTATGCAATATTGCAGTACTTTATCCATGCACATTATTATTATTATTTCCAAAAAATTAATGTGCCTTTATAATCTTTAACTGAAATAATTTTCCCTCCTCTGATGTGTTTATTGGCACGAGTGCAGGACAACCTGTCACTCACATGAGATCACAGCAATAGCAAATCACAACGATCCAATCAATTCTGATGGACAAATCTATTCCCACCTACATTTTTTCATGTTCGAGAAGCCATTTCACTCAGAGATACGTCACAATAGGGAAGAAAGAAATCCATGTCATGACCCCTTTAATTAGCATTGCTATGTTCAGTAGCCTAAAAGAGGGTGCTAGTGTCCCCAGCAGTGTTGGTTTATTTATCTAGGATGGCATTAAAGCTCTGTACACCTGATGAAGGGGGTGTCAGGAGGCCTCTGACAGCCTCAGAGGCTGCTGAGTTTTTGCGATTTGGTTGCTACGCCGCTAGAACAAGGAGAGCCTATGGCAACTTTGAAGTTTTGACAGACGAAGGTCTCTGAACATCCCTTAATCTTGCCTTTCCTCAGACAGTACACACGGCAAGTTCACGCTGTTTGCTTTCTGCTTCTTAATGACACAAACAAACCATTCACCCACCACACATCATAAGATTTCATCTACCTTAATGCAAGCTCTGGGTGATTTCTTCAGACGCAAAAGCCCCTTAACTCTCTCAGAAACTAGCCGTCTCCAAAGAGCGTACGCACGAGTGTGTGGGAAGACGCGGCTTTCCGCTGGGTGCCGATGAGCTCTTGCATGTCGTGTGGGGCTTTTTGATCGTACCTGAGTGTTTTTGTTAGCATGCTACAGGAAACTGCCTGGTGTGATGTGTTGAAAATCAGATCAATAGCTAGCAACTGTAAACGGATGGCTCTGTCAGAACGGATTGTCCTGAAGCAGACATTGACAAGAGACAGACTGTGTGCTTAACATGCCTTCATTAATCAAACTTTATTTTCCTCACAAAACAGAAGTAGAAATAAAAGGGAAATAGGAGCAAGGAGTTTTTTTGTTCATGAACAAAATTTAATTTTACCCCGCTTACCATTAATAATAACCTATGCCCTACTGCCTATATAGGGCATATACTGGTGGGAAGTGTAACTCACCCTACAGCCTACAAACATCCTTAAATTGTGCAGTCTTTCTTTCTTCTTACTTTCCTTCCTTCTGCTGAACACAAAACAAGGATGTGTTGAATAATGTCTCAGTACTTTTATGTTTTAAAGTTTAAAAAAAAAAAAAGTTTTTAAAGTTTTTTTTTTTTTTTTTTTAAGTTTTTAAATATCTTTGTGTATGTGTGTGTGTGTGTGTGTGTGTGTGTGTGTTCCACAGAAGACAGGAAGTTGCTTTACAGGTTTGGAACAATGATGAAGGTGAGTAAATTATGACAAGAAATCTTGGACAATAGTTAATTATGCAGTTTAGACATCATTATACAAAAATATTTAGTATTTTTTTATAATAGGCTGACATTTTTATTCAGCAAGGACACGTTAAATTTATCAGACAATAAAAGATTTCCATTTCAAATAAATTCTGTTGTTTTGAACTTTCTATTCATCAATGAATCCTAAAAGAAATATCATAAATATTAAGCAACACAACTCAATTTTAATAATAATAAGAATTTTGTCTTGAGCACCAGATCATCATATTAGAATGATTTCTGAATGATCATGTGACACTGAAGACTAGAGTAATGATACTGAAAATTCAGCTTTGATAAGAAAATAAAGAAATAAATTACCTTTTTAAAATAGATTAAAATAGAAAACAGTCATTTTAATTTGTAACAATATTACTTTTATTTTGTTTTGTTTTTTTACTTTATTGGCCTTGGTAAGCATTTTACTGACCATAAACTTTTAACTAACTAAACTAATAGATTGATTGATTGATTGATTGAGTGATTGATGACTTTCATTTAAAGGCCAAAGTTTACCAAAATATTAAAATTGTCATTTATTGGAACACAAAGGTATTATGAAAAATGTTGCAATAAAAGTACATGGACTGAACATGAACAAGTTGACTTTCACTGTTTGTCAAAAATCAAATTAGTCACCTTTATTTATATAGCGCTTTTAACAATGCAGATTGTGTCAAAGCAGCTTTACATTGATAACTGGTATATAATTTTGGCTGCACAGCAGCTCTTAAAGAAAATGGTGTCATTGTCCATCTTAAGTAAATTCAGTATTGATTAATTCCGATGTAAGAATCAGTAGTTATTAATTTAGTTAATTTATCTAAATCAGCACTGGAGTAAACAGTGTTGTCATCATCCAGCTCAGTTCAGTTCGCATACAGTGGTGTCAGTGCAGGCAGATCAAAACACTGTTGAATATCAAATGTCAAGTGTCCCCAACTAAGCAAGCCAAAGGTGACAGCGCCATGGAACCCAAACTCCAACAGGTGACATCAGGTGGCAAACAGGTGTTAAAATGGAGAAAAAAACCTTGAGAGAAACCAGGCTCAGTCGGGGGGCCAGTCCTCTGACCAACAGCGAAACAGTGCTTTATAATAAATTATTTTTATTATTATTATTATTAATATCTTCTTTTGTGTTCCACTGAAGAAAGTCAGTCATACAGGTTTGGAATGACATGAGGGTGAGTAAATGATGAAAGTTTTTAATTTTTCACTTTCACAGGTTGTATACTTATGGACCAATAGCTTTGCCAACTTGACACCTGACTCATTTTAGTGACTTCTAGACAATCGTGTTGTGTTGTGTTGTTTTGTTCTAGTCATACCTCCTATATCTCCCACCTTCTGTTCTCCATCTCCCTCTTCCATTTCTTGTTTGTGGCAATTGGAGGGCCAAGTGGAAAGGATGGATTGTCTGGTGTAGTAAGTAAAGTGGAGCGTAGTGGCACAGTGCAGGTGGGCAGGAGAGGGCACAGAGGTTAATTACTCTATTACTGGGTGGCTCAGGCAGGAGCTGTTTAAACAGGACCGAGTCAGCAGGGGATTAGTCCTCATTACTCCAGCTAAAGCTATGCCGCGGACCCTTCCCCCGGCCTCGCACTGCCTCTGGTTTAGACGTGCCAGAGAATATTCATACTTACCCCAGGGGAGAAAGAGAGAGAGTTGGGAAGGCTTGAAAGAGCTGACACAAACATGGAAAGTGGATGAAAGGCAGAAGGAAGGAGAGTTTGAAAGCAGGAAGTGGAAAGAATCAAAGGAAGATTGAGCAAGAGAGAGAGAGAGTGAAGGCAGAGCATCACGATTGTAAATCTTGGCTTAACTTCTCCAGATCTGTGGCATCAACCACCTGAGCTGAGTATTGCAACAATTATCCTTCCAATACCCACACGGACAGATTAACATCTCCACTCCGATTACACCCTGACCTGCTCCCTCTCCTCCCGGCCCAAGGGTGTCTGATGGCACGGGCTGATAATCTTGTTCCTCTTCCTGAAGAGCGTTGTGTGAACTGAAATGGGGTTGAGATTGTGTGCGTGAACTGGACTTGTTGGTCAGTGCGTCAATGAACTGGGTTTGTGGGTCTTTGGATCAAGCTGGATTGTTAATTAAGCTGGTTTGTCTGATAGCAAGAGGTCTTGGTGGGCCAATTTGCTCTAGATGAAACTAATAATTGTTTTTGGGTCACTTTTGAGAGCTTTTGTTTTCATCAGATAGGAAGAAACTTTCCACTGTATCCATGTTTTTGCACAAACCTTCTGCTAAACGTGAACACTATGTTCCCTACAGCTATGCTGGGACTCACTTTACATGTGCAGTATAGCTCACGTGCTTTTGTACACACACACCGGCCCATATACAGTTGCGGCGCTTAATGTTACCAAAATGACCCTATACCCTTTTTTTCTGTGCCTGTTCTGTAGAAGAAGACACTAGAGTGCTAATATACAGCATTAACAATATACATCATGAATGAGTAGTGCACGTGTATAAGGCACATTTGAACTACACAGGTTTAAGTCGCCCTGTATCTTTTCCCAATACCATTTCACTTCTCTCCATCTGTCAACCTTCTTGTTTACCTCTAGCACAACATTTGGGTTCTGGACATAAAAATAGCAGTCAGTTTCTCCAGAGATTTTTTTAATGCTAACATATCAAGGCTCACATATCTGTTATTAGTAGACAATAATACATGGTTCTGCAGAAGCTACAAATCAGTGTTTCTTATCATATATAATTTATTTATTTATTTTAATTGTGTGTTATACTAGTTCTTGGTAGAGGACTACACTACCCAAAATCCACCAGTCAGAGAGGTCATTGTTATTAATTGCAGCAAAAGAGCAATACACTTTAAATATATAGTTTTTCACATAATCAATGACAATAGTCAATAGTTTCATACTGTACCATCTTTTTTTATATGATTTATGCCATTTGCAGTACTTCATGGGAAGAGTTGTTCATTCCCACACAATCTTTTTATACATAGCAATGCACTTTTTATATTTGCTCGAAAAATATAATTTTTTCATTTTTTTTCTTTAAAAAATGAATTTGCTACAAGCTGGAAATATATATATATATATATATATATATATAAAAATTATTTATAAAATTTTTTCTTTTGTCAAATCAACTTAATGTGGTTCAAATAACAATATTTTGCGTTTCTGTTGATTAAACCAATTGCCCTCATTGTAACTCAAATTTTTAATTTCAATGAACTCAAAATTTTAAGGCAACCAGGTAACTTACTTTAAGTTAAACCAACAATTCTTTTTTACAGTGTAGATATAATGTAATGCCATAAATTTAAAAAACACACTTTTGATGGAAAACATATGTACATATGAAAACATACGTAAAACATCACTGATTTGTTTGTAGTTTTCTTTTACTGATGAATCACAAGTTTATCTTTTTCCACTTTTCAAATACCTTGTTGCTTCAAGTCAAAATGTATAATATTTCTCTAAGAACTGATTGATTATTGAACAGTTTTTAAATCCCTATGAAGAAAAAGAATGGGTAAGATGCTTCCGGAAACCATGGCTGCTGCAAAAGTGAGTGGTTATATTGTTGTGGTCTATTAAGTCCTTAAAAAAAAATCGCAAGAAACATACATAATAATAAATCTGTCCCTGATGCTTCAGATGGCAGGAGCTTAAATAGAGCAACAACACATGTGTGAGAGACTGCCAAATAAAATACAATTAGATATGAGAAAAAAAAGCTTAATTTTGAGAGATGCCAGCCCTTCAATATGTGTGATTTAGTTCAAATCCTGGACAGAGCCACCATTATATAATTGAGGAAAAAATCAATGTAAGCAGCTAGACGTGGCCGCTGTGAGCAGGCTTGCATCCATATTGAAAGTGTACAAGATCGATTGGTGTCTGGGATCAGCTTAGCTTCACTACCCTAATCACACACCGTGCTGGTCGATGCCGGAGCCTGAGCTATTGGCACTCACAGCATATGTTAACATTAGTTTTTCTCTGCCTGTTTAAAAGCCACACCTGAGATCTTGGCCATTTACTGGCAAAAAAAAAAACAGGGATTATATTAAAGATTGCCTGAGGTGTGAGTGAGATTGTCTGCCCCGCTGGTTGAGGACATTTGGGTGGGCACTGGAGGAGAGAAAAGTAACACACAGGATATTCATTTTATCGACATTCTGCTGTAGAAACAGGAAGATTTAGCGGGGCTCGACTGTTAAAATTCCCACAGAGCTTTTCGCATGCACACACACACACACATACGCATACAAACACAGGCGGTTTCTCTAAGAGGGATGAAAAGCAGTCAGTCAATACGTGGGTTGATTTGCACTGGAATAAAACTTAGATAAGAAGTCAGATAAATCTATAGGTTTAATCAGTACAATGAGATTTTGATGTTAATGTCCTGAGGTGTTTGTTTCAGTTTAGATCATTGGTGTAGTATCTCATATCTTTTTTAGGCCTATTTGGAATTTCAGACACGCTATAAAATTATTTATTTAGAGTCAACAGGAAACAGCTTTTGCAACCAATTTTTGCTTCTGTGATACATATTTAAGTATATTCAGTTAGAACTAAATGTAGAAGTTTATGCTTTAGAAATTGATTGGAATATAAAGATTTGCTCTTTATTTATTTATTTTATAACAATTTTGATTTCATTTTCAGTTTAAATCTATATAAAACACTGTATCATTAAATCTGAATGACCATAATTAATTAATTTAATTCATTTAAATTTTACTCTTACCAGTGATAGGGGTAACGCATTACAAGTTATAAGTTACATAATCAGATTACTTTTTTCAAGTAACTAGTAACACGTTACTTTTTCAAATAAGTAACACAAGCGGTTTTCACATTTATTGACTGACAGCTCTCTTATCCCATGTTGAGAGAAATCGGGACTGTGCAGAGGTGTTGTGTGCGCTGTGTAAACATGATGGTTATTCTAGACTAGTTGTAGACTAAATGAGAGCATACATTTACTCACTTCTTCTCTTGCATTCTATTCTTCTGTATTCCAAAATGGCAGCACAGCTGAAAGGTTTGTTTGAGCTGTGCCCTCTACTGTACAGGTGTGAATTTGCATTTCCTTCAGCCTGAGGTTTATTCATTTCACTGTTGGTGTGAAAGGACCTTTACATAAACCAAAAATATAAAAATTTTGTTGTTATAAAAACAAACAAACAAACAAACAGCCCAGCCCAGATAAGAAAAAGTAACACAAATGTAACATGTAACAATACTTTCCATAAAAAGTAACTAAGTAATGCAATTAGTTACTTTTTTAGGGAGTAACACAATATTGTAATGCATTACTTTTAAAGGTAACTTTCCCCAACACTGACTCTTACATGCAAGTAACATTTGTGCAGTGACACATCAAAGTTGTAGAAATTGGGTTAAGTTCCCTATTTGTGCATTTTTGGGTTCTTTACCTTGCTAGGCCAGCGTGAAGCCATGCTCTTGAGGGAGATGCATCTAGAACCATAACGTCCCGCAGACCCTCAGATCTGCAGTTGTGCATATTAGGAGCGTTTTAAGCTTCTGATGGGGAAGAGATCATAGCATGCTTCCATATTAATTGCCCTTTGGAATGGCCCAATTATGCTATTAATGGGCCCCGGTGTGAGAACTAATGGCTGGAGACCTTTTTTGCATAGCATTAGCTTAATTGAGCTGCAGATAGAGGCCTAGTGTGACTAGCAGGTCAAGCTAATGTTACCACTGGTCCAGCAGAAGACCTTTAACTGACAGCTATATTAATTAACAGCTATCCAGTTACACAGGCTTTAAAAGAGATGAATTAGTAACATGTTTGGTGAAGCAGCATATTGGTCATCAGCCGAAAAATAAAGCTTATAGGTCTGAAACACAGGATGGTGAAGTCTTTCTACACTGTTAAGCTGCTAAAATATGGAAAAAACAAATATTTGCAAAATATAATTTTGGTTTGTTCTCAGCTTCTTACAGAACTGTGTGTAGTTGATGATGGATTTTATGTGTTTTAATGGCACAAACAGGAATAGTTTGCATAATCTGTGCATCTCAGTAATGCTATTAGCTCTCTTTTTTGGAATAAGTCAGCATTTTACAGTAGAAAAGTCCTCCTACTTACAGAAAGTCCAGCTGCATCAGAAAGTAGGCTGAACGAAGCAGGTCAGGCAGGAAGCTCTTTTGTTATGTAAAGAGCTGCTATTTGATCCTCACGCAGGAAAAAAAAGGAAAAGAAAAGGGAGCCTTTCAGATAAACTTGCCTCATCAGATAATTGAGGATGCCTTCGCTCCAGTTTCTCTCTTTTGCATAAATGTCTGATCAGTTTTCAGAGGCTGATAACGGCACGCCTGTCCTTCTGCTCGCTCCTCTGGAGTTCTGTGGGCTCTCTGAAGCGCTCCGGCAGGGTGGCTGAGCTAAGAAAACATTTGCAGGATGATCTGTCTGATCTTCATCATGTATATATATAACATAATCCATTGAAAATCTCCAGTCTTGCTCAGTGCTCATGATTTTGATGTATGTGTGGCATCTAAACTCCAGCCATGGAGTGTGTATTTTAATATCCATGATGTGTAACAGCTAAAGATTGTTTAGGAGTAGGGGTTAGGGTTAGGGTTCCATGTTCCTTGAACTTGTCTTTTTACTATTCCCATCTATTGATTCACCAGTGGGTGACTTGGTTGGCTAAACACTGGTTAAAAAAGTATTGTTTTTCTTTCTTATTTTATTTTTACTTTCGTATTATACTTGTTTTGTTTTATTCTAGTTTTCCAATAAAAAATATCAAAAACTTAAAACAAGATAAATTTATTATTAAAAATGTTTGTTATTTTTAGTTAATTTTGCTTCTCAGGTAAATTTATGTTGTTATAAAGATCAGTGGTAGACAGTAGTGAAATATTTTTACTTTGCTTAAGTACATTTTTCAAGTGTCTGTACTTTATCAAAGTGTTTTTCTTTGGAAAACTTTTACTTCACAATATTCCAAAGCATAATATTGTACTTTTTACTGCACTACATTTCATATTAAATTTCATTTAATACTTAATTACATTAGAAATCTGGTACTTTCTTACTTTTACTCACAGTAAGTAAAAGCAAGTCAAAGTTTTAATTGAGTACAAGAAAGTACTACATTTTTAATGTACTTAAGTGTTAAAGCCTTCCGTATTCAACTTAAAAAGAAAGCATATCTGACAATGCATCAGTTACGCTTGTTTCAAAAGTTGAATACGGAAGGCGTAGGACGTAGCGTAAGCGTTTTGAACTGCGAGAGGCATTACACTTTCTTCTTAAGTTGAATACGGAAGGTGGTCTGGTGGAAGCTAGTTATTTTACTTTATAATGTGTTAAATATGGATATTTTTCTTACAAACGCATCGCTTTGCTTCAGAATGCCTTTATTAACCTCCCGGAGCCATGTGGAGTACATTTAAGATGGATGGATGCACTTTCTTCAGCTACATACTCGTTGTTTCCCATTCACTGCCATTATAAAGCTTAGTAGCATCTGGATGATTATTAATATAACTCCCGATTGTATTCGACTGAAAAAAGAAAGTCATGTACACCTAGGGTGGCTTGAGGGAGAGTAAATCATGGGGAAATTTTCATTTCAAAGTGAACTAATCCTTTAAAGGTAAATCAACTTTTATTTATGAAATGTAGTGCAGTAAAAAGTACGACATTATGCTTTGGAATGTAATGAAGTAAAAGTTTTCCAAAGAAAAACACTGATAAAGTGCTTGAAAAATGTACTTGAGTACATTAAAAATACTTTACTACTGTCCATATCTGATAAAGATGTTTTGAAAATTTTACTGGAAAACAAGACAACAACACTGATTAAACTTTTTTTTTTTCTCTCTATGAGACTTTTCATGCAAAAGCACATATTGGCGACAAAGCAAACTGCTTCTCCTAAGTTTTGCTGTAATTATACTACACCAGTTTGCATTAATTTTTCTGATTGTGCTCTCGTTCGTTCGCTCTCCAGTAATATTCATCTGTCAGTTGTAGTCGGAACTCTTCCCTTCGCTTCCCTCCTCCCTCTTCCACCTCTTCCTGGTGCCAGTCTTTAACTACTCTCCACGTTGGCCACTGTTCTGCTTGTTACAGGCCCAACACGAGTGCAAACAATCAAAGTCTTTGGGAACACTGAAATATGCATGGCTATCCGTGACAGACAGATAAAGCAGGGCAATTAGCCACGTAATCCTAGAGTGGCGCAAGGACTCGTCAGCCTCAGCTGTCCTCCCTCCCTCTCTCCGGATCTCTTTCCTCGTGCTACTCTCTTGCTCTCTATTAGTTAAATGTACTTTGTGTGTCGGCTCCCCATCAAATCAAGTAACACTTCCTCTAATTGGCTTATAAATTATACAGCTGAGGCAGCATTATAATTTCATCAGTGGTAAACATTGCAGGGGCAGTTGGTAAAGAATCTATCCCTCATTAATTTCTTAATTTGGGTAGATGGAATGAAGAGGACGGGGATGAGTGAGAGAACCAGAGCGACAGAGAGGGGAGGATCGGGTGAACGAAAGAAACTTGCATCACCTTGTGGATGAAGGGGATGGATGGTTAAAAAAACCAGGAGGATGTTGCTGGCGCTTTTGTTAATAAATGTCAGATATACGATCCAAAGGTTTTGTCGGTCGCTCTTCCTGTGAATTCCAGGCAATGGCTCCCTTCCTATGACTTTTCTCACTCACGCATCGTTTTCCCCATTTTCTCCCTTTGTGTTCTTTTTTTACTCTGACTCTATGAATATTTCATAGCAAAGGTCATAAATATTCATTCCAATAGCTTTGCATAGTAGTTATTACCGGTATTTCTTTTTAAAAAACAAAAATACTCATTATAAATTCTTCATACTCTTTCCCTGAAATAATTACAAGTGCGGATATACCGAAATGCGCACACACACACACACACACACACACACCCTCGCAGCGAGTGCTTTGTACCATTGCTTTATGAAGTGGAGACAAATGAATTTACAGTTCAGTCACAAGTTACTTCTTCGAGCTGCTGCTGTGCCTCTTTAAAGGACACACCACTGAGATATACATTTTATTCTCAAGAATAGTTATTAACTTTTAACATATTACCATATTTAAGGCATTTACGATGCATACAATGCTAAACTCGCATCTAAAGGGCTGTGTTAATCCTCTACCTGCAGGTCGCTGAAAATTCAGGTAATTTATGCGGAAACTGTCCTAATGACATATGCTTGGAGTTGGAGTTGAATGCATCCGCGTGAGTTTGTATCCTGACTGGGTCCCATCTGTCTCCGCTCCGCTCATGCTGTAGATTTGGACTGGCTGCTTCCACCTCCTGTCAGATTAAACACGAAAACATATGAATGACTGACTGCTAACCGCTTCCATTGTCATGTCACGTTAAGTCTCTTGAGTTCCTGCCGTTTTGATTGCTCATTTCGACCATTTCTGGGACTTTTGTGCAGGGCAGGTTAATCTTGACGTTGTCTGATCTTTGGGAGACGTACAGTATTTTTAAGCAGTCTTAAAAATGAGGGCTTCCTTGTGTCTCTGTGGTGAAAGCCAACATGAAAGGATTCGGAAAGAGTGGGAGAATCTTCAGAGGGGAAGTGCGCTGCCGAAATGGTGTGAAATGCAAACGCCCAATGGCTGTTCTTTCATGGCTTTTATTCAATAAAACAGAGCTCTTTTTATGTAAGCCTTTTGAGTCTGACATATAACACCCACACTCAGACAGGATCAGATGTGGCTTTGCCACTGGATGATGATTATTATTAGACATTTCTAAATTTGATAATTTTTTGAATGATCATTGGATTTAACAGAATCATCTACGTAGATTGGAACTATTATATTAGTTTCAGTGTAGAGCTGCTGTGCAGGTGCATGATGTAAGTGCTAAAACATGTCCTGCTGTGCTGTTGTTGTCTGTTTTCATTTCTGGCAGTTGTCAACGTAAAATTCAGAAAACTTTTTTTCTTGCATATTTGTAAATCTGTTTACCAGTCTAGCATCTTTGATCCTTTAAATATACATAAATATATAGGGACATAAATATATAGACACACACACACACAATCCCCATGACACTTCCTCTTGTCCGTGGTTGTGTGTTCAGTGTGTAGCGAATGACTTTAATTAATGTCGTAAAGCAGAGCTCTGGTCATGGCCTTTGTGAGGTTCTGCATTAGTTCCACCTGAGCTGCTGCACAACGCAGAACAAGCAGAAAGACTGACTATTGACATCTCGCACTCCCTCATGCACTCATATCAGCCAGTCACGGGTCACTGACTCCATCCCAGCGGGTCCATGTACCCGTTAAAGGGCCGTGTTAACAGCCTGATTTCAGAGTCTGCAGGAAAAACCAGGGGTCCCTAGACAGCCCCCAGACAGACTTAATTACTGATGAATTACTGAAGTCTGAGGGAACACTTCTACAAAGCATACTTGAGACGAAATGTATTCAGATGGGAAAATTGATGTATATACACTACGGAGTGAAGCCACATCAGAAAATCAACCGCTTTAGAAGCTATTTTCTTTTCCCCCTGTATGACTCCTAATCACACATACATATACATGTATATGCATATTATATTGTGAAACTTCTTTTTGGTGTCAGAAAACTAATGAATGCAATTGTTGAATAAACTGGTTAAGAAGACTACATTAACACACAATTTTGGGGCCTATTCAGACCTAAATAGGCAATTATACTGTACTATATATACATTATTTTAAACATATTTAATGGTTTGTTTTATGAATTATGTTCTAACAGCCTTTGGCTGTTTGGAAAGAAAGAAAAAATTTAAATTGTCATGGTCCAGAAGCTAGTTTTACTTAAAAATGACTTCTCCTTAAAATAATATTTCAAGTAATTTATGTATTTATTCACTTGTAACTCCTACAAACTAAAATGGAGTGATTGTTACTAAAAGCATAAAATGTCAAAAAAATGTAAAATCACAAATCACAACTGTTATTTATGCATAAATGCAAATAATCATTTCTATAAATGAATAAATATAATTGATACCAATATAACTGACCTATAAAAAGGTCATAATGAGAAATATAGAGAAATGAGAAATTTCTTATATATATACTGTACATTAATCACAGTGTGACTTTTGTAACACATCAAATTTACATGCTTTTTGGTTCTAAAAAACAGGATATAAATAAAGGTCAATAAATAAAATTGAAAAATTGTAGCACAAAAAGAAAAGCTTCAGTGCAAGAAGAACGAATGACTTCTTAGCGTTTTGTTTGGGCTTAACAAATTAGGCATTTAACGAAAGGTGATGTATATCAAAATATGTTAACTAACAAAAGAAAATGAGATTAAATAATATAAAAATCTGTCTGTTATCTGTTTAAAGCACAAAGCCACGAACACAGAAGTTATGAATATTTCATACAGAGAAAAGAACGAAACCTCCTTTTGAAGTCTTGAAAGAGCACACACAAAGAGGAAAGAGGAGGGGGCCGTAATTATTGTCAAAATGTTTTTTGACAGATCGTTATATTAAAGAAGTAGGAGGTTCTGCCAAACAGAGCTAACCTCTTCAACAGGAGAAGTCTCCACCTATCAACAAAGCTAGCACTCAAACCAAAAGGCCAAGATCCATTTGACAATCTAATAACTAGGAAAGAAAATACACGGCAGGGGGAAAAAAAAGTTGGAATTTCAATCACGTTTGCAGTTATAATCTAATCTGTGACATTTAGCACCTGCGGCTATTAATATGCACTGTATATTATGTGTACAATTGAAATCCAAATATCTTTTCATTTTCTTTTAAAGCGTCATCCTAGTACATCATTTAAAAACAGCTTTCAAATTCATGTTATTAGATGCTTATCGCAATATGTCAGTGAACAAATTTGCTGTGACATGCAGCAGACGGCATTTGAGGTTCTGAGCACTGCCTTTGTGTTCTAGTCTGTCTTTGATTAATACATAATGCACGTTATTACCTCATAATCAAACACCCCTTACATGTTGCATTACCAATTGTAATGATATGGCAACATTTCAGAACGCATTGTAATGAAGGCGGCCCTCTCTATGAATAATAAAATCAAGAACAACTAAACAAACACCCCGATTACTTTAGTTTTAAGCCCTCTGATAGTACTGAATGCTTTCAGTGATGCTGAATGAAAGATAGGGAGTCGAATTGTAATTATCAGGCCATCTTTATCGCGGGATACCATCCGAAACCTAAGACAGGGCTGCCGACTAGCCCCGAGGCAAGCTATCATCTTCAGTGACACTAGAGAGAGCGCAGGGCAAGGCGACAAGATGTACCGTGATAAGAACGGACATGGCGGAGAGCATTCTGAGGGTCCAACCAGTCCATCTTTGATCACCACTGACCCCTATATGTTAGCAATGTTGGGGTTAGCAACATGGGACATCAGGGTACATGGCCTGCATGTGTTTTCCCTGCGACCCACAAAAAAAGGGGCTAACTATATTTAACAATATGCACTCAAGCTCACTATCTTAATTAAAATGGGTATCACATATGCGGCTGGGATCCATTCCTCATTACAGTTGTATCTCATTAGAGTTTGGCCCTTTGGAGGGGCTGGATCGGTTTTAAAACCGTTTTCTATCTGTCTCCCTGTTTTTCATTTCCTTGTACAGTCGTTTTCTCTTCCTTCAGGCCAAGGAAAAGTCATTATTTGGAGATGGGGGAGTTTGCGGATACATAGAAATGTTCCCAAAGCCAATTAGGAAATGGATTTATTTAAACCAATTAAAATCAGCCACAGGAAGAGCGTGCATTTTTAATGCAAAAGTAGAATGTCATGGCAGCATAACATTAAGAAATTAAAAATATTCAGCAAATATATACAATAGAATAATTTATTAACACATATAGTCACAGTTTTCATGAAAATCTCTTTTTAGCTAAAGCTTGGCTTTAAAATAAAGATCTATTAATAAAAAAAAAAAATCTTCCAAATGTCTTATATTACAAAATAATTAGTGAATACTTTATAGACTTTCTCTTTCAAGTAATAAAAGGCATTTTAGTCATTTATGTGGGATGTAGGCCACTTGAGGAATCCAGTTCTCAGCTGTGGAGATTTTGTCATCTTTAGCCCCGCTGCTTTAGTAGAGAGGGGAGTCACAAAAGATGCAGGGACTTTGGAGGATTTTCTTGATCCACTCTGAATCTGAAAAGGCGAGAATTTTTCTGTTGTTAAGCATAATCATTTACGTATTTGTCAAATTTAGGTGGTTTTCTACATTTGTTCATATAATGCATTTGGCAAATGTTATAAATGCAACAGGACTGTCAACTTTTCATGCTAGCAAAATCGATACAAATAACAGTGGGGGAAAAAACAGCAAATACAAATATGCATCATTCATTTAAAAAAGCCAAATATTAATATAAATATTGACAAATTAAAACAATGACATGTTGCATTCAAGTATTTCTTAACTTAATTTTTCCAAGAAATTACTCAAGTAAGAAGTAATAGAATTTTTTCTTAATATTGTTATCTGATCAGTATTAACAACAGGATTAAAGTACTGTATTGAACAAGGCCAAATGCATAAATCCAATATTGACACATTTGTCTAGCCTGTTTACAGTCATTTTTTTTTTTTTTTTTTTACATTAAAGGATTAGTTCACTTCAGAATTAAAATTTCCTGATAATTTATGTAATCTCACCTCCATGTCATCCAAGATGTTTATGTCTTTCTTTCTTTCTTCAGTCGAAAAGAAATTAAGGTTTTTGAGGAAAACATTCCAGGATTTCTCTCCATATAGTGGACTTCAACAAGGTCCAAAGTGCAGTTTCAATGCAGCTTCAAAGGGCTCTACATGTTCCCAGCCAATGAATAAGGTTCTTATCTAGCGAAACAATCTGCCATTTTCTAAAAAAAAAAAAAATTAAAATTGATATACTTTAACCACAAATGCTCATCTTGCACTGCTCTGCAATGTGCCACGCATTCCGTAATCACGTTGGAAAGGTCACGCGTGATGTAGGCGGAAGCACCGTGGTAGGGCGAAAAACTTCAAAATCGTCCGACATCTTTTTTTTTTATACCTTTTTTTGTAAAAGCCGTTACTTAATCTTTGCACATTAGCTTTGTAGACACTGGATCGGTACTTAAGCCTAAGTCACATGTGACCTTTTCAACGTGATTACGTGATGCGTGGCACGTCGCAGAGCTAATGGAAGATGAGCATTTGTGGTTAAAAAGTATATAAATTTACATTTTTTTAGAAAATGACCGATCATTTCGCTAAACAAGACCCTTATTCCTTGGCTGGGATGATGTAGAGCCCTTTGAAGCTGCACTGAAACTGCAATTTGGACCTTCAACCCGTTGTACTCTGAGGAAGTCTACTATGTGGAGAAAAATCCTGTAATGTTTTCCTCAAAAACCTTAATTTCTTTTCGAATGAAGAAAGAAAGAAAGAAATAAACATCTTGGATAAATTATAATGAAATTTTAATTCTGAAATGAACTAATCCTTTAATGCCTCACCAAGATGGGCCTTTTGACCAAAAAGTGCATGTGAATATTTGAAACCGGCCGCCTGCCAGTCAGAATTGAAGAAGACATACTATTAACATATCATTTTAATATCAACTTGGTACCGAAGTACCAGTACATTTGACATCCTAAGCTTGCACTGCTGTGGGGCAGCAGAGTTTTTGTTTTGTGTGTGTGCAAGGTTCCTGCTGCATTACATAAAGCCTAAGTGTGTGCTGCTATGTGGTTCTGAATGGAGATATGATACAGCATTATGGCTCACCCTCGGGCTCTGCTACTGAGGCAATACTGTCCTGCAATAGACAGCGGCGGTATGTCACACCCTGACAGGCCTGATATGACAGCGCACACCTTAGGGAGGAAGAAGGAAAGAGAAAGAAAGACGGAAAGAGACAGTTAGACACATGAACAGAAACGGCAGGGGAAGATTTAGATCAGTACTTGGCAGAGATCAGAATGACAGCAATGAAGCAACTATTTCCCTGATACACCATTAGGGGCAGTAATCTCCTTTCAGTCAGGCCGATGGATGAAATGTCACACAAGGGGCTTGAAAGTGGGTCAAATCTACTCAAAACCTATTCAACAACTACATATAGTCCAAAGCAGAAAAGGCGACTGTATACCCACAGGTGAAATTTCCTCCCTTTTCATGTCTGTTCATGGCACATTTATCTGGACCTACAAACTAATTGTAGTCTGCTAGGCTCCTGTTTGGGCTTTACATTCTGGTATTCATAAGGTGAATAAGTGTAGAATATGAATAATACCTAAAATTACACAAATTATCAAAAATGAATCCATTCATCCAAATTTGCAATATGTGTCGGACTTGAGCCAAGAACAGTGTCACTTCACTTAGCACTGCAAAATATAGCTTGTGTTATTGAACCAGCTGTAAAATAGTAAAATAAATTTTTTATTTTGTATGCCAAATTAAGCAAAATACAGCATTCCAGATTACAGTGCAAATTAATGTATGACAGAGTTTATGAAAATATAATTTTTTATAACAGTAACAATTTCATTTAACACTCTGTCCCATGAATCATTTAGTACTTTTCATTACATTTATTATTCATACTTTTAATTATATATATTAGAATTTTATAATGATATATCACAGAATATTTATGGTTACACACCTTAGCCATCTGTGCCCATTCTTACACTCTGCCTGTTTGCAGTCCGTGAAAGGAAGAACTTCTTTACAGAGGCTGCAATGCTCAGGAAATGTCTGTTTGTTCATCTTATTCATGATATGACCTATCAGCACCTGTGAAGGTCACACATCAAATAGAAAAAAAGATTGACATTTAAGGTATATTTCTAAGAGTTCATTCATTGCATGAATTTTTTTATTTGCCAATTAACACAAGCACAATAAACGCCCACCTTTTTATTCCTTGATCATCCACTTTCATGATCTTAAAATGCAAATGCTTTCAAAAGTTTGAAATAAAATAGATTTGAAAGAAGTCTCTTATGCTCACCAGGGGCGAATTTATTTGATTAAAAATACTGTGATACAGTACATTACATACATTACAATACAAAAATACAGTGAAGACTGAAGTGTTGAATTCAGCTTTGCTATCACAGAAATCAATTACATTTTTAAAAAATGTATTAGAATTTAAAACAGTTATTTTAGATTGTAATATTTCACATTATTACTGTTTTTACTGTTGTTTGATCAGCTAAATGCAGCCTTCACTCAAAAAATGATTTTACGAAAAAATAACATTTAATGTTTGTTTAATTTACTTAAGTAAATGAAGTTAATCCAACACAATTCTTTTCAACCAGTTTACTTAATCCATTTGAGTTGAGAGTACATAAATGATTTCAGTTGTTTTAAAATAGCATTATAGAAACTAGGAACAGGATTTCCCCTTCCCATCATGCTTTGCACAGGGCTGGATAGGGTAAAATGTTAAATCTAGATAAAATGTTATTTTATGCATTTTTTTTATATCAGATTTGAAAGATTTTGTATAAACTATTCTTGTTAGATAACATTTGTAAAGGTTGTAAAATAATAGAAGGATAATTAAACTTAAAAGTTTTGAACAAAATTAAGAATGTTAACCTGATTCAACTGAATGGCATTAAATTAACCTTATATAATAAACTTAAGTTTACTGAAATAAATAATGTTAATTAAATGCAACATAACTTTTTTTTTTAACAGGTTCCACGTATCTGGGATAAGTAAATCCAACATATAATTTGAGTGTTGGTGAGCATAACAGACTTATTTCAAAAAACCTTTAAAAATCTTAATTATTCTAAACGTTTGGTCGTTAGTGCATAAAGCAACTATATTTGTTTCAGTAAGAAGGGGGCTCACCTTGGCCGCCCGGTCTTCATTAGCAGGGTCATTTGTGAGGAAGTCACACACACCTTTGGTAGGTATACATGTATTCTGAGTGACGCAGGTGTGCAGGTATACCTCGCCCAGCACCTTCTTCATGTTCTCGCGAATCAGTTGGGACTCCACCTCTTCCATCCTGCTGCCGATCTCCCTCATTTGTTCCTCATTGGACTGCCTTTCGGCATCCCCCTGCCTGAGCTCCTCTAGAGCAGAGATCTCTACCATCTCGCCTTCATCACCTCCACCCGCCTCCTCATCCACAGCAAACACTTTACCATCTCTATAGGTCGGCCGCCACAGGGCCTCCGAAGGGGTTTTCTGCATGGACTTGTAGAGCGCTCTGAGAAGGAAAAGCTTAAAACGCCATAAGTAGGTGGACCCTGAGGTTTGAAGCTTCTCATCTAGATTGTTCTGGAGGACCGAAGGGATGCTTTTGTCCTTCAATATCTGCCATCGCAGCAAGTCCAGCAAATCAGTCTTTCTGAAGAGACTGGGCATCTGAGACTCGAGCAGCTCAGCAGCCGCTTCATCTGGAGTCTTAAGGGTGATAAACTGCACCTGGTATGTCCGATTGACAGGGTGGAGCCCATTGATCATGCCCTCATTCGAGATGAGAGACAAGTAGGCACCGTTTGGACTGACGGATATGCCATGTATCCGTCGACCTGCAACTCCCTCTGGCAGAACAACCTCCTCTTGTTTAAACTCAACAGCAACATCTGTGAAAACAGCCGTGAGCTTCTTTACCTTACCATCTAGTGAGCAGGTGAAAATGGTTCCGTTGTTATGACTGACTGTCATGGATATGATAGAGGTGGAATGAAGACCTGTGAAATGGGAATTGTGAACGTTGAGACCAGCTTTGGAGATCAGCAACAAGCACCAGAATACATAAGGACCTCGTGCAGCAACCACTAGGCTGCAGTTGCATTTCTGGTGCGGATGGAAGAGTGTAATGCATTTGATGTTGTGGACGGGTATCTGGTCCCTATCCTGCCACAAAACCACAGGTTGCCTGAGGGTGAAGTAACCCTTCACTGCCTTGAGGTTGACTGGAAGGATCTTTACAGGTCCAACTGAGCTGCCGATGATCAGTCCGCTCATCTTCCGCCCATTATGCTCATATTCCCACCAGGTGAGCACGCTTGGTGACAACACTCCAGATTTGATGGTGTTGCAAGACACCACCGAATCCTTTCCCTGTAGGGGCAAGCTAAACTGCCACACCACCACATCTCCATTCTCCATAAGTACAGCCAGAAGTACGGTGCTGACATCTTTACATGCATTATCGGTCTGAACTTGTTGCATATTGCACAGACTAGACCACTCCATGCGCATTGGCGTCTGCATGCGATACCGCCGTTGCAGTTCATCCAAGTCTTTAATGGAGTTTGGAGGTGAGCCGTCGTTCTGAGCAGAGTAGTTCCTGGATTTTAACATTTCCCCATAAAGTTCTGTAAGGTCCATGAGAGGCATCCACTGCAAACGCAAATGACTGCTGTGGATTGTGAGACGATTGTCCAGTGTTAAGGAAGCAAGAAGACAGCGGCCGTGTTTGTCACAGCCTAATGGTGACCAGCTGGTGTACTTCACACCATGGAGACGTCCACTTTGAGGACTGATGACTCGGTCTGCCATTATCATTTGGCCTATAACTGGATCTTTACTCCTTGCAAAGTTATCTTTAACATTCTGCACCTCCTTTTCTGGGCCCACCTGTAACAAAAATATAAAGAAGACATTAAATGAATTGTGTACAAATATTTCTTGCTTCATAATAAGAAATACATTTGAAAAATGTCATTTTAGAAAGTCTTTTATTTACATAGAGTCAGGGAGGGATTAAAATCTGTTCACATGATTAGTAAAAATGGTCACATGAAATCAAGTCTCATTTTCATATATAGTTCAAAACTAGGGTAAAATACATCAACTCTTTTGGTACATTTTGGTCACAAATGTTATTTGTGTAATAATTAAAACAGTAACATTTGTAAACAAACTGGGGTTAACAAAAACTCTTACTTTAAAAAGAGTTGTTGATGTATTTACACAGAATGGTGAACTATAAATCAACGTCTTTACTTCATGTGAACATTTTTACATTCTGGTATAAACTGTCACATGACCAGAGCTGTTTAATTCCAGTTTGTCCTGGTCAAAGCTCCATAAAAATAAGCATTTAAAATACATGTCACAATACAGATTCAACTACCATACTTGGTACATATAATATTTAAAAAGTGTATTAAGATGTAATTAAGATCGCTCTGTCTCATAAATCTTTATCACAGGACACTGATACACTGACACATAGCCCTGTTTTGAACAAAAAAAAATCCTAATTGACTAACATGATAAAATAGCATATTTCCAGTAATGTTACATTAAATCAAATCACTCCCCACAATTAACTGAAAATGTTTAAATTATGCTACTTAATGTTTGCATATTTCGCGTCTAACTGCGCATCTGAGCAGTTTTTCATTAGCTCCCCACTTGTTACAATTATGATCAGAAAGGCATGCAGTTTGTGCTGGGAAAATTGGGGATTAAAGTGGATAATTCTTCACAGACGATTAACGCTTGTTTTGCACATTTTGAGATGTCATGTCACGTCAAAACATGGTTTAGGCTTGGCAACATGGTTGCAACAGTGCACGTCAGTTGGTACCATAAAGCAACGAGAACGCGCGCGCACAGTAGTTACCTTAAGTTCACAAGCGGTGTCCGGCACGGGGATGTGAGTGCGATGCAGCACCATATTTTGACTGAGACTGTGTATGTCACACACCAGCTCCAGGAGAGTCACGCTGTTAGTGCTGGAGGCCGCCAGTCTGTGATCCTCTGCCCACGACAGGGGCTCCAGACCGCTAACTGGACTCAGCAATTTAATCGCTGGATCACGCAGCAGCACCACAGGACCCTGTCCAGCCCAAAAATCATTGTCCCGTGCCGATTGGGCTTCAGACGCGGTGTCTGTTTGCTCAGAGGTACTATTTGAGCCTAAAGCCGCCATTTTTCTGTATAAATAAAAAGCCCGTCTCCAGGAAGTTACGGTGCCGGAGGAGGAGGGATTTCACGAGCGCGGCAAGGGCTGGGTTGCCAGATTGACAATAGTCACTCTTGAAACAATTGGTGGTTGTTTGTTTGTTTATTTAAATAATAATAACAATAATAATGATGAATTACTATATATTATCCTAATATACCACACTATATTATTATTATTATTATTCGTTTTAACTAAATGTAATATTTTATATATTACTGAATGCCCCAATAAGTGTCAGTCAGTAGATATCAGTGTTCACTCTGTGGGAAAGATGCAATATTGACTGAGGAGTTGAAACACTATTAGAATTTTTGTTTGTTTCTTTGTTTAATTTTGATATATAACATCCACACAAGCTTTTTAATCTACATGATTAAAAAAAAAATCTAGAAACGTCATGACAAATCAGACAAGGTGGGTAATCTTTTTCACTTTGTGCCTCTGCCGGACACACAAAGATTGTACTACATTTGCCACAGCAAATCTCACAATATGTTTTAGAGGTGTTGGGCTATATTTTATGTATATAATCTTGTATCCAATTTTAGTTGCTTTATTATTAATATATCCTGTATTTTACTACAATATGTGCTATATGTTTACCATTTTTAAATAAAATTAAATGAGGGAGGGTAGTGGTAATGGGTGATGATAATGATATGAAATTATCATTCTAAAATGCTATAATTTATAGCAGATAAATATGAGAATTTTAAATCAAAGTTTGGGGTACAAGTACAGTTTAGCGTGCCTGTTTTTGAATCATAGGTATCACTACACACAATATATCATCAATTTAATGTTTTTTTAATGTTCTTAATATTGGGCAGAGAGCCAGTCTCAGCTGTGCTAAGTGTTTAAATTACATATGTCATTCTAAATTGTGAAGCATTTGTCATTTGATACGCTGACATAATCCATCAGCTGAAAACTCAGACACTATTCATCTGATGTCAGAGAGACAGGAGAAAGATCATTAATTGGTTGGGAGCATATGAGAACGGTCAGGAGCCCTAACTGTGTGACCAAGTTGCAGGATATGTGTAATTAACAGCCACAAGCTTTGATCTGTCTAGTATTCCCACCTGGAAAGGGTTGAAAAGGAGCAGTGTCCTCTTTCCTTTCTGAATTGCAGTCTTTGGCAAAGACTCCACTCACAAGACGCAAAGAAACTGAGTTGTCAAAAGTATTTAGCAATGTGAAGGTTTCCTCTGTAATAAAACAAATCGGTACAAATCTATGAAACAAACATGTAATTGTGGCACTAACATTTTACTCTTCCCTCCATCTATCTGTCATTTGTCTCAATAATAATTTGAATGCGGGGCCTTTGTGTATTTCAGTCTTAATGAAGCATGTATAGTATGAATATTTCAGTGACCTGCTGTGCATAATTTTCTGGGTTTTGACACAGGGGTTTTGACACCGGTTTGTGGGATTGTTGGATTAAACATTCATCCGTACTTGTCTCTTAGATTCACTTTACGCATTTAAGCAGGTCTAGTCCTACAGGGTTGCTCGACGTATCAGAACACAATGTGCCTCATCTTGTTTGTTCCTGGCTGATTGGATGTGCTGTTTTGTCTTTGCAAACAGTGGGAGATTTGCTTTCTCTAAAATGTACTTGGTAAGTTTCTGTAATATGAGTACAGTTTACAAATATGCTTTGTATTATATTTATGATAGTATTTGTTCATTTAAGTTAGTTCTAGTATGCGCATAGAGGACCTGATAATGTTATTTTAATATAATTTTATAATGAAAACAGGGTATTTCTTTCCTTATTTACGATAATTTTCTTAAATTAAAATGATGATCGATGTATTATCACTGAGTATACACTGCAACAGTGTGCTTGCATCATCGTTTTGTTTTGCTGCTTGTACTGAATTATTTGCAATCAGAGCTGCATTAGTAGATACTAACCTGAGCATTTTTATTGTTTCAATTGCAGACCTCTTCTCAACTGAGCCATTTGCACATATCCTGCCCGAACTCTTATGGGAAACTGTGACGGATGGTTCATCATACTTGTTTTAATTATTCAGCTGTGCAGACAGCACCCTGGGGAGACGTGCTGCGGCGCATTACAAAAAACACACATTCAGTGATATAATCATAATGATGATAATGAAATGTATTTAGAGCACATCAGTGCCTCCCTCTCTCTCTTTCCCTCTGCCTCTTGCCGCTCTGGTGGGAGGATACGAGCGCTGTTTGACGCAGAAGAGGCAAGTTTGCTGTGCTCTGGCCCCCGGTGGCTCCTTGTGGAGGCCTGCAGTGCCCCGCACGATGGCTCACCGGAGATTAGCCGTCAGAGCAGAGGGCTTTGCATACCTCATGTGCCGTCAACTGCGAAGGCTTACCTGACAGGTGTTGCTCTCGCTCAGATCTGTTGTGTCCTCCTGAGCTAAAGCTTCGATGGGGCGCCCGTGGGTAAGAGAAACCTTCCTTCCTACTGTCAGTCATCACAGGCCACACAGTCAGGCCAAAGCCAAATCTCTCCTCAATGAGAGCTCAATGATGTCTGATCAGTGTGGCACAAAAACACCCTGGGCGCTGCTTGAAGAGTCCTTGCTTAAATATGTCATTGAGCGTTGCAAACTTTTCGAGAAAACAAGTTTTTCCGGGAGTGCTACGTGTGATGGCTTATCATTGCAAATGTAAGTACTGTGCAAATGTAAATGTTTTCAAATGTAATATTTGGGTTTATTGGGAGTCTCCGCACGGAGTTCACCTACTTCCAACAACGAAGAGTTGACCTGTTTGTTCTGTTTGTATACACTCACTGGAGAGTTTGTGAAATAAGAAAATCTAAGTAGTTTTGTACTGTATTAAATTGTGCCGTCAGGTTAAGCTACCCTTCTCCTCACAATTGCAGCATATTAACAGAAACAGGGACTTAAGGGTGCTAAAAACAGCAGAAGAGACAAATGAATGATCACATGTATGCGCAGTGATAATAGATTAATAATTCATAGCCCTTTATGATTAATTAAAACAGGCCTCAGGTCCTGTGGCAGGTACAGCCTGAAACACAGTCTGACATTCCCATGCGATCCTCAGAACATCTGAACATCTGAACTCTCTCCCTTCTTCTGTCCCCAGTCCAGGTGGAAGACCTGTTCAGATATCTCCAGTGGCAAGCAATCTTTACTTTGGGGACTGTAAGTGCAAAGTGTAATTTTTTTTTTCTTTCTTTCTAAGACTTGCCGGTGTGGGGATGCTGAATATAGTACAATCAAGGGCCTATTTATAGCGAACAGGGCACATTGACTTATGAACAAATTATGTAATTTATTGACCTCACCTTCGCTCTTTTGTGTAGTAGCATCCCTGGCTGCTATGCACAAATAATGTTATTTACGGGCACTGCTCTATAATGCCATTTATACTGTTTTGTATTGTATATTGTATATTGTTGTATTGTATGTGAAACTCTGTTCTAGCAGTTTTGGAACTTTGTATATCAGCACTTCTCTCCTCGTTTCTTTCTTTTGGGTTAAAGTTTAAAGGGTTAGTTCACCCCAAAATGAAATTTCTGTCATTAAGTACTCACCCTCATGTCGTTCCAAACCCGTAGGACCTTCATTCATCTTCAGAACACAAATTAAGATATTTTTTAATGAAATCTGAGAGGTTTTTTATCTCCCATTAGAAAGCAACGAAATTACTACATTCAAGGTCCAGAAAAGTAGTAAAGACATTGTTAAAATAGTCAACGTGACTACAGTGGTTCAACCTTAATGTTATGAAGCAAGAGAATACTTTTTGTGCGCAAACACAAAACAAAAATAATGGCTTTATTCAACAATTTCCTCTCTACCCTGTCATTCTCCTATGCAGTTTACAGTGAAGACACGTTGCAGAGCTTCCATGTTCTACGTCAGAATGCTAACTCTCTACTGGCCGGCTCCTTTGTCAGCATCACACGCATGCGTTGTCGTGCTCACGCCAATAATGAGCTGGTATTTGGACGTAATCACGGAAATGCTTCACTGCATCAACTGCGTAGGAGACTGACAGGGTAGAGAAGAAATTGTTGAATAAAGTCGTTATTTTTGTTTTGTTTTTGCACACAAAAAGTATTCTTATCGCTTCAAAACATTAAGGTTGAACCACTGCAGTCACTTTGACTATTTTAACAATGTCTTTACTACTTTTCTGGACCATGAATGTGGTAATATCGTTACTTTCTATGGGAGATAAAAAACCTCTTGGACTTCATCGAAAATATCTTAGTTTGTGTTCCGAAGTCCAATGTCTTGCGGGTTTGGACTGACATAAGGGTGAGTAATTAATGACGCAGATGAATACATGTAAATGGTTGTATCCTTTATATTAACATCAATAAAACACTGTTTTTTCCGTCCTCAGAAAACGGTCCAAGAAAAGAGCAAAGTTGTAAAGGGTTCCTGACTATTCCTCTGTCGGATAGTGAACTGTGGCTGTCTCTCTGCCTGGTCCTGGCAGCTGGTGGTGGGCAGGGCATGCCCTGTGGCAGTGCTAGGGGAGAGCCGGGAGGACCAGGTCTTAGGCCTGCTCTCACCCTTGTCTCGCCTGTGCTAATGCAATAAGGCCGGGCCGCCCATATGGCACTTGTGGGAACAGTGGGACTCTGGAGGCTGGCACAGGGAGCCACTACTCTGCTGTTAGATATTAAAGAGGACAGGTCCTCACCGGGCTCTGCCCACAGCCGGACAGTGTAATGGATGGGTTTGGTGATTGGACAGCACTTGGAGCGGCCTGTGTGAACCCACCAATGAGCAGAGCCAAATTGTTGCAGCTGTGAAAATTCAGGCCCGGAGAGTGTCCTTGACAAGTTTTGTTGATGCATTTTCCATTGGTTACATCTGCTAAAACATGTAAAGTCTAATTAGAATAGATGTTTAGAACTAGATCCAGATTCCCATATTCCATTGGTGGCACCCAACACATCTTTGTGGACCACATTTAGGATCAACAGGTGACTCTAAAGTTTAATAAACAAGCCTCTCTATTCTGAATCAAGGTGATGATGATGATGTATAGTCCGTTGTGGTTTGAGGGTGGTAGTACACGCCCAGCAGGACAACAGAACGTCCTTCAAGGGGAGCTCAAGGAAAAGTTTCCTTGCCAGAATCCATCAATGAGGCTAATGGAGAGAATGTGGATCAGGGCCGGAAAAGGGAGTGGACTGCAGTGGGGCGAACCAGTATACTTGGCACTAAATGTGGCTTGCTGTACGATTTTCTACATTTTAATAGATAAAACTTGGCCAGGTGGAGCATTGCAAGATGAGGCAAGTTCACATAACCAGAGCAAATGCTCAAGCTCACTTCTTTTATATATTATACCACACACGCTGTGCACAAATGGAACTTGTAGCAATTTGTAACAACCCCTAAAAAAAGAAAGTAGATCATTATGTGAAAGTCAGCAAAAAAATTTCCTTTTGACATAATGGTGCCTCGTTTTCCTGTATGAATATTCCCGTACATGCTCATGCCAGACTGCTAAACAGGTCACTCTCCTTCCTCTCCTGCCACCCACCTCCCTGGATCTGGAACAAAAGCCAACCTCCCCCATCTCTCCCCCCTTCTCTCCTGTCTCTCTGTTTTATTGGTGACAGCTGCCGCGAAACAAACTCGCGGAGTGAGAGAAATGATGTGTCAGTGGAAGGTCCTTTAGCCTGCGCCGCTAATCTGTCACACGCGGTTTGTTGTTTACTGTTCCTCCGGCTCGCTGACCGGCCGTCGACGAGAGTAGTGCCGTAATGGCGACAGATGCTGACCCGCAGAAGTGTGAATCTTGCCGATTTCCCCCTGCTGCCAACCTGTAAATTACAGCTATCGGGAGTAATTAGACCCGATAAAACCCTTCCAAGCTTCACCCCCCGTGTACCACCCTGACTCGCGCTCTCTCTCTCTCTCACTCTTGCTCTTACTCTCTCTCTCTCTTGGCCTGCCAGTGACACGAGATAGGGGGATTTGAGAGGCACAAGGTTGCTGGCATTGACCGATCCCACCGTTAACCTGTCTCTGACACCTTCTCCCCTTATTACTCTGGCACTGCCATCCTCAACAGGCTTTAAGGGACAGACAGTAGACCAGACACAAGAAAAATAAAGCTACATCTCCACAAAACCTGCACCTGCAACTCTTTCCAGGTACATTTAATACAGCAAAAGAAGTACAATTTTGCAATATTTCATCATGTTTGTGCAAAAGTGCAATTTCTATGAGCACTTGAAATGATGCCACTTGGCAAGTCAAGCTGTGCCATTTTTGGCAAGCTGATTGAGCGGAATATGGTGAAAGTCATTGAGGCCATACTGTCCATACTAACAAAATAATGCCCCTCAAATTGTTTGACTCACTTAGACCCTGTCCCAGATACCGAAGCCTTTTTAGTCCTTCATGTGTACTGGACGACCATCTCAAGTCCCCAAGTACACGTCAAGTGTGCCATTTGGTACTGAATTTCAAAGGCTTATACCAGTTGGACAATCCCAGTCCCTACTTAAACAAAGTGCCCTGTAATAATTTGAGTAGATATTGCTGACAAGCTCAGAAGACAAACAGTTGTTTTTGCTTTCAAGAAAAAAACTAAGAAAGAAGAAACTGACAATAATGCAATGCCCTGAGAAGATGCCCGACTGTGGGTTGGCACTCAGCCTTTTCCCTCTCCATGTCCTCCTCATAAGTCCTGGTGCACGTCACTGCCGTCTGCTGCCAGGCCCAGCCGTAAAGAAAACTGAGTTCATGGCCCTTTAAGTAACTCACCTAGTGCTAAAGGTCACACAGCCAGGTCTTGTCATCCCCACCCTCTCTGTCTCCCTGCTCCCTCTTCCTCCTCCTGCTCTGCCATCCCTCAGTGCCCACTTCCTGACCATCAGAGCCAATCGCCAACCGCCCTTGCCTCCTCCGCCACCAATGCGGAGCAGCAATCTGTCACCCAGGCACTGGAGGACGCCACCCTGCTGGCCCCCTTCCGCACACCACCGTAATGGCTTCTGGCATCCCACAAGAGAAGGATAATAAACACAAATGAAGAGTGAGTGTTTGGGATAGAAATGGACAGAGAAGCCCTAAAGGGGCAGTTAGTTTAGAATCACCCTTTACTTTCGGACTGCCCCTAGCCACCCTCCCCACTCACCTCCGCTCTGTAAAGCTCTTGCTCATCCTCTCCACGCCACCCTGCTTTGGCCCCGTCGCTTTGCACGATACTTCAGTGAATAAATGAGTCGTTTTAATCCGACTGACAAGCTGGCATTGCCCAACCCTGCCCTCCATCTGTACTGGCCGCCAGCTCAGCGGCAGGCCCTGGGCAGCTCCATGTGCCAATCCAACACACACACAGCTTATCCTGGCGGCCGCTTCAGGGACAGACGGGATAGAGCTCCATGCGGCTACTACCCATCCACACCAAAGAGCTATTTATATAAGAAAAGGATTAACTGTCACAATCTTTGATGGACAGCAACATGGATTGAAAAGGGGCTTGTTAATTATTCATTGATTTCTGGTGGTTGGGGCATGTGGAATCTTTCTAGCTTCCTGTGTAGTCACATTGTGTTGAGTTTAAGCAGGCAAATTTTAGGGAACTTGTTTAGGTAAGGGCATCCTATGAGTGTGTTTACTGTTTACTTAGTTTGACACATTAGATAAGTTTTAAGAGGTTTTTACCATGGTGTTCTTGTTGCTCAGTTGATGGAGCATGACGCTAGCAACACCAAGACTGTGGGTTTGATTCCCAGGGAACAACTAATTAATTGTGTTCTTTAAGATGTACAGTGAACCTGATGTGTACAAAACTACAGCTAGGGGCGTACAGTATGTAGCACATTACCCAGAATAGTTCATTATTTGGTGATATTTAAAGTATTAAAATACTTTAATATGTAGTAAAACTACAAACTTAGTTATATTAACTGTACATCAAATGTAAGTAATATTCAATGATAGACCATTGAAATATTGGAAATGAATGCACATTCTGAGGTAGTAATGTGGCCATAAGCTAATATCCTTATTCATTAATATTCATATACTTGACTCACGTAGAGTCATAACATATTTGAGTTGGGCAAAGTCAGATCCTAAAGGTTTTGAAATGATAATTAACCATGAAAAGGTCATGGTTCAGATATTATAGACAATAGATTTTCATCCTTATGTTACACAGTATTTAGCAGTCAAAGCCTGATCCAAGTGAAAAAGTGTCTAACCCAGATTTTAGAGAATCACATTCACATTCCCTCCACTCAGGGGTTAATTCTGCTCTGTTGTCCTTGGCACACTGTGGGCATACTGCAGCATGGCATAGTTCTCTCGCTCTCTCTCTGCCTCTATCCTCTCTATCCTCTCCCAGCAGTGGGGGGTGGACAGAAACACTGGCAAAAGAAGGCACTGAAACCCTCTGCTCCATTTCCTCTCTGCTCTCCACTTGTCTCTCTGTTTGCTTTGCTCCCTCTTCTCTCTTGGCCAGGTGGCACCTCTTAAACATGGCCCAGGAACGTTTGAGTGGCCGATTAAGCATGGGGCTTTTCTCCTGTGTAGCAGTAATGAGTCAGGTGAGAAAGGGTGTACTCTGTGTCAACCATCACGCCATCGATTTCTGTTTTTACACTGATTTAGGATGAGTGACACTGATGAAAATGAAACCTCTGTGATTATTTACTCATTCCCATGCTGTTCCCAACCCATATGACGTACTTTCTTCCATTTGATTATAGTAGGAAAAGTTTAGTGGAAAGTGGTGGCAGTAGCTGAACAGCCAATCAGAATGATCAGATGGCCCGACTGACCAACGAGCTCTGATGCCGATTCAACATGTCGAATTGGCCGGAAAAAAGCAGATGAGGACCAACTTCAGCCGACGGTGCGGAACACACTGAGAAAACGTAGTCGTCCTACGAACAAAAACTGCCCGACGGCCGATCGTCGGCTTGGTGTGTTCCGGGCTTTAAACATACTCCACACGTCTCCAGGGGGTTAATAAAATCCTACTGAAGTGAAGCGATGCATTTGTGTAAGACAAATATCCATATTTAACAAATTATAAAGTAAAATATCTAGCTTCCACCAGACTGCCTTCTGTATTCAACTGAGGTTTTTCTTAAGTTGAATAGGGAAGGTGTAGGACGTAGCGTAAGTGTTTTGAACTGCAAGAGGTATTACACTTTCTTCCTAAGTTGAATACGGAAGGCAGTCTGGTGGAAGCTAGATATTTTACTTTATAACTTGTTAAATATGGATATTTTTCTTACACAAACACATTGCTTCACTTCAGAAGGCCTTTATTAACCCCCCAGAGCTGTGTGGAGTATGTTTATGATGGATGGATGCACTTTCTGCAGCTTCACAGCATCATACTTGTTGTTTCCCATTCACTGCCATTATAAAGCTTAGATGTGTCAGGATATTTATTAATATAACTCCGATTGTGTTAATCGGAAAGAATAAAGTCATATACACCTAGGATGGTTTGAGGGTAAGTAAAGTGAATCTAACCTTTAAGCATCACTGATGTCAAACCTGGAGAAATGTAACTATGCATACCAAGTTTGCATGAATTTATATGGGATTTTAAAGCTGTTTTCAGTGCTTTATATTTTGTTTTGTTCCTCACACAAAACTAACGTGTATGGTTTCAGGAGACTTGGAATATAGAGTATAGAGTATATATATATATATTTTTTTTTGTACTTTTTCAAGCATGACACCCACTGGATGCTGTTTTTGTTGTATGAAAATTTGTTCCGTGTATATATGTAAATGATGACAGAATCTTAATTTTTCTGTGAAATACTTCTTCAGTGAGAAAACACAAAACTGTAGATCAGCACTGCTTCAAGCATTACCACTCCAATGTGAGACTTCCTGCAGAGCCAATGATGGCTTAGTGTCACAACACGAGATCATGACTGTTTGAGTAGCCAGTGCTAAACCACAGCTGGTGAGTTTCTTCCTTTTGATGATGGGTGTTCACATCAAAAGGGCTTGTAAACAGAAGGGGGTGTTTAACAGCCTTTTGTTGAAAAGCTGATCTATCCTTATTTGCATGGCTGTAACAGTACTGTGCCACAAACTGTTCACTAAACTGTGTGTTGTTTGTTCTTCTGCGAGTCGCTCGAAATAAATCTCAGTAGGGGTTGACGACACTCATATTTAACAGCCGTGGCGTGATGAAGCTTTTGGGGCTTTTTTTGAAGTACAGCAATAGAAGCTCTTTTCCTTTATAGTGGCATCCAATCAACTCCCTGAGACCAAAAAGCGCATCAATTGATTATTTAGGTTACCACCCGTCCATGACAGCTGTGTAGCAGCGGAGCCCAAATAGAAATAAATCATTGACTTTTTTTCTCAATTAAGTAGGTTAATAACTGAAAATGGCATGTAATGTTTTATTTAACTTTGGGGCAGGGACAGTGAAAAGGGCCAGCACATGTTATGGAGGGCTGAGGGAGGCGCAGCGAGCTTCATTTGCTCTGGGGTGCGAGCGGAGCTAAGGACTCCGAGAATGATACCCGCCCCTTAGGCCATTCCATATTAAACAAGTGCTTTGTAAGTGTGCCGTCATTACTATTCATCACAAATAAATACTTAAGCACAAAGAGCTTAGTGCCCCGCTGTTATACAGTTCTCCATTATTACTGCGGCCCGGCCGTCTGGCTGCCTGCTCGGCTGCACTGTGCCCAGACTCTTCCTGTGTCCTTCAGCCTTCTGGAGCGAGAGAAAGAGAGGGAGGGTGACATATATGCCTGTCCAGCCTTCCTGCCAGTGCCCTTTAAGCAGGTAAGCTGCCAAGTTGTGTGTCTCATGGGCTTTGCTGTCCACAAACTGCACTCTCATACCCCCTTCTCTCTTTTTCTTTTGCTCTCTCTCTGTCTTTCCTGCTTGCTTTCTCTTATGCATACACATCTCAAATCTCCTTTTTCTTACTCTTTATTCACCTCCCTGTCATAGCCAGGCAAACACAGATTCTGCAGAAGAAAATGTACAAGCACCATTGAGGGTGAATACATCACCTGCAATATTCAGATTATTGGTCAAATAATAAAACTTGTGTGTTGCAGTGATTTAACCACAGGTAAAGTGTATTAAAAACTGTATTAAAATCACTGTAATTATTGCTTTTATTAAAAAAAAAAAAAAAACATAGTTATGCTATTTGCCTTTGCTGGTTATTGTCTGTATCTGAAGCCTACTAAGTTGCAATAAAATTTGATTAAAAATGGGTAGAAAATTTGAAAATGAAACATGCATGGATGAATCGTTTACAATATGATCAATAAGATGCATTTAGAAAATAGATAGGAATTTTCATTTCATGCCAACCTTAATAATGATTTGCATGAAGTGTTTTTGTATGAAAGGGATAGCCTAGTTCACCCGAAAATGAAAATTCCATTAACAGCTACGCAAATGACACTTTGACACTTCAAAAAGTTCATAAAGAGATCGTAAAACTAATTGAGTGGTTTAGTCCAAATTTCCTGAAGAGTAAGTGATTGAGTAATCACTTTTTATGATGAACAAATTTAATTTAGGCTTATATTCACATATAAACATTAATCAACTCACACATCAGTTGTGGTAGACTGAAGCTGAAACATGTTTGCTTGACATGTGTGAGAACCAATGAGGTTCATTCTCGTGTGTTACGGAGCACGTTTGAGCTTTCGCAAGAACCAACAAGGTTTGTTCTTAAGCATCAAGCTGTATGTTTGAGCTTCTGTTTATGTTCGCTGATCAATGTTTATCTGTGAATAAAAGCCTAAATTGAATCTGTTCATCATATAAACCAATCGCTCAATTCATATGGATTAGTTTTACGATCTCTTTATGAACTTTTTGAAGCGTCAGTCGTAGTTGCGTAACTGTCAGTGGACGGACAGAAAGCTCTCAGATTTCATTAAAAAGATCTTCAATTGTGTTCTGAAGATGAACGAAGGTCTTACGGGTGTGGAACGACATGAGGGTGAGTAATTAATGACACAATTTTCATTTTCAGGTGAACTAACTTTTTAATGTACTTTCTAAAGATTCAGGCTTTCAAAGATACTATAATGTCTAATGATCTTAAAACAAATACAAATGAGCTTTAAAGATATCCAAGCAAGTATTTGGTGACTTTAATGCTTATTTCCCAGTAGAAATTGAGTCATGAGTTTGAAAAAAAAAGAAATCATTTTTATTCATTAATATCCCTCCAAGCACCCTTTTCCTTCTTTTAACCAACCACTGAACCGCGTAAGATTTTGGGATAGTTGGTGAAGGATCTTTACTGCCTTCAAAATCCAACCAGATGAAGGCATCTTAGTAGACAAGATGTTACACAAATATTGCATTTGGGACGCGACTTGTTGCTTTCCTACCTCTTTATACTTCCTGCAGCATTTTTTTAGCTTTTGGAAATAGATTATGCAGTTAACAGCTTGCATTTATAGTCAGCTTACAACCGCTCATTCAATCAGAATGTTTCATTTTTATAATAATCGCAGCTTTTATATTTGGTCCTCCAAATCTTGAACATTTGGTTACATCTTTGACAAGCACACATACGTACAAAGACTAGGCACGCCGCCGGAGTAGGCCAAACTCCAATCCCTCTTTGCTACGGGTTTTTTGGAAGGTGATCTAGCTCATTCTCTTTGCATCCGTCCCAGGCAGCAGTACGCTGGGCTGGGTTGGCCATGCTGCTGGCTGGCTGGCAGAGTTTGGCGCGCGGACTGCGCTCTGGATGTGTGCTGATGAATTGCAGGCACGATGCGGGCCGGCAGCCGGCGAGGAGAACCACCAAGCGGCCGTCAGGCCCCATCAGCGTCTACCTCTGTGAAGGGGAAATTGCAGAGACAGCACTGACAACTTAATTTAACACCGAGCTGAGTGAGACTGCGCACTGGATAATTGATAATGCTGCCACAGACACACACACACACACACACAAACAGACACAAAGACCACAAAGCATCCTTTTAGAGTGACAGATTCTTTGCTGAGATTAGCCTGTTATATTTAAGATTAGAATTTCTTTCCATTCAAAGTAATTTAAAAACAGACTATTTAAAGGGTTAGTTCACCCAAAAATTAAAATGTGTCATTAATAACTCACCCTCATGTCATTCCACACCCATAAGACCTTTGTTCATCTTCGGAACACAAATTAAGATATTTTTGATAAAATCCGATGGCTCAGTGAGGCCTGCAGTTTTATACGCGCTCCGAACTACTGATTCAAAACAAAACATTCATAAAGCTCTGAAGCTTTATGAACTGTTTTAAATACGTCTTTAGTACCTTTCTTTCTGGGCATTGAAAGTGTTAATGATCTTGCTGGCAATGAAGGCCTTGCTGAGCCATTGGATTTAATAAAAAAATATCTTAATTTGTTTTGAAGATGAACGAAGGTCTTACGGGTGTGGAACGACATGAGTGTGAGTAATTAATGACAGAATTTTCATTTTTGAGTAAACTAACCCTTTAACAGACAAAAGAAAATTGATTAAATTCAGCTTGCCGATATCTAGTTAACTTGCTAATAAGGGTTGCAGATAAAATAACATTAAAAGTACACATTTTTGTAAATCCAGTAATTATTTCTTCGTCAAAAGCACATTTATCATACTTTGTAAACATGACTTTGTTTCATGGCAGACTGATGCCCTTCTCCTGGAAGTCCATAAGGTCAGCCAGTTAGATTGGAACTTCCGATTTTGACCATCTCTTTCCATTTTTGTGTCCAATTTGCATCAGATGGTCAGTGAACAGACTGTGGGAGGTCTATAGCTGGGAAATAGAAATGGTTTATATTTTATATTTACTCATTTTGCACTTGATTTTATCCAAAGTTACAGCACATAAGGTAGGCTGTGCATCTTATCAAAAGAATATAAAAACATGCATCAGTTAATTCTTCAGCTGTAGTGCTTTAAACTCACATCGTGTTTACGTCTTTATTCGTCAATGAAATCAAAATTCGAGGAGCTGCTATTGATATATATGTTGTTTTTTTTAAACAGCGATTTCTTTTCTCTTGTGTGCGATGGATTCGATAAATTTTGCAGGTGGAGACAGAATGCAAGCATTTCCCGTGGGCCTAACACATATATACCGTTCTGAAATATTACATCAGTTTTTGTAGATAAGCAGAGCGGAGTGTGAAGGCTTTGAACAGACCTACACTGGTCCCTCCTCACACTTCAGGCAGCGCACAGCACCGAGAACTAAATAAAACCCAGGCCTAGCGAATCCCTTCAGCGAGTCAGGCAGCCATAATCCCCTTTTAATTTCCTTTTGGAGCCTTCGCCAGGGCTCCGTCTAAAGCCGGCTGTCCGTGATGACACAGTGGCCCTGGTGACAGTGCAGGGCTATGGGGGTCTTTACGGGGATCCAGGCGAGGAATATACAATAACCAAGCGAGGTCTTTTCAGCCTTTATACGGCCTGCTTTCTGTTTGCCCAGCACTCCGAGGGGGATTTTCTGTGTCATACACACATACAAACACACTCTCTCCCTTCTACCCCTCTTACACACACACACACACACACTTCCTTCTGTGCGCAAGGCCTTGCACACACACACACTCCTTCGGAAGCAGACCCAAGGTAAAGTTTCTCTGTATAAAGCTATTTATATCTTAATTTATACAGGTTGGCTGTGATGTATGGGTCACACGGCCCGCTCCGCTCAATCCCTCTCAATCCCACAATGCCCAGTGTAATATTTCCTCTTGAACAGCAATTTATTTTTCTCCTGTAGAGGAGTTATTTAAAAGAAAAGGTCTCATCATTAAAATGTATGCTTTTGCAGCACGGCTGAGCTAAAGGGCAGCTGGCGCATTCCCTGTTCTCCAGCTGAAACGGAGACGGGAAGAGTCCACGCAGACCGGCACAACAGGAGAGAGAGAGCATGTCTTTGTAACATATTTGCCCAAAAGGTGGGTTCAGACCAACAAAATGGAGAGGGTTAAAGTTATCCCGGGAGATGAATGGATTTCTCCTGACATTTACCGTTGTATGGTGTACCGTATATCTCCCACATGTGATATTACTGAATGTGAAGTTTGCGGTGGTCATGTGCTCTCACACATTCTCAGATATACTGTCTTTTTTTAAGTATCTAGTTGTTTTACCTTCATAGCAGGAATTCTTTCCGTAAAATGTCTTTGGAGGCTGTGTTGTATGTAACCCTCTCATCACCTGAAGACGTTCTCCTGCTTGAGTCTGGCGTTTTTATCCCATCCACCAGCTGAAGTAATTAAAGGGTTATTAGTAAACAGATACTCATGCTCACTTACCACTGCCAACTGTCTCATACCATCTGCTGCCGGTGTGTGTGTGTGTGTGTGTGTGTGTGTGTGTTTGTGCACTTGACTTTAGGAAGAGCTGAAGGAGTAGGCATCTGTGTTCACTGTGTAGGTATCACACTGTTTTATCTATCTATCTATCTATCTATCTATCTATGTATCGTTCTAACTATCTATCGTTCTATCTATCTATTGTTCGATCCATCCATCAATATATCCATCCATCCATCCATCCATCCATCCACCGTTCTATCTATTGTTCCATCCATCCATCCATCATGCTATTGTTCCATCCATCGATATATATATTGTTCCATCCATCCATCGTTTTATCATCATCCATCTATTGTTTATCATCATCCATCCATCCATTTTATCATCATCCAATCAATCCATACATCCATCGTTTTATCATCATCCAATCCATCCATCCATCGTTCTATCTGTTGTTCCATCCATCCATCCATCCATCCATCCATCCATCCATCCATCCATCCATCCATCCATCCATCTATTCATCATTCTATTGTTCCATCCATACATCTTTCTGTCTATCATTTTATCATCATCATCCATCCATCATTCTATCTATTGTTCCATCCATCCATCCATCCATCTTGCATTAATTTCACTATTATATCTATCTATCTATCTATCTATCTATCTATCTATCTATCTATCTATCTATCTATCTATCTATCTATCTATCTATCTCAGATCAAATCATCCATGTTTAAATGTATGTGTGTGTGTGTGTGTTTATATGTCTGTGTTTACCTATGCTGTGGTTCTGGCACAGTGTTGATTCCAAGGCAACCATTACTTTTTTATTGCATTTTCAGGCAACTGCATTTTCTCGCTTTGCCTGTATCCTCCACCTTGCCTCTCCACCCCCTCCCATCTCCCCTCTCCATCCTCGCTGTTTTTTTTTCTGTAATATTGAAGGGATTAACCCTGCTGGCCCCTTGGTGGTTACTGTTTCATTTTATTCTTATTAAAATCTTAAGAGCCTTCTTTAATATTCCTGTATGATACTACCTCAATAATCTAGCTCTATTCCTCTTTCCCTTTGTGTATTTGTGTGCCTGTGTGCACCTTTGAGTGTGTATGTGTGTTTCTTTTTCTGCCTGCTATATGTGTTCACAAGTGCACAGCTGTTGATAACCAGTGAGCAGCGTATAATAGATGTGATGATTATGAACATGTGCTTGAATTTGTTCACGTTTATGTGCATGAGAATGATTATATTTTATAATAATCATAATTATCTGAATTCACGATCCTTGCCATACTATGCCTGACAGATGTAATGATTTAGTGCTATTTTTTTCCAGGCCTTCAGCTCACCCGTAATGCTGTAATACTCCTGTTCAGCAGCAAACAGCGATCTACAGAAAACTGCATTGATTTTGTGACACCTCAGGTTTGAGTACAGTAGCGAACATGAATACTGTTGTCACAGCAAAGCTTGCTGGATCACTCTCTCATTTCTGCACCAGTTTCCATGACCTGAGGCAGATTATGTAGCAACGTGTTTTTCTAGCACAAATCACAGAGAGTCTGAAGATGTCTTTGTGCTGAGAGTTTCCATTATCAAACTATTCAGAGTGTCTTTGTCATCTAGAAACTGTCACCTGTCTTTACTGATGATCATTTCTCCTCCATTTACTATACAACATTTTTGGGTTTTGATAGAAAAAAAAAAAATTTTAAATTGTTATTTTATACAGGTTGATGCTGATTTTGACATGTAGCCTATTCCTTAGCACACCTGATTTGGGTTGGAGGATAAAAAAAACAAGTTCATTTTCTATTAAATAGTTTTTTGTAACTACAGGATTTATCTTGCAATCATACAAAATCATACGAAAACATTTAATTCATGCTACAAAACTTAGTTATTGTGTTATGTGCCAAAACACATGCAATTTGCTTAAATCAATAAGAAATTCAAATCTGATGTGAACAAGAAACTGTACAGAGATCTGAAAGTGATTGAGATTAGAGAAACTCCTTTTATTTAAATTCCTTCAACTGCTCAATAAGCCTTGCTGAAGAATACAGTAATGTACAGCCCTCCCACCCTCATGTATTTTAGTGCTTGTAAAAGACAAGAATATTTCTCCTCTCTATTCACTGGCAAACAGAAACCAATTCCTCCTCCCCCCTCCACATCCACCGCACAGAGGTCGAATTGTCAAAATAACTCTTTTTATTACAGTTCATAAACACAGATTCCCCCAGTGGCCTTGAGAAATTTCACATAAATTTTGATCAAACAGACGTCAGCTTTCTTGGTTTTAAGCACCTGTCACAACGTGCGAAAATAGGCCTACTCAATCACAAGCAAAGAAAACAGTGGGAAAATAGAGCAAATGCCACAGTGTCACCGTTATATTAAGTCATTATTGTCCAGAATACCCAGGGAATGGATCTCATATGATACAATAAGTTTCTCTTTCATTCTCTTGTATGAATTCTTCCTCCCTGGTAAACTTTGAGGCTTATAGTTAATGAGTCAGAATTCACTGGTGCGTTTATGAGCCTTGAAAAATGCCTGAAAATAGACAGTAGAGAGGGGTAGTGAGGAAAAAGGTCTCATGTATGTCCCTATGGCTGTATTTCTCATGGTTAATGCTTTGTCCCTTTCATTTAAATTCTGTCAGGAGTGACAGTATGAAGTCTTTGTTGATCATAGGTCCACGCAGAATATTTCATGATTCTAAATATGGTAAAATCTATATATTAATTAGTAGCTGAAAGCATTATTCAGTATTCTGCTGCATTCCTTGAGTGTTCATGAGAGTTTAAGTTTTCATACCTGGTCTTTTTCAGGGGTCTGAGTGCGGTTTGCGTGATAATTTGGCCCATGTGTGAACACTCCAAACGATCTCAGACCCCTTTAAAGTAGACTGAACCGAGAACATCTCAGGAGGTGGTCTGAGTTCGGTTTGATTTCATGTTAAGGTGATGATACATGGGTCAACTTTTTTAACAATGTTGCCGAGCAATGTTGCTTGGGCACTTTCCCAAATTTATATTTGGATACTTTAGGTCGGTCGTGGGCAATTTTTTGAGATCCACCAATAGATCCTTTTCACGGACTGTGATGACGCGTTTTAACAGTCATCAATATCGTAAATCCTGCAATGTTTTTTATATTTTCATTTTTTTTTAAATGTATGTACATTTTATAACACTATACTTAGTATTATATCACCTTTGCATCAAATTACAAAAAAACTAGTTAACGCTGCTGTGAGGGTGTTTCTAATACAGCGGGAGTGACGGTAAAAATTACATCTTTCTCTCTTCTGACTGCTGTTATCAATCGCTCTCTATTTTTTTTCTTCTTTTGAAAGATGTGAAAACATTTGTGGAGTTTTTCTTTTGCTATTTGAGCAAATGGAAACATAAAAAATATATTTAATGTATTCTCTCATTCACCGCTATAGAATTTTACCCAACTATGATGACTTCCGCTTCTGAGAAACCCGGAAATGTGAAAAGGGTCTATCAGAATGCTAGCAGTGTATGATTAGTGGTTAGATAGGTCACCAACTAAATATAATGTGAATCATTACAATTCACTATTATTACACTTTTGTAATAATCAAGGTTTAATAGATCCCTGGCGTGAATCAAACCCTTGTCTAAGACAGTTTTCTTGGTTTAAACCTGATGCCTCTAGCAAGTCCCGAATTGACTTTTGGTTAATTTCATAAAAATAAACCTTTCCGTAACAAGGGTTATTGGAAGTTTAACTCTAACCTTCTCCGGAATATAGGTTATATGAAATTGGTCAAAGATATAATTTCAAATATTATTAATGATAATAGCCTGGTTTCCTGGATAAATAAATGGGAATTTTTTAAATACAAACTTCGGCAGTTATCTATTTTGTATAGTAGACAACTAAACAAATCTTACATTTTATAAGAGACTGTCACAGTCTCCAGATCAGTCACCAGCACTACATTTCCCAGCATCCCTCCTGTTCCTCACCTGCACTCGATCATCAATCACCCACACCTGAAGACCATCATCATCACTACCACTCATCAGCACTCCCTTTATAAGCAGTCACTATCCTCACCACTGTGTCCTGTCTCGTATGTTCTAGTATTGTGTTGTGTGTGTTTACCTGTTTCTGTATTATCTTCCATTGGATTACTAAGTAAAGACTTGTTTGAAATTCATCTTCTTTGTCATGTGTTTTCTGCGCAAGCAACCTGTTACAGAAGACTGGACCACTCTAATGGATGCATGGGGAAAATTCATCAATGTGGCACAGGAGAGCCACGATTTCCTGTCTTTCTCGTCTGTGTTTTTTTAACCTCGCCATCACCAGCCTGCTGGAGGATAAAACCCTGAAGACCTTGTTCTGGATCGGGGCGAACTTCCACGGTCCCAGCAACCTCCCAGACACCACCGGCTTGAACTGGAGGGAAGCTCTGTTGAAGTGTCTGGAGAGCAAACGGCCCCGATCCAGAACCCTGCCTAGCCCAGTTCCCAGTCAGAGACCCACCGCAGATGGAGTAAACGACTCTGCCGTGACGTCAGAGCCCGCGCCAGGAGGAGCAACCGAGCATGACATCACCCCGGAGCCTGAGGGGTTTCCATCTGAGGAGAGGTCCGAGTCGGCAGTCTTAGTCAGTGCCAAGGGTGTCAGAGACAAAGGGCTGGTCAGTCACTGAGAGTGAGTTTACCAACATCTACACAACTCTTCATCTTCCTAACCATTCTATACTGGACTCACTGGTTCCACCCAGCCTCCCTCTCCTAGATGTTTCTGTCAGCTCGTCATCCCAGCCTTCTTCCCAGACCCTAGCAACGTCTGGTGTCCTGCCCGAGCTGTCACCCATCAGTCCTGCTGTACCACCTTCATCTCCTCTCAGTGACATGGTTCCATCACGGGCCTACTGTGAGCCACCTCCTTCTGGGCGTGAAGATCCCGTGGCTCCACCTCCGGCTTCTGTCCTGGTCTCTCCACCTGGACCTGTCGCCCTGACTCCTCCACCTGCGCTCCTTCCCCCCTCGACGTCTGCTGGGACCTACGAGCTTTCGGCTTTGCGGAGCTTCCTTGGACTGCGGGCTTCACCCGGGTCAGACGTCGCGTCACCTGCACAATGGACTTGCCACCCCTACTGCTCCGGCTAGCTCCGCCCTCCCTCAGGCTCTGCCTCCACCCTCGGTCGGTCTAGCTACACCTCAGCCCTCCGGATCCCTGCATCCATCTCGGGTGGTCGTCGCTGCGGCTCCGTCGCGGTTGTCTGAAGCCATCACCACCATGGCTCCTCCTTCCAGCGCTGCCGCTGTGGGCCACCATCCTGGCTGGGGACTGGGCCACCACCTGGCTCAATTCTCCATCCTCCTCCTGAACCACCTCCAGCATCTTCCATCTCACCTTCACTCTGTCCACCTCCAAGACCCCCTCCAGCCCTCCCCTTTTGGATCTTCCATTATGGCACGAGGACGCGCCTCGCCGGAGGGGGATGTACTGTCACAGTCTCCAGATCAGTCACCAGCACCGTCACTACATTTCCCAGCGTCCCTCCTGTTCCTCACCTGCACTTGATCATCAATCACCCGCACCTGAAGACCATCATCATCACTACCACTCATCAGCACTCCCTTTATAAGCAGTCACTATCCTCACCACTGTGTCCTGTCTCGTATGTTCAAGTGTTGTGTTGTGTGTTTACCTGTTCCTGTATTATCTCCCATTGGATTACTAAGTAAAGACTTATTTGAAATTCATGTTTGTCGTATGTTTCCTGTGCAAGCAACCTGTTACAGAGACCTCTATTATTAAAGAAATAAATGAATATTCTAACAAATTGAGTTTAACGAAGGATGATAGCTCAAGATTGTTACTTTTGCAATCACAGTTGGATTAAATCTATATGAGGAAAAGCTAAGGGGGCATATATTAGATCAAGAGCTAAGTGGATGGAAAAAGTGGAGAAAAACTCTTATTTCTGCAGACTGGAAAAAAAAAAGCGTCCAGAAAGAAACTCTGTTAAAACTTTAATTATTAATGGGGTAGAGTGTTTTGATACATTATTAATAGCTAAAGAAGTCACCAACTTTTATCAGGTTTTATATTTGTCATCCTCTTCAATATTAGACCCTAATTCTCTCTTTGAAAAAATTGGACAATTTGTCCCTCATATAGATAAACAATTTAAAATATGTGATGCAGAATTAACAATTGAAGGGCTTGATTCTGCTGTTATGTGTTTGTCATTAGATAAATCACCTGGCCCAGATGGTTTTACGTCTAATTTTTATCGCCATTTATGGGTCTTATTAAGGGAATTTCTTTTTGCAGATTTTCAGGAAATGACTAAAACTTTGGTTTTGGCTAGTTCAGTGAAACAAGGCCTTATCACACTTATTCCCAAACCTGGAAATTATTGTAGATCGTTGGACAATTTACGACCTATAACTTTACTAAACAATGACTATAAATTACTAACCCACTTATATAACAACCGCTTGAAACACAGTTTATCCAAAATTAATGGGGAGACACAAACTGGATTCATTAGAGGCTGATTCTATACATAATATTCGATTGGTTTTGGACTTGCTGGAGTATAATCAAGAAATAGAGGATGATGGGGTTATTTTATTTTTAGGTTTCTATAAGGCCTTTGATATGTTAGAGCATTCTTTTATTTTTAAATGTTTAAAAATGTATGGGTTTGGTGAAAATTTCTGTAATATTATTCAATTATTTTATACAAATACCAATAGCTCAGTTGCTCACTTTTAAAAGATCTTAACCAAATTCCTAAAGTAATTGATATAGTTAATTATTTTTCCAAATTTTCAGGTTTAAATATTATTATTGGCAAATGTGAAATTATTAACAAACATGAATGCCCTCTTAAAACTGTATATAATATTCCGATTTTTATTCGTTTTTTACCACTGTTTTTTATTCCCAGTGGTATATTAAAAAAACTGGGTGGAATTAATTTCCTGCTGAGATGTGATTTCACTGTTTCCAGACTACCAATCAAACTATCGTCCTTTCACCAGCAGATTTTGTTATATTGGAAGTTATTATATAACCACTTTACTCCACATAGAATCCCCATATGGAACAATAGATTTATTTTATCTCGATGTCTCTATGCATTCTTGATTGGCTTTGAAAAAGGTGTTTGGTCAGTTCTTCATTTAATGGATGAAAATGGAAGATTGTTATCTTTTAAAGATTTTTAAAATATAATTTGCAGTGTGAATGCAAACAATTTGAGCGTGTTTTAAATGCATTCCAAAAAGTTTTATAAATTTGGTACATAACACTTCTGTCAACATGCCAGATGGACTTTGTGAACTCCCATCCCTTTTCTTCAGTGGTAATGACCTCAGGGCAATGCTTCCAATTTTAAAATATTCGGTGGTATATACTCATTAAGTGAATTTTTAAAACAACAGTTTAATTTTGGAGAAAATGCCTGTATTTTCTGTTAAGTTGATATAGAGACAACAGATCATCTTTTTTTTTTTTTTTTTTTTTTTCTTGTGTGTTTTCAAATATTTTCTGGGAAAATATGTCTTATTGGTTGGAGACAAAGATTCATTCACTACTCACTTTTGCTAGGAAACATATTATGTTTGGAATGCTGTTGGATGAATTTTTTATTAATGTAATGTTGATTGTGGGAACATTTTTCATTCATAAATGCAAATGTATGAAGACGAAACCTTATTTTTCTGTATTCAAAAGAGACTTTATTTGTAATTACTTTCCATCATTGGAATGTATGAAAATGGAAAAAGGCCCAGAAATGTACTAGAATAATAAGAGAACTTGATCTCTTAGAATAGGAATGAAGAGACCCCATTTTAATTTCTAAAAAAAAAAAATTATTTTTATTTTTTTTATTATTAAATATGTGTAATATTCTTTTATTAATATTTATTTAACTGATATGTGCCTTGCTTGGTACTCATTTAACTATTTTTGTTAATGCCATTGTAGGTGTATATATCTATGGTTTTGTTCTTAATGTTCAATTTAAAAAAAAGAAAAGAAAAAGAATGCTAGCAGCCGATCACGTGACCGGCTTAGAGCTTTCAGAAAAAAATCAAACAAAATGGCGGCCTCTCAGCGGCAGTGGAGCGAACTTGTAGGTGTGTTCTACATCGGCTGCGGCTGAATCCAACCGATCAGCGAGAGTATCCGCGTACAGGCGGGGAGGAGCTGAAAACGGAGACGTGAAGTCGGACACTTTCTGCTTCTTGTAGTGACGCTCGCGCTGCGTTTGCTTACTTTATCACAGCTGAAGTGAAATAAATCCAATATTTAACTAATACACTGATGTTTCAGAGACATTTTCATTCAATACTTGATGTACTGCTTACAGTGTCTGTTTTTACAAGAATAAAGTTCAACATAAGCATATATTATTTAAATACCAATGTAGTAGGGCCTATGTTTTTTATCAGTTTTATTTTGATAAACATGACAATATAACATCGCGACTACATGAAAAGAGCTTTAACTGTTATAAAAATACAGATTTGTGAGCATGAGTGGAACTGAAGTGTGACAATAAACACGAAACACACGTGATCGTTGTCATGCGGTAAATCCGACCAATCCTGGAACAGCTGTGTCGTCAACAGAGCTCGTGCAGCTCCTCTTGAGGCCCTGTCCCAAATGGCACCCTAAACTCTCACGGGCTGTGTCCGAGTGCACTCATTCAATCCCACAATGCACCGCAATGACGAGTGTACAACCGATGCACGCTCAACGGCTAGAGAATACCCATAATGCACTGTGAGAGTCGTGCACTGAATGAATTCCCGCATCTTGCCAGGAGATGGCCCGCAGCTGAATCAATCATCCATTAATTTTCCAAACCATGCTGGTCCAGCATTATCATTCCTTTTTAATTAGTCATGAAATCGTTTAAAAGGTTTGAACATAAATATTTATTACTACAGGAGCTGCCAGTTTGCTACATTTCAAAAGATTATTAAACAGCAGCACAAACTATGCGAAATCGGCAGCCGGTGCACTCTGTGACCGAATTCACTCACTCGTTTCATTCACTCCTTCAAGTATACTATATTAGGGAATAGTGAATGAGGGTATAGGGGGCGATTTCGAACACAGCAACTGTCTTCCTCTGAGTCCGCACTTTCACGACGTAATGCCGCTTTGACTGCCAGGTAAAGGCTTCTGCGTAGCTCGCAGTCTTGCGGGCTCAGCAGAAGTGCGCATCGAGGGCTCATAGCAGCCGCAAAGAGGGCGCTCACGAGCACCCTTCTTTAAGCTTAAATGACGAATGAGACACCTTACTACGGTCTTGTGGATTTAACAGACACGCGCACTCAGCGGCTATTGTAAGTTCACAAGTTCACAGTGCCTTACAAAGGTTTATAATAAAGTATTTATTGGGTTTGTAATAGATTTGCTCCTCCGATTAGTTGGTGCTAAATGTCCGTTGTCCTAATTAGTTGCTCTGTGTCTCATTAAGTTACTCATTGACAGCAACATTGCTCAAAAAGTTGCCACGTGTATCATCACCTTTTATGGTACGACTCGTTAAAAACACGCAATCTGAACACAAACTGCTTTGGGCTCTCTTTCCGTTTGCGAATTCCAATGTAGTTTGGTCATCAGATGCCTCCATACAAATTCTGTTAAAAAAAAGCTGTTCATCATGACTGCTGCTTCTCTCAGATCTCTAATTATTCATTCACAACGTACACTTGTTTACTTTAATTTCAGCCGTTCCCAAACTGTGTAGGAGAGATGCGGCTGGGCGCCTTGCCAGTTTAAACATTTTTATACACGGTTTTACGAGCCCACACACCTAAAGCGCATGCGTAGAAAACCAGCCGTCACAGCGCGTATGATTAAACTGAATTATCTGCAGCGTCTTATTGCGTTTAAAGTATCAAAAGGTTCAGTTAAACAGTTGGTTTTGTCTTAAGTGAATGTAAACATCTGGAAGAAACAGTGTATGTATCAGTCATCCGTGCATTACTGCAGTTCTTAAAGTGGTAGCAGCCTAAAATAATCAGTATAATCAGTAGCCTATACGTTTTATTTTTTTCATTTGGTTATTCCATTTCTTACTTTAAAGCAATTTCATTTGCATCTTTCCTTTATTATATTTGTTCTATTGTTTTTTGTTTTTTTCCCCCCCTATGGTGATGTTATCATTGCCTTCTGCAATAAAAACATGATTCAAGGAAAACCATTCAAAATAAGAGTTATTTACAAAGGTGGATGTGTGATATAGTGCAAGAATATGGATGCAGTATTGCAACAATTTATATTTTTGTGCAAAAGATAAACAACTTGGAGTTAAGCTTATAAGCTCAGCATTTGTAGCAATGTTGTTTTACAAAATAATAATAAATAATGATGATAATCTTTACAAACAAATGTCTTTGTTATGGAGGCACATACAGTTTAAGAGAATGGGATTACATTTTGAAGGCTATAGGGTCCGCCATCAAACACTGAACTGGATCCAACAAGCAACAGTATGAACACAAAGAGGTCTGAGACCACATTCCAACTTCAGTGGACCAAAAAAGGATCTGAGTCCTCTTTCAGGGACATTTTTCACTTGGTTCACCTCTCGGTCCACTTAAGTTTAAATTTTGCACAACCTTGAATCGGAAATGACCCGAATCATGAATTAATCTTTCTTTCGAGTCAAATCTTAATGAATCCATTCAACTTGTTCACAAAACTGAATGATTTGATCATGAATTGGAATGATCTAGTTTTTGATCCTATTGCAGCTGTTGACTGGAGAGGAAAATGATCAGTAATGACTTTCTGTTGGCTCGGTCATAGCCAATGCTGGTATATTTCTAGAACATTCCTGGTTTTGGTTTATGTCTTTATTAGAGAGGTTTGGGCGAGAAAGAAATGGCAGACTTAATGACATTTAAATGTACATTATTTGTGCTTCTAAATGATTTGAAAAAATAAGAGCGCATCATTTTAGGACTGTCCTGGCCTACATTGCAGACAATGCCGAAAATGACACACTGATAACTACAAACAATGAGTGTGTGTGGGGGTAACCTTAGAGTCATAGAGATAGAGATGTAGCTGGCAGCTGTAGGTAGGGATATCGGAGAGCACCCTGCTCTCCTTTCTGTCTTTTTGTCTGAACGCCGGGTCTATTCTCTCACTCGGAGGCCTCGGTGGCTCCTTAAGACGACAGTAATTACTGAGGACCCACAGCAGCGCTTTTGCTGTGCATTGTTCAAGTGTTTGTTTGCCGCTCCATATGAGTGAAGGAATAGGTGTGGGGTTTTTTCCTAACCTATCATACTGCTCAACCTTGTCTCTCCAAATCTTCTATCTTGTGGTCTATCTTACCCCTACTCTCCTCCTGCTGCTCCTCGCTTTCACTGCTCTTCTGTTGTTTTCACTATCTGTTGTCGCTTCATTCTTTCCTTCTTCCAAACAATCAGCTTATCTGCTCCTTGTCTTAAGTGCCTTTTCTTGCCCGTATCACTTCTTTCATTTCAGTCATGTCTCTGCTTGTATCGAACTCAAGTGTTTTTTCTAGATTATCATTGCTAACATGATGTAAAACAGTGGCTACTAGATGTGAGAAAGCAGGGACATGGCAATACCATAATATATTGCTATCTGGGTTAAATTATGATAATATTGTGATTTTGTTTATAGTTCAAAACTAATATATTCTGATCTTTTATTCTCCTTTCTCTACACTGGATCTCAATGCTTTGCATAATTATTTTCTTTGTATGTTATTTGCATGATAAGTTTGGATTTTAGTTGAATAGGCATAATTGAGCATACATTAACCAAAGTGGTGGTCAGTCTCCTTTTCTCACAAAATATGAATGTGAAAAATGTAAAAATAGCCTACACTACTGTTCAAAAGTTTGGGGTGTGTATTATTTTAATATTTTTAAAAAGTCTCTTGCACTGTAAAAAGTTATCATGATTTTAACGGTAAAAGACTGTAAAAATGCTACGGTGAAAAACAGTTAATTGGTTTACAGAAAGTTTCCATACTATATATGGTGAATAACTGTAATAGATCTAACTGTGCATGTAATTAAATTTTACAGTAAATTACCATTACATTTATGGAAGTCTTTCTATAATTTACAGTAAAAAGGCATAAATTGACATTCCCACAATTCCCTTCGTGACACTTCACATTTGATGTATTTTTGTTGAAATAACGTTCTTCTTAGTTTTTTTCTAATCACTTATGTAAATTAGGGTTTTATCTAATGTTGTTAAATTAATGTTTATTGCATTTTTAAAATTTCATGTGTGTTACCATGATGGTGTTTAGTGTTTATGTGAATGACACTGTGTGCACCTTCTCTATATTAGTATTGTTCTTCTCAGCTTGTGGAAAAACTGCTTGTGATGAGCTTTGATTCATCATGTGACTCATCACCACTGTGTTTAGTGGTTGTCAGTGTATTACAAAGGTACAAAACAGATATTAGTACTTTAATAGGTTGGTAAATTAACATTATATCAGTTAATGAAATACGGTTTTAATGTAAATTTAAGTTAAATCTGTGAAACCCAAAATGTTGATACCGTATTTTTTATGGTAAATTTCTGGCAACCACTGCTGCCAGGTTTTTTTACTGGAAATTTACTGGAAATTTTTTATAGTGTGTAAAATAAACAGTTATGAACCGTAATTATTACAATATTATCCTTTAAATTATGCAGTTTTGAACTATAAAATAGACCTTAAACTAAGTGCTGTCCCATAAAACCTAAAATGTTGCTACCGTATTTTTTTTGGTGAAGTTCTGGCAACCACAGCTGCCGTTTTTTGTTTTTTTTTTACCGTAAATTTTACGGTGATTTTTTTTACAGTGCATGTTCACCAAGGATGCATTTAATTGATCAAAAATACAGTAACACTGCATAAATTACCATTCAAAAGAGCAGAAAACAAAATATTTGAAACAGAAATCTTTTGCAACAATGTAAATGTCTTTTACTGTCACTTTTGAACAATTTACTGAGTCTCTGCTGAATAAAGGTATTAATTTCTTTTTAAAAAAGCAGTCTTACTGACCCCAAACCATTGGACACTAGTGTGTGTATGCTTAGATTGATAATATTTTTACAGTAACAATAATTGCAATATTTTAAAATACTGTTATTTTTTTCACCAACCTTAGTATCTGCAGTGGAAGATGAAGTCGCTGGGTCAACTTGAGATTGTCAGTGGATGCTCCAATCAGCTGTGAACTCAAGACTGCACTTCAGAAACCAGAAAACAGATGAATGCCTTTGTTATGAATGCAAATCCATGCAAATGAATGTTTTCGAATAGTGAAATGATACAGTATACACATAATATAATATTGCTACAACTGCTTAAAACTCTATAAAAATACATAAGGCTATGTACGCCAGATTAGTACGCCAGAGACCATACACTCCTGAGCCGAAAAAAAAGGCCAAAAATGGCAATATTTTTAATGGTCTTAACCATTTTAATCACAAATCGCTGGTCAGGAAATTAGCAAGAATTGCACGAATACTGTAGATAAAGTAACTTGGCATGGAATAGCTTTTCTTAACTTAATGGCTTCAAACTGTTCATGAGTAGTTTGTTTGAGACTCGGTCAAAACATGAGCCCGATGGACTTGTTCTCAAGCCACTTCTTGGATGTCTTTGCAATTTGGGCAGGAGCATTGTCTTGAAAATAACATCTTATCCTTCCTCTTTAGATAACAACTTTTCATTTGTGGGAACTAAGCAACCCAATATGTGCAATATTCTCCTGTACTCCAAAACATTAAATGACTTTTCACAGTGAAATGGCTCACCAATACCAGCGGCTAAAAAGGCTCCCCACACAATGACACACAGATGCATTTATTGTGATATTTCTCACCAGATTTTCGAAGACACCGCTCTGGAGTATCACCACAGAACGAGTGTTTCATCATGAATCATCACTCCATACACAACTTCCCATATTCTGCCATATTCTTCCCATATTCTGTCTTGTTTTTCTGAGACAGCAATGGCTTTTTAAGTCATGTGTTTGCTTAAATTTTGCTAATTACCAATGAGCAATGAGACAATTAAAATCTTCATGTTTAGCCATTTTGAACTTGGACTTGGACTTGGGGGGGACAGATCTATAGATAATAAAATTCATAGCCATCAATTCAGATATAAATATGGATATTTGTAAATAAAATAATTTTTACTTCAGACAGATGGGGAAAATAACGTGGGAGGAATAGCTGTGCAGTGCGTCAAAAATAGAAACCGTCCGTCAACTGTCGCAATGCACCGCAACATCCGCATCCAATGTAGACAGCTTCGAGAGCTGATCTAGTTTTGTAGGCACGGTGTAGACAAGGTGTCAGCCAATTAACTACTATTTCTTGTGTATATTTTATGAAGCTTTCACAGGATTTAAATTAAAGAATGAATGACAATCATATAAATGACAGGCTTTCTGTGTCATGTGTATATGTGAGCATCCTAATATGTTTGTATTGTGGATGTGTGTGTGTGTCTGTGGTATGTGTCTGTACGAACAGGTGTGCTTGTGTGAATTATAAAGGATGCTCAGCACACCCTCAGTGTTGTGGGAGGTTGAACACTCAGTCTTGGCACACTCAGGTCAGTGGAGATCTGCCTCTGTGCTGGATCAAAGAGAGCTGAGCCTGTGTCACACTCTCCAGCCATGATACTAATGCCACAGTCCTGGCAAACACAATGCTTCTCTCCCATCTCCTACCGTTTCTGTGTTTATTCTTTCTCTCTCTCTCTACCTCAATACCTCACATAGAATAAATAGATGAAAGTTTTTCCATTGTTACTAGAAGGAAATGGAAGAACACTTGTAATTCGGTCATTTTACATAATGCAGTTATTTATTTTTTATCTAAATATAGATGTCATTTTTTCTTGCCCTATCCTGAACGAAAAGAATCACCTTGACCCTTGACTGACAGATATTGCCTTTTCATGACCGATAGTTTCTTTTTTCTTTTTGTTTATTAGTGCACTGCTTTAATGTAAACAGCATGGATCATTATTATTATTTTCCATAATAATAATAATAAATGGATATATCACATTATAAACATTACAATCAGTATATATTACTGCAAATATACAGTGTACAATATGTATATATGTTCAGTGTGTGTACAGTACATATACATAGTTCTGTCATGAAACTCTAGATGGCACAGGCTGATGGGTCTTAACGGAAGCTGATGATAATTACAGCGTTAACTACTGGCACAAGCTCATTGGTCCATGCCACATCTGCAGCCACTGAGCTTGTTGCTCACACATTTAAATGGCTGGTTACATTCACTAAACCAGTTGTAACCTGTATATTTGTAGCAATAGCGTAACGTTGTATGTATTTTCCTTTTATGCCAAAAATCATTAGGATATTAAGTAAAGTACATGAAGATATTTTGTAAATTTCCTACCGTAAATATATAAAAAATATATTTTTGTGAGTGGATATGCATCGTTAAGGACTTTATTTGGACAACTTTAAAGGCAATTTTCTCATTATTTTAATTATTTTGCACCCTCAGATTCCAGATTTTCAAATAGTTCTTGGCCAAATATTGTCCTATCCTAACAATCAATGGAAAGCTTATTTATTCAACTTTCAGAGTATAAATTTTAAAAAATTGACCCTTATGACTGGTTGTGTGTGTGTAAATTCAGATCATTTTATCAAGACTTTTTGTATATTGTATGTGTATATATATATATATGTATATATATATATATATATATATATATATATATATATAATATGAGAGAGAAATGTGTGTATAGATCATCATAATTCATATATATACAGCATGTATGTATATATACAGTAATTACATACATACTATAAATGCACACATTTATATATATCTCTGAGTGTGTGTGTGCACGTGTGTGTGTACATATATATAAATATATGATTTATTATCATGACATTATCTGTAGACTTAATATTAAATAACTGGATAAAAGTGTGAATGACTAACAATATAGCTCAAACTTTCTGTTAACATAGGTGGGAGTTTATAAAATATTCCAATTACAGCACTGATGACAAATTTCTTTATATGATACCTCTTTGTACCCATAATGCTGTTCACCACTCTCAGCATAAAATCAATGAGGAATGTGAAACGCATCGGATGCATTGGCCATACAGATCAATACAGATCAAATCAATAACAAGTCAGAGAGTCAGTCTCGGCCGCCTTTCAAGTGTCTGTTTATCTTCTGCTGGGGTGTGAGAGGCTCTTGTTTTATGTCATGTCTTATGCCGAAGTCTGTGGGACTCCAAAGGGACTCGCACCTGTGTGAGGAGAAGCTGTGAACCCATCAAACCGACAGGGAGCTTTGTGAAGACAGGCATGAAGCAGACTGCACCCACAGCACACGTCACGCCCCGTTAGGAGACGCCGAACGCACTAAAGAGGTTAAACTGCCGCGCCTGGCAGAGGCAATTTTATTGATAACCATTTGAAGCCTTTTTTCCCCGCCCGTCTCCGAGCCTTACATGCCATCACACTTTTCCATCTTTATTTCATTTGCCACTCTCAACTGACTTCAAATGTGGGAAGCCTCTCCCTCTGACAAAAAAGAAGCTGCCGTTGTCTCTTTCCCACTGTCTCAGCCATGAAAATCTGCATTCTGATCTGGCAGACAATCGTCTGCAAATTCCCACATCTCTCTGATGTGTGTAAATATTTATAATATCAGGTTCTCTGATGATCAAATGTACGTTTGTTAATAGTAAACTCAAGCTAGTGGCTTTCCCCCTACTGTCAGACAGAATGTTACTGTTTTTTTTTTTCTTGTAACCATGCTTGAATAATTTTAAGTGTTAGCTTGGTTAATCTGCTTTCTTCTCTTTTTCTCTCCCAGTTGGTCAGGGACTCCATCATTTCCTCGTTAGCCCCTGGTCCCTGCCCTGGCATAAAGTCATCGCTCAGTTAGGCAGCTGCCAGGCCAGCCCTGAGGGTCCCCAGTGGTGAGTGAGGAGTCAAGGGTTGGTCACTGGATGTAGTGTCCATTCCTTCTACTCCCATGTCCAATTAGGAGCTATTTGAAACAAATAAATAACCCTCACCGTGTCCTTGTGCAAGAGGTGATCTTGGCCACTCCTCAGTTGTAGGTTATGTAACTGAAAGTACTTTGCTATGAAATACATGCTTTTATTTATTTGTAAAAGAAGTAAATGAATGGAAATAGTCTTGAAGAACAGATGCAATGTCTGTGTGACTCTTCCCTGTGAGCTTTCCCTCAGACTGCCACTGGCAGCCCTGCTAAAGTCTCTGAGCAAGTATTAAGCAACCCCTGACTCAACATCTTCATTACGTCCTTCACTTCATTTCTGTATTTGTTGCCTTTAAATTTTTTTTTTCCACACACACACACACACGCACACGCACACACACACACACACACGCACACACACATATATATATATGGTCTCCTCCTGAGACCAAAGCAGGACATTATATTTTAGCAAATTTCTCTGATACCGTACACTATGTGTCACAGACGTCCTGTAAAGAGTAGATTCAGGGCTTTTCAAAGATATCAAATATTTGGAAATTTCACCATGACAACTCCCTCTTCTTGGTCTTTAAATATTATTGACATTGATTGAATAATCAAATTTAGCACTCTTATGGAAATATGATAATATTTGGTAATTATCATTTAAATCTGACTCATTTTCAAATTGTTCGTCATAAATCAACATCTCAGGAAATTATTATGGAGTTTCAAATCAGAATATGATTTTCTGCTATGAAACAGGAAATTGATTTTTATATGTAGTGGACACCAGGGCTTATAGTATGTAAATTAGGCATTTTAGGAGACACAACAAGTGAATAGGGAAAGAAATTATATATCAATATTCCTATGAAATATCAAAGATTTGTATGAAAATGTTGCCAATTATTACTCTCATTATTACACTTATTTTTTCATTACATGTTGCTCCAAGAACATAAATAAGCGGATACAATGTATCGATGCATTGTTTAGAATGGGAAAACCCGCTTATGGCTATTTTACACATCACATAAAGTAAAATAATATATCAAATCATTGTTATTTCTTTCATAGTTGAGAATCATCTTTATACAAAGTTTGGTTAAAGAAAATCCTGAAACCTAAAAATTGATTGGTGAATAAAACTTTTTTTTATTGTTTTTGCCTATATATTGCCTATGTATATTCATGCCTTGTTATTTTTTTGAGTCCTGATGTCCACTACAGAGGACATAGCACAACATATAAATAAAATATCTTTTGTATTGTAATGACAATAATATTGTCATTTATATTTTATATAAATATAATATATATTTGTTTTCTATCTATCATTAATTACCTCATTTTCTATGTATCTAATTATCTATAATTATGTATGTCTATGTATGCATGTATTTTATTAAGCAATGTGTTTGCTATGTATCTAAAACAACACATTCAAATTTCAAGTTTATCACCCTAGGAATTGTCTATCTCAAAATCCTTACAGCCGTAACAAAAGACAAAAAACCCAAAACAAATAAAAACACATTGCCCACCCACCCCTCCCTTTGCCCCCTTCCCCCTCAGAAACCCAAAATGCATTCTCCTGCCAGGCTTCACACAGAAAGGTGTTAAAAATACATGTATACCCTTCCTCATCCTTTATTCATACCTATTCCTTCCTTTATGTTTATGAGACTCAGGGGCTCGCCGGGTCCACCGTTCTGACCCAGGGGTTCACAAAGGTTCTCCAGAAAGTTTCTTTTTCTCAAACCTAATCCACTTTAAATGAGCCCAAACGCAGAAGAACTACTTCATATGTACATACTGTATGTTGGAATTGTGACAGCATTGCAGTAGTGGAAATCCACAAGGCTTTATTAATAAAGAGACCAACAATATTCATTATTAAACTTGCTATTTTTAATATTCTAGACATTTCTGCCAGCAGAATGGCTTGTGCAACTGTACCAAGCTTTAATAAGCTATTGTTTAGCTCCGCTTTTAAGTAAATAACAGTGTTGTTTTTCTCCCAGCCATTGGGTGGCAGTATAGAGCACAGGGGTGATGGAAAGAGCTGTTGTTAGTGCCCTCTGCTAGGCCTGGGGGTGGATGTTGTTAGCGCTGTCTACATCCTCCAGGGTAGCGAACACTCCCATGGGATAGTTCTCCGCTTGTTCACTCATCTGTGTGATAGAACAGTGCAAGCAGGGGGTTACCGGCGGCCTCTACGACAGTCCACCCTTATTGATTAGATAATCAGCCTGTCACCTAATACCAGTGTTCTTTACATTGTTCCCTGCTGGGATGAACAGGACTGTTATTGCTGACAGCAGGGGATTCCTGCAACAAGCACCTTTTATGTCCACTATTCTTTTCCACGTGGACTGTCGCTCTTTCTTGCTTCTTTCTCTCCCGGACTATGGGAAGAGTGTTTTCATTATTTGCCAAGATTGGTGTGTCAATCCTTTTGCCCCTGACCCAAGTTTAGAAATGCTTTGGGTTTTATTGGAGGAATGATTACTGAGTTCTCTTTCTACCTCACTTGGAGGCCTTTATACCTCCACCCTTCGTATACCTTCAGGCAAGGATTGGATTTGATACCCAGGACAGTACCTTGGGAACCACTTGCTGTCTACTTTCTGTCTCTTTCTATTGTTTCACTGTACCCCCCGTTTCCTAAATGTGTCTGTGTGTGTTGCTTATTCAGATTTTTTTTTTTTTTTTTTTTTGTTCCAACAGTTTTTCCAGCATTTTCTCTGTCTCTCTAGCCAACTAAGTTTACGCAGAGGACAAATGTGAGTAGGGTAACACAGTGACAGTGTCCCAACCACCTTCCCCTGAGGGTCACGGGTCTCGTGACCCTGCAGCAGGTGCCACTGATCTTGTTGCCCAATCGCTGTCCCAGTTTCCTAGATCTCTTTCCACACCTGTACTATGATTATGTAGATTTCCCATGAAGTGCAATCATAATGACTATCCTTAGAGAAAGAGAAGAAAGAAAAAATAATAATAATAATTATATATATATATATATATATATATATATATATATATAATTATTTATTTATTTATTTATTTTTTATGAACATTTGAGTGAATGGAAATGAAATTTAAACACCAAGCTAATATTTTGGCTATACCTTTTCCATATTTCCATGTCTTACTAGCTACATTTTTAATAGTCTTTTTGGAGAGAAAAGCTTTAGAGAGTTTTCCATCTAATTATATATATATATATATATATATATATATATATATATATATATATATATAATTTTGTCTGTTTAAATAATAATTGTTGTATCTCTGATTCAATAACTATTTTTTTGTCCTACCGATTTACCTGTTATTGCTTGTTAATTTTATTATTTATAAATACTGAATGTAAACACCTAAGTTTTATATTTAACATTTAATTTAAATAGATTCAAATTCAGTGTGAAGCAGGTTTGTTTTAATGTCCAGAAACGTACAAATGTTTCTGTTCCTTATATTAAATTTCATTTGCTCAAAGCTACGTGACAAAAAAAAATGGCAATCGTCAAAAAAAACATGGGAAAAGACAGTCGCCCATATCACGATGCAAATTGCACTTTGATTGACTCTTAATTTCATCTGAAGTCTGTTTTGTTTGGTTTTTATTCTGAGTCAATGAGCTTAATCAGAGTCACTGATCCTGCGGCTCTAAGCTCTCCGTGTTGTGTTTTTGTTTGTCGGGAGATCAGCGAGACTCTATCCGCACTTCATTAACCCTGAGCCGGGGACAATCCTCGGTAAGAGCCGAGGGATTTACCACTATCCTTTCACATGCAAAAATCTCTGCGTCTATTAACAAGACGGAGGAGCTTTTCTTGCAATCAGCTGCGCACTTCGCAAGAATAACCCTTTTCATAAATATTGAGGGGGGGTCATCAGCCGCCTTTGGATCATGTGCAGATCCATGTGATAATTTAAAAGTTTGATCTGAACTGATGTCTTTTTTTTTTCTTCTTAGTATGAGAGCTAAATATGTGATCTCTTAATGTTTTACGGATTCGTATTGTTTATTGCAAATATTTTATAAACACTATTGACACTTTTTATTATTTTTTTATTTCTTTTTTGTTGTTGTTGTGCAAAATAAGCATGTCATTAAATAACTTTAAAAATGTGTTTTGTTTTGTTTTTTTTTGTTTTTTTTTTAAATTATTTTGTTGCTTATTTCCCCACCTCAATAACAAGCCATAATTGAGTGAAATGTTAAGAATGTTTTCTCTCTGCTTTAGTGATTCATGGGCAGGAGCCCCGCAGAATGACATGTGCTATGCGAAAGTTTGCTGCAGGAGCCCGACTGATCACACGTTATCGACGTTCAATTAAAAGCTATTAAGGTCTTTTGTCTGCTCGTTAATTTCCCATTCAGTCGCCCTGTCAGAGCAGTCCCTAAACCCTGAGCTTTATGGACCGGTCTCATGCTTGGGTTAAAGTCAGTCTAAGGCTCACTGAGGGGGGATGAAAGGGGGGTCCCGTCATGCCGCTGACCAGATGTCCCCTTGCTGATCCGAGCCGCAGTCAGCACTGCCCGGTGACCAGCTGTTGGGAGCGTTTGGCAAAGAGCAGCAAACCAACACTCTCAAGAAAGGCTATGGAAAGAATCCATTTCCAAATGGGATCATTTAGGGCACTTAAACAATTACACACTTAGGTGACCATTAATATTTCATCCACATATTGTTTATGAAAACTAAATGAAACGACACGGTGCGAAAAAGTCTGTCACTTTACTCTTGTAGACACAAGACAATGGAGGCTGACAAGTGTTGAGTGTGTGCGTGAGAGAGAACGAGATCCTGCACCCACAACCAATGAGTCTCTCAGTATTCCCTTTTGTATCATGCTGCCAATAAAATGAACATCGTTTTAAATTGTATTGAAACTGGCTTATATGATTCATGATCAAAATTATATTTAAAGTATGACCTATTAATGAGAGGTAGTCGCGTTAAACTTTAAAATATGAAGGTAGAATTAAGTTCCCTAAATCTCCAGGCGTTTCTGAAAGGTTATGGTGGTGAATGTTCACTTCCTTGGGTGCGACATTCTTATTAACTTTTTTTGTAGGTTCGACAAATTAAATCCACGATGCTAACCAAATAGTGTGGGGTTTGAGCAAAATGTCTGACAGTCATGTTTAAAATTATTCAAACACATTTGCCAGTAATAGAGTTCTCGGAGCTCGAATTGTATGATATTGCTATCACTGGCGTTGTTTACGTTTATTTTCATAAGCAAACTTTTACTTTTCATTAAATTACTCTGTAGATACATTTTAAAAGCAATGACTTGAGGTAAGTGTAGCATAACTAATATGCGTATTTTATTGGTTTACTTTTTTGGTCTTAATCCTTTTATTAGTGTTTCATGTTGAGACTTATAAGTTTCAAAATTAAAACCTTATGACAGTTTTTGCTATTGAATAACAACAAAGTCTTAGTTTAAGGACTCGTTTCACCCCGTCTAAGCTCATTTATTTTACCCCTCAAAATAAAAAAAAAATAATTTATGAAATTATATAAATTATAATTTTGTGTTGGCTCACTTATTTCAGGTATTCATAATATGTAATATTTTATTTTATTTTATTTTAATTGTTTAGAATTATCATACAGGTAGTTAAATGCAAAATAAGAATGGATATAGAATACATATCCTTTTGTGAAAAGGTAAAATTAGCTCTTTTTTTAAATTCACGTATAGTACGTGAACGTCATATCGACTACATTCGTCGCAGATATTAGCACATTTTATGTTCAAAATGACAAAATGAAGTTCTTCCCTTGTTACAAAGTACAGTGGTAAGTTTTGCAATATGATTCTTAATTCATACTTTTTTATGTGGCAGTGTTCAGGCACGCGCATTATGCACCGGCATACCTTTTATATTGGCTGTTGGTTTAGTGTAATTGAATTGTCTGTGAGAACACGAGTGTGTATTTAACCAGTATTTGTATAGGCTACCTCCACATTCTCAGTCAGTGGTAAATTAATGAAAGATCTTTATTAGCACATTTATAAAAGTAATTCTCCTTTTTTAAAGACCACCCTCCCCCGCACATCCAGCACTTTTAAGAGTTTTCCAGAAGTTCACACCGCTAACACACGGGGGCACGAACGAAAATCATTTGGAATTACGAGAATCATTACTTCACAAATCATAATTCTCAATATACAGCTTCACCAGAAAGAATGACAAGATATTTCAACGGCTTTTTACAGAGTTATTGCACAATGCCTGGGCGAACACTTTGCATTTCGTCATTTCCTTGACGAGGACTTGGCGTTTTCCCATCAACATCAAAGTGATACTGCTGGCAGTTGCGCAGGAATACAGAAACGAAAAAAGCAGCACAAAAATAATCGATTTCATAATCGATTAATAATCCATCTCGTCCAATCCACCTGCTTGTTCTGTTTAGGTATGGAACTCCGTATACCATTTAACTGTTTGTCGAATAGAAAAGTGACACTTCTTTTTCGTTTTGTAGACGTTTTGATTTCTAATGTGCTGCTCACGTCAATCTCACCTGTTCACGTAAGGCTTGGAAATATGATACAAAAAGAGAAAATTCGAGATTTGTCTTTCAACATAAAACAAAATATTCTTATTTACACTTCTTTTCCTTTGTACATTTTAGAGGGTCACTACAAAGCCCACGATTTATTAACTTGTGACCTGGATTTGATCTCAGGATAATTAAATATGAATCTACCATTTAAATATTTTTTGCGTCAGGGATTCACCAATTCACATTTGTAATATTGGCTAGATAAAGTAATAATAATTTGTGAAACGAAGTGTCCCTGTAGAATCATGTCCCGCTATTATTGCGTATTTGTTTTCTCCAGATTTAACCTTTAGGGTAAACAAACAATATAAATAATTAAATAAAGTTGGAAAAAAATGTCTCTAACCACTTTTTGTGTCTCAGCTTGTTTTTGTGGCTTCGTAATATATCTCGAATATTTTGTCACCAATAAGACTGTTCTTTGATGGTGGAGTTCAAAGCTGCCATGTATTGCAACGAGTCCGAATCGCGCCGTTCATCGTGGTGGCGCTGGTCTGGGTAGCACACCGGAGAGGGGGGGCAGAGGCGGCGGCGGCTCGTTGGCGCCCTGGAGACCGTGCAGAAGAATCCGAGGAACGAGAGGACGCTGCAGCGCCGGCGGGGGCGCCGAAGGTCCCCTGTATAAGTAGAGCGCTGCTCCAGGGTCCAGATTCGACACCAGGCTTTGAGGGTAGAAATACGGCGAGGGGAACATCCTTTGCAGCGCAGAATAATTTCCAGCCTCCGCTAACAATTCCAGTCCGACCGCCGTTTGCCTCTTCCACTTCGTTCTTTTTTTTTTTTTTTTCCCCCCCAAGAGGAAAGAGAATAATGTTAGTATAGGAAAAATAAAACCGAAATTATTCAATGACTAGTGTTTTATGTACTCATACAAAATCACCGTATAGCCTACTATTCCCAAACGAAAAACATAAAACCCAGAGTTCAAAGAAACAAAAACTGAATCCTCTGTGATTTATCTCCTATTTAAGTATATGTATGAATATGAATTTTAACGACACAATTCAACGTTAAGGATAGAAAGGACAAAAACAGAAAACTGTTAGAGCTTTGTCTTTTACATATAAAAAGTTGATAAAAGTGAAATTGGATTATATGCCTCTTCATATAAGGGTCATGAGTCTGCTGAGAGTTATGGGAAAGTTTCTTAAAGTATTTTGGCATTTAATTCACATCATTTGTGTATAACAATATATAAGGTAAAAGCGGGCATCGAATGGCGCAGATATTTTATAAGGTTAATTAGTTTTAACAGTAATTAGTCATTTTATTTGCATCACTCATGGTTAAAAAATTGTATATTTCAAATCTGGACAGAATTAGATGCGAATAGAATGGAAAAATGTGCAAATAAACCACTTGTAGAAGTATAATATTTCTATTGATGTATTTTGATTGTTGCTACTGTGATTTTCTTCTCTTCTTTTTTCGAATTTTATTTTTATTCCATTTTGTAGTTCTTACTAAAGCTATAAAATAAGAATTATGTGGCTGTTAGAGCCTCTTTAAACATTAAAAAGTTGAATATTTTATTATATTTAAATGTTAAAAAAGTGGATATTAATTCTGCAGCATTTCCAAAACTGATGCAACGACGTCACCTGACATGTATTATTCTTTTTTGGCAGGAGACTCCACAATCAAAGGTAAATAATATGACAGGCCTAAATATCTAAGAAGCACATTTTTTCTTATTACTATAGTAAAAATAAAACGCATGTCAGTTCGAGAAAATTAACTAGACAATTTCATTTCTGCAGCTTTATTTTTAATGTTGCTGGGCTACATTTATTTCTGTTTCCAGTTGACCACATGCTCACCTCCTGTTCTGGTACCAGGTTTTGACCTGCGTGTCGGTCAGGTTGAGAGAGGCTGCCAGCTCCATTCTGTCCTGCACGCTCAGGTACTTCTGACGCTCAAAACTGCGCTCCAGCTGGGCGAGCTGATGGTCAGTGAAGGCGGTCCGCGCTTTCCGTGGCTTCTTCAGGCGAACCTGCGGGCTGTCTCTGCTGCTCGAGATCTCCCTGTCGCCCTCCTCTTTCACTGAAACATCACATAAAACGGAAGGGCACTGATTAAGCCACTTTAACACGAGTTAGTTAGCCAGCCCATGTGTTTCAAATACCCTACTTTGGCAAGTCGTTGTGGTGTCAAAGGTTTAAATCCTTGATGGTCTCGCGCGTGCCTGTAATTCTGTCATGCAGTTTTCAGATTTTATTTTCAGAACTTGAATACACGAGGTTGTGATTATTAATTCACCCCTATCTCCCTATCTAAACCAAACTCTTTTCTCTCTGAACCCAGAAAGAGAGGGACACGACGCGAGAGACCTTGCCAGTCGAGTAGTTGAGTCGTCTCTCAAGGAGCACAATAATCCGGCTAATTGAGCCACAAGGGATGGAAACCTTTCAACCGAGACCGGAGAAACTTCACAGGGACGGGGATAAGAGCGAAATAAAGAGCGGGCCGACCCCGTGCGTTACAAATCTGATTAGCACTGGGACAAATTGCATCAAATCCTTGAAATATAAGGGGAAGAAAGGCAAAAATCAAAGCGGCGCACACACCCTTTACAAGCGCTCTGGAGATGGAATGGCTTTGATTTGGAGAGCATTAATTTTGATCACCGCGCCTATAGACTTGCCAAGCTAATAATTTCATGATGTGAGAGGAGAAATATATTTAGAATCATAGCTGAAGGTAGGCGAATAGATGAGACCATCATGCCCTACTTCCACTAAAAGAGCAAGACTGTGAAAACACTTTTACAAAAGTATGAGAATAAATAACGACATCAGCAGTCAGTAGGCCAAATACATGAACACCAATAAACCATAAACACGTGCATTTTATAATACTCATATAACATAATAAATCTATAATATTAACACGACAATATTCTTTGTAATAGTAATAATAATAAATAGTAGCCTAATAAAAAAAAGGCAAATTCTTACATTTATCAATACTGGCCTTTGTGTTTGCATCATGGAATCAACCTAATGATATGTCACAGGAAACGGTCTTTCACTCTGTTTTTTCCTCAGATGTAATTTCACCTGGACAAATCCTTAATAAATCTTGCTAATGATGTTTCTTTGTTCAACTTCCTTTTCCCTGAACCTATAGCTTTAAACTAATAAGCACGTTAAATGTACAATACACGTAAACAAAAATTAACAATATTTCATGCACTGAAGCCACAAAAATATTCACTATTTTGGTACTATGCATTAATTTCAGTAAATATATTTTACGAATATTAGGACAGTTGCTTGTAAAAAAAAATTGTATTTATTTTTTAATTATAAAAGGATCTATCATATAAACTACTCTTTTATTGCAACACTGGCTATAAATGAACGAATAATAAGAATCATGACAATTCTTTTTATTTCTATCCCCAAATTATTTTAAAAACATAGCCAAGGATAATTAGCAAGCCAGCCTACTTTAACTTTATGCTATATAAATGTGTCAAGTTATAGTACATGTGCTATCATTTTAAAATACCATTAAAAACAAGCTGATTTTTTTTTTTTTTTACCTTTGTATTCACTGTCTGACGATGAGTTACTGTGGATCTTTTCAATGAAGTCGTCTGCGATTTTAGATGCCAGTCTCCCTGTCTCCTGTGTCGGCTGGCCGTTACTGGAGTAAGGGGCACACGCCGCTAAGGGTTTACAGTCAGCCAGAATATCTCTTATTAAGAAGGATGAAGTGACAGTCCGAGGTTGAGATCCAGCAGAGATCGGGCCGTGCTGTAAATGGGACGCGAGCCCGAGCGGATGACCCTGTCTCTGCGCCGCATCCTCACCGCACTCCCGCCTCGGAGACGGAGGAGAAGAACAACCGCTCTCTAAGTCTGACCTGGGGCTGAACTCCAGCGGGGACCGGCATTCCCCTACCAAACTGTCCCCCTTCGCGATAACCGGGCTTCCTGGCCTGTGGGATAGCAGGGAGTCGATTCCAAAACTGGAGCCGTTGGTGGACGCTTCCATCTCCACACTGCTGCTTGCGTGAAGCTTTCTGTTCAGATTATCATCTGTATTCAGCCAAGTTCTGCGTGAATGGCGCTCGATTTAGTAGCGATCTATCCAGGAGGAAAATCCAAAGCAGAATCGGAATCGGAAATGAAAAATATTCATCCCCTGTCTGGGAAAAAAAAAAACAACAAAAAAAAAACTTTCTTCTTCCTTGAGGACTTTTAGTTTAAGTTTAAAAAGAAAAAGGAGGTTTCTTGAGGAGGTTCTGTATGAAGTAGACACACAGACCCTGCCTCCAATTTTTTTTCTTTAGCTCCTCACTCACTCTTCAAAAAAAAAAAAATCGATACAGCCTAAATATACTCTAGGCTGGCAAATTTAATTAATTTTTTCCCCAATCCCGGTATTTTTCGAAGACGTGAGACGCATCGATGGTAGCTTTGAATTATTTATGAAATTATTTCAAAAAGCTGTTCTGAAGTAACAGTGTTAGTGTAAAACCACAAGGTAGCCTACTTAGCGGGCGCGCGCATTTCAGCACCACGGACAGAAGCAAAGCGGCAGCAACTCGAGCCTCGCACCTATGGAGCAGCTGCAATTTTCATCAGTTCAAAGGTAGTTCGCTGTGGCGAGAAGCAGAGTTGAATCCGGATGGAAAAGGCAAGTGCATTCTGTGCCAGCGTAGGTGATGCAATGCGAAATCGTTGGACGGTAGAGCGCAGAAAGAATGCTGTGAGAAGACAGAAGCACAAATGAGGTAATGCAGGTTAAATACACACATTGGGGAACGGAAAGTCAGATAAAGCCTAACAAATGAACTTGTGCACAACTCAGTGGCTAGGTTTTTAAGGGCACCCCTTCCACGTGAGTCCCCAGCGACTCGCTTCCATTGGTTAGGAGGTGTTTTGGGGTGTTGACTGGCTCGCTAAGATGAAACCGGACCCCCCCACGCCCAATAAACCCCTCCCCACAGGTCGCCCACTTTGATTAAAAGAGACACTGAATTCATTAGGAGACTGGGATCCAACTGTTTACAGGCAATTTTCAACACTGTTTGCTTTCATTACATCATTGATGAGCCTTATAATGGGGTTATTATGAGGAGTGGGGAGGTCCTTTCTCTCCTCTTCATAGCGCGCGTTGAGTCACGTCTTGACCACTTTCTCACAATTCCCAGTTTTCCTTATATAATTCCCTTATAGTTTCTACTGAAAGTTGATATATTTAATTCTAATTTCAATATTTGAAGACACTTCTTATATGGGATTCTGGCCTGAAGGCATTTAGATTGTAAAAAAGCCAATGATGTGAGGCTCGGTCTTAATCTTAAAAATACACCATTAAATTCCACACAAAAATATACTTTTACTATGATAAACATGTTTTCCATTTCTGTATTAAAGCAATTTTATATTTTTTGAAAGACGTAAATTATCATTTGATTGGTGTAAGCAGAATGTAATAAATTAAAAGGCTGAAAAAAGAAATGTTTTGCAGAAATAAATAAGCAGTGAAGCAATACTATAATGTTTTAATACATAAATCATTACCAATATTTGACATTTTATATATTTGTCCCCCAAATCAAAGTTAGAGTGGA